>VZTF01002956.1:1265865-1405367 GCA_013397755.1 Cnemophilus loriae | reverse complement strand
GGAGCGGGGCCATGGCGGCGCAGGACGTGCTGGGCCAGACCGCTCGGCTGGCCTCGTCCAGCGCCCTGCTCCAGGTGCGGGGCCGCCCCTCCCTCCTTCCTTCTCATCCTCCTCCTCCTCCTCCTGCTGCTGCTCGGCGGGGCGCCGCAGGTGCTTCCCGTGCGGCTTCTTTCACAGGTGCTGTTCCGGGTGGTCACCTTCGGGCTGAACGCCTTCACCCTGCGCTACCTCTCCCGGGAGCTCATCGGCGTGGTCAATGTCAGGTGAGGGGGAGGCGGCTCAGCGAGCACCCGTGAGGCGTCCCGGGGACAGAGCTTGTGCTCCGTGCTGGTCTCGGCTCCGCGGTCTGTGCCGTGTCACTGGCGGTGCTCTGATTGATGCTGTGCAATCTGCTGTTGGCTGTGTCGCAGTGTTTGGTCATTTCATGCCTCACCAGGTCTGGTTTGGTCTGAAACTGCAGTAGCACTGGCCTGGTTTTTGTGTTTAAACCCTCAACTTGCAGAGGAAAAACTAGGTACAATGTGCTTTTCGTATGGGATATACTCTGTATCTGTACATTTGTTCTGTAGCATGTGTTCTTGCCATTTGAATCGTCACACGTAATTACTTTCTCTCCATTTGTAGGAGGTGGTGATAATTTTAGCTCATCTCACCGTGTTTGCAGACCTGTAAGATTTGTCTGCCAGGCAGTCGTGTGTAAAAACTGTGATGCTACTGCATGAAGGATTTACAATTTATATGAAACCTCCTCTTTTCTCTCCTTTTTTATTTATTTTTAATTTTTTTTTCCTTTTCACCCCCTTTAGGCTGACTCTGCTTTACTCAACAGTTGTCTTCCTCGCCAGGGAGGCGTTTCGCAGAGCTTGCTTGAGTGGAAGTACAAAGAGAAACTGGACCAAAACAATTAATCTCTTGTGGCTGACGTAAGATACCTTTAAAAGTTTACTTCCTTAGAATTTCTCGTTCTTGTTTGGGAGCTCGCAGAATGAGAGGAAGTGTTTGTTTACTGAGGTAAATATGCATTTCAGCATTTAGAAGCATCAGTTATGTTTTAGGACTGGTGCAGGAAGCTGGTCAAGTCTGGTGCTTTAGCATTTATGGACTTGATTTCTTGTTGGAGCACGTGAGGAAGTTCATTGCCAAAGGTGTCATGTGGAGCCATTTCTTCTGTCACTCGAGTTTCATTTAAGTTGTAGCTGTTGAAGGAAAACACTTGCAACAAATACATAGTTCTTTGTTTTTTCTTCCTCTTCCTGCTCAGTTTTGTTCTTTTACTACCTGATATGCATTTGTAAACCTGCTTTAGATAACTTTTCTTTCACTCTCAGACTAAGTTTTTAGTCTTGAGCCCTGATGTGGATTAATGGCAAGGCAACATAAGTGTTTGGGTAGGAGAGACGTGAAAAGGTGAAAGAAAGAGTTGGAATTAAACAGCAGGGAGGAAGTAGGGTTGCTTCTTTCAGCTGTGGTGCTGTTTATATCAGAACAGCTTAAAGTCCACAGGACGCTGCAGCAAGAGAGTACAATCGCACATTGCAGTAAAGTGGGTGTTATGACTTGTTTCTCTCTTCTGGTTCCTGGTTGCCTCTGCTCTCCCTCTGTCAGCTCTAGCTGCTGTGTAGCCCCTGCTGGGCTGGGAAGTAAAATTACCTGCCTGATACGGTGGAAAACTTCCCCTGCATGATAAAATAGTATTCTCCCACTGAGGCCCTTGACTTTCCCTGGAACTGCCCAGCTGTTAGCTGGATCTGGCCCAGGAATTGGGGGTTATGTGTGGTCATCTGCATCCAGGTGTGAAGCAGAGGGATTGTCCCTGTCAGGGATAGGTCTGATACTAATATTTAAAATGTGTGATTTCTGTTCTCTTAGCTATACTATAGTCAGCTTTCTGCTGTATGATAGCCTTTCAAGTGAGCATTAAATGACAGAGATGACATTGACTGTGTGCATCTTTTTTTGTTTTAAATTTTTCCTTGTAGAGAACCGTAACCTAAAATGAAGGTTAACTTCTGTGAAGCATCTGAAATATGTCTTAGAAGCTTGATGTCAAGTATCTTAGGGGTCTGAGAGTGTGAGAGTCAAAGAGATCTTGCTCCAATGATGTAAAACTTGATGGACTCTGCCAGAAGCTCTGTGTTCCTGAAGCAGTGTCAGCAGAACAGGATGTGCAGGCTGATGTGGGATCAGAATTGTTTAGTCCTAAGGCACAAAAATGCAGATATTTGACCTTATGTTAGGCTCTGGAGTAGAAAATGGACAACTCAGAAAGATGTTTTCTGTGTTGTGCAGAGAGTGCCTTAAGGGTGTTCATTACAAAGGAAAATATTCAGTCTTGGTATGGTGACAACAGGAATTAATTCCTCAGGGCCTTTTTTTGTGTAATCATTGTGGCCATATGTGATATTGTAATCTAATTTGTTGTTGTTGTTGGTTTTTTGGTTTTTTTGCTGAAGTAACATTTCCATTAATTAGTTTTTATGTTAACTTTTTAGAGTCCCTCTTGGTGTCTTTTGGTCTCTCATCTTGGGCTTAGTCTGGCTGCACTTGCTTGAAGTACCCGACCCTTCTGTGGTTCCTCACTATCAGGCTGGTGTAGTGGCATTTGGTCTTTCTGCCGTTATTGAACTCCTGGGAGAGCCATTCTGGGTTTTAGCACAAGCTCATTTGTTTGTGAGACTTAAGGTTAGTAAAGTCCATGGGGTGTGTGCATGGGCACCCCTCATCTTTGTACTGAAAAGAACAGATTACTGACTTAGATGTTTGTATATTCAAGCATATGAAAAACCCCTGTGTGTGCTGTTCAGCACTGCATGGCCTGGTTTGTAGCATAACCAGGAATCTGTACCCATTGAAGCAAGCTAGTTGGTTTATTTAGACATTATTGCTTTCCAGATCATTAAATACTGAAACATAGGTTTTAATTGAAGGGAGAGGCACACTGCTTCCTCAGTTCTACATAAAACTGTGAAATGTATCTATTGAGAACATGATAGTCTCAAGCAAAACTTCCTCCCTTATGTCCCATACAAAGGACTGGGAAAATGTAGTGGAGGAACTGTGAAATGCAAGAATAGAAAACTTACAGGGAAATGACAATATAAGCTGGCCAGCTCAGCAGAAAGAAACTGTGATAAAGTCACACTGACGTCGAAAATCTTACATTCCTACATAAATTCTGTGCATTAAACTTACATATCTTAAGCTTGTGTATGTGGTTAGGTTGCCAGAAAATAACCCTTCTCTGTTTTGTGTTTCTTAAAGGTAATTGCTGAAAGCCTTTCAGTAGTGTCAAAATGCATTCTGACGGTTACTTTAGTAATTCTTTATCCTCAGTGGGGCCTTTACATTTTTTCCTTGGCTCAGGTAAGTTCCCTTTGTTCTCTCTCAGCTGAATTTTGATTTGCCTTTGACATTTAGCCTGCTAAAGAACTTTGGGGAGCTAAGGGAAAAAGCTCCTGGGAGGTTTAAGATTTAGAATTTGTGTTTAGTATTTTCCTGATACTCATTACTGACTTGGTGCTTTGACATTGAGTTAAAGGGAGGTACAAGGAAAACACCTTCTGTCTGTGAAGGCACATCTTGCAAATGTTTAATCTAATCACACAGAACATTATCAGCCTGTACCACCAACCTGCATTACCTTGTCAGAGGGTGCTAATCAAGTGCAATAAACTCAGGTTAAAACTTTTTCTTGATGACAATGAAGGAGGGATAAATTTTTTTCCTTCAGTTTTTGCCCTGGCTATTGTAGATTGCTTATAACTGATGGAAATTGGAAATGTTCCTTGAAGTAAGAGATGTAGGCAGCAGCTACTCTGTCATCTTGATTTTTGATTGAGTAATTGCTTTATAATTGGGCCTTTAACATTCTAAAAGTCCTGAATAAAACATGAAAATTAGCAAAGGTCTATGATAACCTGCAGGTTAAAAAAAGATAAGAAGATCAACAGCATTCTTAAGAGCTGTTCATATGCTTACCTAGTTTAATATTGATAGGCATAAAGACTACTTACATTTTCTTCTCACTGTATTTTCACCTAGTATAAAATTCTGCATTTCCAGGTTAATTTTGTTTCACTGTTTTTCTTCTCTCCTTCCTGATCCTTCCAGCTTTTATATGCCAGTGTTCTGGTAATGTGCTATGTAATTTATTTTGTGATGTTTTTGGGATCTCCTGAAGCCACAAAGAAGTCATTTCCAGTTGCTAGAGTGAAAGCTCTATTACCTAGCTTCATGGAAGATGAGGTAAGTTGCACAATTTATTTCTTGATTTTCTTCTTAAAATCTCACATAAGGGCGCTTTGAATGTTACTTTTAGACAGGGGAGTTAACAGAGTGGTTTTGGGGATATTTTTGCGCTATAGAAGATATGACAGATTAAATAAAAAAATTACATAGAAATTGTGTTTGAAGTTTGTATTAGTAAAATTCTTGTCAGAAAAACATCATGAAGCTTGAACTCTTTGTGCTTATGGGTTTGTTGTTGCTGACTTGGTTTGTGGAAAATATTAATAGACATTAACTGGAGATGGACCAACTGCACTGTGCGAGGGAATGACCAGGTATCACTGGGTCTGAGGCAGGAAAGAAACCAGAACCATGCAACAGTGGATTTTGGTACTTTGCACAGAATAACCATGATGTGCTACAGCATTCTGGAAACACTCAAATATGTCTTGAACAAAAATGAGGCAAGAAAGAAATGAAAAGACTGATTGAGGAAGACAACATTCTGGATAAGATTTACAGATTTAAAGATAAAGGTGGTTCTTGGTTGCAAGTCTTACAAGGACAGTTTGAAGAGCAGTAAACAATTCATATCTCCAGCGAGGGTGGAAGTTATACTGGCACTTTAAACACCATGGGTGTTTTTTTCCCAACTCTAACCTTGATTAGTATTTTCTGTAGAATACTCCTATGGGTACTTTATCTGCAACAACAGCACTTTTCAACAAGGGAATCAGTTTTTGCCAGATCAGTGATGTTGGTGCTTGAATTCAGCAATACTTTACATTAGCTGTTAGTAACTGTGGCATCGTGGGTTTCCTCACCACTGCAGTTAGAGCTACCCTACAGTGTTGCACTGCCTTGCTCTTTTCTATTTCTACTCTGTAATTTCAATCATGTTTGTTACATTTCAGTATTTTTTTTGCAGACTTTTGTTAACTGGAAGGAAGCACGCTTGACTTGGAGTTTCTTCAAACAATCCTTCTTGAAACAGATTTTGACAGAGGGTGAGACTTGATGTAGAGTTGTGACGGAGGAGGGCTCATGAAAACCATTTACAAAATTGACTTAAAGCTTCAGAAAGCTTGGGTGGGGGAAGATGAGCCACATGATTGCCAACCTGAATGGAGTTTTCGAGGATTTTCAGAGCTAGATGCTGTCCCATTTGACTGTCTTTTGAATACTTAGTATTGGAAGTGCCTGAACAAGTGTTGGGAAAGATTTAGGGACTTGTTCTGAAGTTCTTTATTTTGAACTTACAGGTGAACGATATGTGATGACTTTTTTGAACGTGTTAAATTTTGGAGATCAGGGTAAGTGTGATGGTACTGTGGAATGGTTACAGAGTTTTCTTAGTCACTGCTCTTCACATGCTTCTGAAAATGACTTAAGAGTGTTTGAAGATACCTTAAAAATCTGAGAATGTTTTCAAAGCCTTTCAGATACATTTCAGGGAATGATTGATACAGGTAAACTTTAATTTAAGATAATAGAATTATAGAATAGCCTGGGTTGGAAGTGACCTTCAAGATTATCTCGTTCTAACCCCGCTACCATGGGCAGGGATGTTCACTAGATGTATATCTTTCTCTTCTCCTGTATCAGTTAATCCTTACATTCCTGTTCTCATTCAGTGAACTTTATCAAATTCCTCTACAGCAAGAATTTTAAGTGTGGTTTGGTGCTGTTCCAGATTCACTTCTGTGTAGTTGGTGCTTTTGTCTAACCTTTGCTGTGAGCAAACCTTGCAATTTTAAGCTGTAGTTGCTTGACTGTCAGAATTTTTAGGGAACACTGCTTCAATGTTGCACTGAATGCCATTTGTTTTCTCTTTTTTTTGGAGGAGATGTTAAATTAGAATTGATGTTGTTATTAAAGACTTGGAATTAAAATGTGTCTAAAACTCACAGATTGCTTTTTTTTTTTTAAGGTGTATATGATATTGTGAATAACCTTGGTTCACTGGTGGCCAGGTTTATCTTTTTGCCTATTGAGGAGAGCTTTTATGTATTTTTTGCTAAAGTGTTGGAAAGAGGGAAGACTGTAAAGGATCAGAAGCAGGTATGTTTATTTTGGATTAATTACGTGTGAAATGCTTGATTTTTGTTCCAGATGAGTTGCATCACAGAATGTGACAGGCAGAAATGTGTGTTTAAATTTGAGTATCGAGGCTGTAAAAATTGAAAACTGGAGAACAAAAATGTTGAGTGAGGCTGGACCAAAAAGAAAAGAGAATAGGTAAAATGCTAATGAAGTAGAAATTAAAATATGCAGTGGCATAGTGCTGCCTTGCATCAGTGATGCTAATATCAGTTGCTCCAAACAGTGTAATGGAAAGTCTACTCTACTGTGTATTTCCAGATACAGCAAGCCATTATTTAAATTGTGAAATCTATTAAATAAATGCATCTGGAAGTACTTTATTTACTTAAACATATCAATAGCTGTTAAATAATGTTTCTGTAGAGTGCAGCTTTGGGAAGAAAAGAATTGGATTTTTCTTGCGTGTTTGAGTTGTGTGAGGAGGATTAATGAATAAGAGCTTTGTTCCACAGAGTGGTATTCTTGATCACTCATGAAGGTCAGCCTGTAGCAATCGTGCTAATTGCCCATCAGCACACAGTTAAATCCTGTGCTCCAGGTCCTTGGTGGGCTACGAGAGGTGTCTGTGGGTGTCTATTTTATATAAAACCTACCCGGTGTGTAGAACTGCAAAAGTGGTGGAATAATAAATATGTAAGAAACGTTAGCAGTTAAGAGCACGTGTGTGGATAATTCAATAACAAAGGATAAATTTCACACCTTTTCACACGATGCAAACTGATTTATTTGTTTCTGTGAAGCAGCATTTCTGCATGAGAGTGGCCGTTATTACATTGATTCTGGTCCATGTGATTTACTACGTTTTTTTCAGGATGACGTTGCTATGGCTGCAAATGTATTGGAATTGCTGCTGAAACTTGTGCTCCTGATTGGCCTCACCATCACTGTTTTTGGCTATGCCTATTCTCAGCTGGCTCTGGATATTTATGGAGGCTCAATGCTCAGTTCTGGAACAGGTAAAGATTTATAGACCTGGCAAAAAAACACCACTCTTTAAAAAAAAAAACAACCCTATGGCTATTACGCATTTTTTGTTTGAGTTTTTTTCCCGTGAAACTGCTATTGGAATCTGTGACTTAGCGCATCAGAATCCTTCACATTGTTTATTTGTGTTCTTGTCAAGATACCAAGACAGAAAACTTGTTCAAATGAACTTAAGTTTTTATTATTAGTATTAACACTACAACTTTTATCTCTTAGTATCAGTGACCGTAAAACCAATGTGGTTTGATAAAAGAAATCATTATCTATTTGTCTCTCTAATGTGTTTTTTTAGGTCCAGATCTCCTCCGGTGTTACTCGTTGTATGTCCTGTTTCTTGCTGTCAATGGAGTAACAGAATGTTTTACATTTGCCTTAATGTGCAAGGAAGAAGTGGACAGGTAGGAAACAGTGTCTCTAAAATATTCCTGTACATTTATTTGTGCTGACCTTATAAAGGGACTGGTGCTTTTGAAGTTGGCATGATAATATCCTCCCCACTGAAAAGCAACTCCTTGTTAGGCTGTCTGCATTTAGATTTAGATGTAGAAGCTTTAGCAAAAGTTGAAAAGTTTGGGTAGAAGGGTCAGAAACTAAGAAATAAAGATTTTTAATTTAGCTTTTGGCACATCACTAACTGGGAAAGTAATTTAATTGTGTGTTTTCTGCAGAGATGAGCTTGAAGTTATACTTTTTAAGACAATCACTTGACTCATTAAAAGTTTGCAACTATTAACATTTTTCACGTACAGATACTGTACATACACTTAGGAATGATCCGAGCTGTGTGAATCCAGTGGTTTACTACTTTGTGGGAAGCTGGACTAGATGACCTCCTGAGAGCCCTTCCAGCCTGGATTATTTCCTGATTCTGTGTTTGGGCTGTTCCTGATGTGGCTCTTTCAAATTAATTTCAGTGAGGTCTATTTTCAAATTAATTTCAGTGAGGTCTATTTTCCACAATCGAAATGGGAGCTTTTTTTGTTCAGCAAGGGCTGCTTTCACAACCCCTTAAAAATGTGCACTAGTTTTCCAGGTCACTGTTTATATCAGAAACTAAATAAAGTGTCATTTTGTTCTTGAACATTCATTTTCTTTAATATATTCCTAACATAAAATGGCAAAAAATGCAAAAGCTTTTACATTACTAATAATTGTTATTAAATTTGATTTTCTGCAATGAGTGCACAACTGATTAGTGTAATAGAATTTCGTTCACATAATGTAGTTCTTGGTTTAATTTGGTTGATGTATTTTCTATTCTTTCAAATGTTTTTTTTTTATCATCTCATTTCTCAATTTATTTTCACTGGAAGATGGTAAGTGAAATTCTGTTACTCATGTTAGAAAATGAAAGACCATTAGTAAATGAATGCTGTAACTGCGTGGATTGTTAAATTTTTTCCTTTTTTTTTTTTTTTCCCTAGGTACAATTTTGTTATGCTGGCCTTGTCTTTCATATTTCTGTGCATCTCTTATTTCCTGACCCACTGGTATGGCAGTGTGGGCTTTATCCTTGCCAACTGCTTCAACATGGGCATCAGAATAGCTCACAGCACCCACTACATCTACGACTACTTCAGAGAAAGCACCCACAGACCCCTCACAGGCCTGCTCCCCTCACCAGCTCTGCTGCTGGTTTACACCATCAGTGCAGTGATCACTGCTTTCTCAGAGGTGAGCTTCTTCCTCTCTGCTCTCGCTGTCAGTGCTGCTGTCAGGTGACACTTGTGTCCGCAAAAAGAGGAATGCCATTAGGAAAAAAGGCTTTTGAGGGTAGGCTGGGAGATTTGCATTACAGAAAGGCAGAATATGTTGTTAAGAGATTCTTTGTATCAAAGTTCTCTGCCGCATGTACCAGGTGGATCTGACAAGTAAAATAAAATTTAACACATTTCTGCTGTGTGTACGTAATTGTGCTTAGTTGTTAATAACTGAAATTTTGCAGTGGCACCAAGAAACTGGCATTAAAAATTCTGTAATAAAAAGAAGTAATAACCAAAACTAGAACAGAAACAAAAATTGCTAAGGGCACGTTTAACACATTTATTCAGTACAAGGTGGTAATTGTGCAGGCTGATTATTAAGGAAATGGTAGCTTTTCAATGTACAAAAATTTGACAGCCTGAAAATTCATTATGCCTGAGAAGGGAGAATTTTATATTTTGGAATGGGAAGTTTCCAGTTTTGTTAGCAAATAGCCTGATATGTTGCTGTACAGTAGCAGACTTGCCTGATAGCACCAGCAAAATTCTGTGTCATCTCAATTGAAATATTTCTGCATGCCAGATAACTGCAGCTTCCTCATTTACCAGTTATCTACTGAACGGTTATTTTTTGCTGACAGGATTTTCTTAAGAAAGCGAATGTTGTGATCTCTAAAGATGATTCATTGTAGGGTCAGTGCATGTGGCAAAACCGCGCTTGGCTTGATGGTGACGTCAGCCTGTTGGACAGAGGTGTTGGACCTTATTTCTTGTTGAGACAGTAAATGCACTTTGTGCTGACTGGTATTCCTGCAATCCCTTGTTTTCTTTGTTGTAGGTGTTGTTCTGCTGTGACAAGGGCTGGATGGCCAGGCTGATCCACATCAGCACAGGCGCCCTGTGCTTCGCAGCAACCCTCGTTACGATGTTCTGCACAGAGACCAAGCTCATCCACTTTGTCAGGAGCCAGTTCCTCTCCCGCTATTTGAAGAAAGGAACGTGACCTGCTCCTGTGCAGAACAGTTCTTGCACGTGCTTGCAGTAAAGGGCTGTGTTTTTTCCATAAGATCTGTATGGAAAAAAGGTTTCCACGTATGTTTGGAAGCATTGATAATGGAGTGGCAATGTAGACAATTGCCAGATGATTATTATTTTGTCTTCTGAACTGGTTAGTACAGCAAAAGAGAGGTGAATCATTTTCTCTTTATGCACCGTTATTTTCTAAGCTTTTCTCCCCTCAGTCTCTTGGGTAATGAAGGAAGATCTAAGCTGCATCCTCTGACATAACCTGGTTGACAGACTGCATGTAGAGAGCTCCCCTTCCTGCCACTGGGCAGTGTGGGAAGGCCTGATGTGGTTTAGAAGGCCCTTATTTGGCATGGGTGCTGCTTAGCTGGGGAGAAAATGGTCAGGAAAAAAAGCCCCAAAACCAACCACAACAGTGAATGCCATAAAAATACCCAAAAGCTGAGGAGAACACTAGAGCAAGGACCAGTGTGAGTGTTGTGGAGCAGAACACAGTGTGGTGCAGAGGGATTGAGCTGTCACTGTTTGAAGTGCAGAGCAGGGAACAGAAAATCCTGACGTTTACAAGTAAATTAATGGAATACACAGCGTGTGTCCCTGCTGGCTCTGTGAGATTATTTCATTCAGCAGATCCTTCATGTCTGAGGGCATTGATTAACTTGTCAGAAATACTCTGAAACCTTAGCTGCAAGAGGTTTTGAGCATTGTCTACAGAAGGTGTTGAGTATAGTCACTGATGGTGCAGTTCAGAAGGTTACTCATAAAACTTCTTACTTTCATTCCATTGTTTTTTGGGTTTGTCTGAGATTTTAAAAACCAGCACGAACAAACTTGTCTCAATAAAAATTATTTTGTCTGTGCAATTGAATGTTAAATATATTTAATACGATTTTTTACAAGGAATAATGCATATTGAAGATTTCTTTATTGGATAGTAAATACTTCCTTTTGTTCCAATGTTTTCCTCATATCTTGTTTCTTTACTTGTTCAATCTTAACCTGTGGATTGGTTATTTTTTTTTGAATTGTTGCAAATTTGGGCATTCAGAAGTTCTGAAATTCCGTGTTAGGCTGCTCGTTTAGGTGTACTAATGGTGTTACTGTATTGCTGGTCTAAGATCTGAACTGAGCAGTTTCAGAGTGTACAAGTGGCAGGTTTATAATGATCAGTGTTCCCTTTGCAATGTTTTGATGGACCAAAAAAAGTCAAGGGATGAAAAATATGTGCTCAGACACGTGCAGTTGAAAGCTTTTAGTTTATTTATGTAGTAACTCTGCAGATCCTCAGACTGCTTAAAAAAACCTCACTGCGTGGCATTGTGGAGTTCATTCTGGTGACCACAGTGCCCAGGCTGAAATGCTTTCTAGTGGCAGGGCCTTCAGCTGGTAGTTAGAAATATCTTCTAAACTCTGGTAATTCCCACTTGGAAAACATTGCCAAAGATATTTTATATGAGAATTTGGTGGTTGGAAAATTATTATAGAGAAGCCAAAACGTGACAGTGAAGGGAAAGGAGTGGCCTTGCTGAGCCAAGGGCAGTTGTCTCCATTGCCTGGCTGGAAGGGGTAGATGCAGACTTGCTGATTCTTCTTATGCTGTTTTGAAATCTGTCAAAACAAAACAAACTCTGTATTATTCTGTCCTCTTAATTGAATTCAGTAGTTCTTTGCCTTCTAAATTTTTCTCTTCTGAGTGATCCTGCAGCTTTTTTTCTCTTTTCTGTCGGGTGTGGAGTTTGTTATGAAGTACAGCTTCATATACTGCAGAGGGTTGAAACTTCTTTGTTATAAATTGTAAATCCCTACAACAGTTCATTTTTCTTTACTTACTTGGAGTATAAAAAACCAATTGTTTTGAACCTATGGGCTGTGTGTTAGGGTCTGTCTTTTTCTGTGTGTCTTTGGGGTCCTACTGTGGCAGTATCTCAATCTGTGCAGTGAATTTTTATAACTCCTTGGAATGAGAAATTTTGAACAGCCCTGCACCTAAAGTGCTTTGGAGATGGAAGAACTTCTCATACCAAATGAGCTTGAAGTCATTCTGCCTTGTCTGCTCTTACAGCCCCAGCTGTACACTGATGTTACTTCTGCTACTTGTAATGTTGTAAGTAGGGTGATGTGAGATCTCCTTCTTCAAAGACTGACCTGTGTAGTCTCTTGAATATTTTTTAACATAAATGCAGTGAATGCATTTAAAGACAAGGTACATTTTTACACTAATTTGTGTTATTTCATGTTGGAAAGGCTGACAAATCTCTTTTGCTTCTCAGATGCAATTTTATATGAATCAGGAAGATATTTAAGGTGGCTTAATGATTGCTCATTAGCAAATTAAGGACACATTCCTCATTTAAACATCATCTGTGAGCAGCTCAGTGATGGTTGACTGGTTTTTGTGATGTGGGATGTTTTATTTTTAATATGTTTTATGTGGCAGGAAACTGTAAGGAGAGACAGGAAGTAGAGGCCTATGAAACTGTCTGCTGGTTTCTTAATTATCAGTGGGATCCTTAATGTCAGAGCTGTTAATTGCTTTATTGCTAAAGCAGCAAACTCTCAAACTCAGGGACAAAGTTGAGATTGAACTTGACCATGTTTCCCTCTCATTTTAGCCCTGTTAATCTGTCAAAGGCACAACTGTCAAAAGTGTCATGAAGCTGTTTTGCAGTGTTCTGAAATCTTTTAGTTCAAGCCAAAGGTGAATGAAATGTTTTCTTTGGTGGAAAAGGTTATGATTTCATGCTTTGTGGTGTGTTTTTCTTATTTGTCGGATGAATGACTTTCAAGGTAACACTAAATAAATTTTATTTCCTTTACATTTTGTTTTTGTCTTCTGCTTGATGATTATTGGAGTTTTATTTGTATCATTGGTACAGCTGATGCTTAAACTTTGTTGGATCTTCTAGGATATTTTATGTATAAATTCAGTTATCAACCTAAACACACACACCCTTGCCTAACACACACACACGCACAGAGATAAAATTTGCTGTAGTAGTTTTGTGAGAAGTGGCATCATTATAATAAATTTTTTCCTCTTTGTTTCTATCAAATTGTTTGTATGGATTGGAAAGGCCAAGTTCCTTTGTTTGCTTTTACAATGCATTGTTGTAATAAAAACTGATTCAGTGGCCAGGACTAAATCTGATATTTAATGAAGTTTTTTAGCTGAATTAGGTTGTGACTGGCAATGCTGCTGCTGAGAACTAACCAATTAACAAACTGTTCAACTGTTTGGTTTTTCCCTAGTATTGGAAATATTTTATTTGTGAAAAAGTAGGGTGGGGGGAGCCCCTTTTTAGGCAAAGTAGTTGGGTGTTAAAGCTTTGCCTAAATGGTTAATCTGCTTTAGCAGGCACAAAAGGTAGTAGATAAAAGCTTGAATGTTGACCACAATTTAGCACCCGTAGTGGGTATTGACTTCTTAGTTCATGTGAAGGATTGTGTGAGTACCTTGAGGTCAGTCCTAATTCCCTGGTTCCTGAGTAGTCTTTCCATCTAAACTTCAAAATTCTTTTTGTGGATGTCATATCTCTTGCTGTCTGAACATCATACTTTTTTTTGGTGGTTTAATTACCTGATTTTAAAGCTAATGCCAAAGACAGAGGATCTGGAGCTTTTTGAAGCGTATCAGTGCTTCAATGGATCTGCTGAGCTGTAACGGTTTTGTTCAGCACAAAATGCGTAACATCTGCATTCTGAGGGTGCTGTGGAAATGGAGCTGGTTTTCGATATAAGCTGGAAATGAAGTTTGAAGCTGTGCACATGTGATGTACAGCTGGGCCCTGGAAACTGAGCAGGGCCTCCTCAAAAGCGTGAGCAGCTGGGGATCTAAAGAAAACTGATAGGAAAAGCTTCTCTCTGTTTCACTTTGGATTGCTTCCACAGAAAGATGTGTGTTGTCTCTAGTTTCTGGATCTGAGCTGTGCTTCATGCACCACCTTGCTGGGATCTGGAAGGAGGAGTGAACCCTTTCCAGTGGATGTCACTGCACATCCCTGTAGTGAGTTTTGTTCGTGGAATGTGATGAGTGTGTGCCCCCCGTGCAGCCAAGGCAGGATTTTCTGGTAATTGTGGGGAAAGGTAAAACAGCTCCGGGTTTTCCTTTGTCAGACTTCCTGGTTAGATGTGGTAAGTGAGCCTCTGACAGAGCTCTGTGTGTTGGTTTGCTGGCGAGGTTTTGTGATTCATGGGTAATGTGTTTGGCATAATTTATCTCCAAGGTTCTGTGCCATCCCACTGAACTGAGAAAGTGGCAAGGAACATAACCAAGAGGGCAGATTTTTATATCTGTGGCCCATTTAATAAATGAAATAATTAAAGCTGTGTCAAGAAGAAAAAAAACAACTGAGGTAGTAGTCCTTAAACACACATCAGGTGTATGAGTAGTTCTAATCCAGTAATAAACAAGAATCGTTTTTGTTCTTTGTTACACACCCTTGCACCAAAAAGGGAAGAACCTAACAGAAGTTGGGAGAAGACTGCAAGGTTTAGCTCTTAACATTCTCATTAACATTAAATGCAGGAATATTCCAGACTTACATCCTTGTGGCCCCCCTTGGGAGAGAGGAGTATCAGGGCACTGATGCTGTTCTGAAGGGATGTGCTTGTGTCTCTGGGAGCAACTGAGGCACAGTCATGCACTGTGAGAAAGTGCCTTGTCATCACTTGGGAATATCTTCAACTCCTTTTTTTTTTTTTTTTTTTTTTNAACTCCTGTATGTGGGTATGTCCCTTATTTGCTGTAAAAAGTCAGCCTAGCCATTCTCATTGCAAAAATCACAGGAGCCCTGCCCTGGGCTGGGTTGAGGAAGATGTTGGTCAGCTTGCTGAAGGTTGTATTGTGGCCTCTCTGCCAGCCCTGACAGCACGGAGTGAGGAGGGAGCAAATTAAGGTTGCACAGAAAAATTTAATTGTGGCTTCTTTTTGGTTCTGGATGCTTGACTTGACAGTGCTGTTTTCCTAATGGAAGGGCTTTTTGGGAGTAATTTTATAAAACAAGTGCCGTAAAGTGCACTCATATGCCTTCTCTTATTTGTGTAATGATTTTTAGCAGTCCCTCAGTGTGGGTGAGGAGATGTTACGGGATGAGGAAAGGGAAGCTGAGTACAGTACATGTGCAAGGAACAGTGCTCCTCTGGGGAGAGGCCTTTAGTCTGCGAGTTACTTCCCTCTCTGAGTGCATTTCTGTCACTGCAGATAAAACTTTTAAGGATGTCTGTGCTCAAATGCTTCTCTAGGCAACTAGGAGAACCTGTTTGGAAGAATCAGAGTATGCCCATAGAGTAGGGTACACTTTGCCATGGACTGCTTGTCATTCTGCTTTGCTGGTCAAGTAGGGTTTATTGATGCATTGAAAATATAGGCAATGTGTGACAATACTCTATTTCGCTAATAGTCCTCCCATTTGAGGCTGACTGTATATTAACCTGTGGAAATGGTGGTTTTTTTTCTGTGGTTCCTTCAGAATTGTACTGATCAGTTTGAGTACATTTTTCTTCTCCCTCAAATGACTTTATTACACAGTAGCCTCACACATGTTCATCTGGGAGCTCTGCAGAAACACAGGACGAGGACTGGGGAAGTGCTGGGGCTTCAATCAAGTCCTGCTCAGCACAGCCAGGTTGGAGGAGGGCTGAGCCTCCCCTGCTCAAGAGGGCTAAGTGTCAGGACTCAGAGCCTGAGTCTTGGCTGCACAGTTGTGAGCACCTTGCCTCAGATTCCTAAGGAAAAGTGGAAAACGTGGAAATAAAGCCAGGCAGGATAAAAAAACTAGGATTGTTTTCTTGAGACAGCAGCTCCAGGATTCAGGATGAAAACCACCTACAAGTGTACATTCCTGGCTGTAAATACAGTTGGAAGGTGGCAGCTCGTGAGCCCTGAAGGTCCATTTCAAAGATTCCCTGCCAAACCATCTGCTGGTAGAGATGCTCTGAATATTGTATGTGTGCAACACTTCGTATCTCTCTAAGTTTCACTGGTTTTGTGCATCTAAGCTGATACATGAGTTATCTTTTTGGAGCTGGATATATCACAGAATCATAGAATAGTTTGGGTTGGGAGGGACCTTTAAAGATCATCCAGTCCAACCCCCCTGCCATCAGCAGGGACATCGTATCTTGCTTGTGGATTTTATTTGCAGTTGGCCAAAATTGCCTGAATGAAACAGCTCACAGGAAGAATTGCAAAATTGTGCAGTGCAGGTGAACCAGGTCTTTTGGGGTGAAAGCCACAACTGAAGCAGAAAAGCAGAATAAAATCAGAAACTGAAAACAAACAGGTAATGTTGAGGTTTGGTAACTGGGCATTCAAGGTCCTCAGTATTCCACTGGGGCTGACTGCTAACCAGGTGAGGAGAAAAGGGAAGGATTTCTCCCCATCCAGAGGAAAATATAGTGATGTAGGTCATCTGAAAGATATTCTGGTGTGGGAGTAGGGAGCTTTCATGGCTGAAGATGCATCGAGGAAGGCTGGAAAGGCATTTGCGATCTGTCAGGGGAGTAGTACATCTAAGGCAATGTTAAGGTTGCTGCAGTATGGGCCTTGAGATGAGCTGCAACCAATTTGACTTAATCTATTACAGTTAGGAAAAGGAAAATTAGTCTCTGTAGTGTAAGAAAAGGTGGACTTGAAAGAAGAGGTTGAATTATTAAAGGAACAGGAACAGAATCGAAGTGGAAGAACAGAAGAAAAGTAGTGCAGAGTGGTGTGTGCTGCAAAAAGCCTGTGTTCAGCATCTGTGATGAAGTGCATATGATGAAGGACATACAAAAGGCTAGATAATAAAACCTCCAGCTGTGCAGTTACTTGGCAGTGCAAAAAAGCTTAAGCAGCTTCAGGGCTGTAGTTAGAGGCAAAATTGTG
Organism: Cnemophilus loriae; assembly: GCA_013397755.1. Lineage (NCBI taxonomy): Eukaryota > Metazoa > Chordata > Aves > Passeriformes > Corvidae > Cnemophilus > Cnemophilus loriae. The sequence goes on along the minus strand of VZTF01002956.1, from coordinate 1,388,459 downwards.
GATTGGATCATTCAGCTTCCTCGAGGAGTCTCCTGGTCTTTGCAAAGAGCATTGCAGGAAGAGCAAGGTGTGGTTGGATTTGTCGGTGCAGAATTTAGCCCTGAAGACCTCAGCCCGTGGGACTGAAGGGAAGGCTGTTGGTTCAAACCAGATCACTTTGGTGAGGATATACCAAAGTACATGGAAGAGACATTTCCTATCTCTCCTCAAGTTTCTTTGTACCAAGACTTAGATCAGTTCTCTTCTGCTAACCCATGTGGGCATCCCTGAGGCAAAAAAAATGGGAGAAATTGCAGGTGGATGCAGACAGATGAAAAGCTGACACTGCCAGAAGCAGCTGTCACACCGTGTGAGTGGGAACACTGATCTCTGGTGGGGATCATGGGGCACAAGGAGCGCGGGGCAGCGAAGCTGCGGTGCAGACTGTGCTTTCCCTGACACCATACGTGCTACCTGGAGAGACTCAGAGTGGATATACAGGAGCCCCACAGTGGATTTTAAGTTTAATGAATTAGGGAACAGAAATGGAAACTTAGAAAAATTTTGCACTGATAATATTTGGATTGCAACCCAATGTGCATTACTTAATATTCACTATTGAAATAGTAGAAAATTTAATGTATTAAATATGGACTCAATCTTGAGAGAGCAAAGAAAGGTAAATGGTAAATATTGGTTATTTGCAGATCTGCTTTCTTTGAATAAAGTGAGGTGGGTATGAGGTACAGTAATCTGGGTAAATGAAGAAACAGAATTTAGAGAAAGGAGCTGTCCCTCCTGCTTGAGGAGGGGAAACTTCAGCCAGTGAAAAAGTAATGGAAGATTCTGGGAAATCACTGTTTTCCAAGAAAGGTGAGTGCTGAGGGAGTGGTAAAGTACAAACACCATTTGGGGACATGTGGCTCAGTCCCCAAGGATTGTACAGGACTACATTTGTGTGAAAAGGTACCACCAGCTGTAAGTGTAGAAAGAGCTTGTGGTGCTGTGTATCAGAAATAAGTAATAGGATTAAGAGTAGACCAAAATACAAAGACCAGTATTGGAAGAAGTGCTTTAATTGATTTAGATAAAACTTTGAAAGAGTGAATTAAAAACATAGTAAATCAATATCCATTGTTGAGTTATTATGGTTTATTTTACAGGGCGATGCTACCAGCATTATTGGCTTGAAGAGAAGTAGCTCAGTGTAGTGAGGATGATGCTGATTTTGAGCAAGCATGTAGCTACAGAGGTATTCCAGAACAGATGAATGAAACAGAAGGGAAAAGGTTTGAAACAGAGGGACATTAAATACTGACAGTACTTTAGTAAGGAGTTTGGAGAATCATGGAATTTAATGTGTATGTGAAAGAGAAATTACTAATGAAATAGTGCAATCCAAGTGGGATAGAGGTAACACGAAAGGAAGATTGTACAGGTGAGTGTTAGAGGAGGCTTGTGTGTGTATGCTAGTCAGAGTTCCCTCCCTCCCTCCCCTTCAGTGTGTATTTATAATATTTTCAATGTTGACCATTATTTCAGTTCATTATGATTACTATTTATAAAACTGACTGTAAAAGGAACAGCTCTCATTGGAATAAAGGAAAAAATGGTAGAGGTATCTGTAGTGTAGTCACAATATCAGACATCTTAACCATGAAAGACGTTTTTTCTGTACAAGCTATAAGAGTTCAGAGCAAAGACTTCTGTGATGAGTGTGTGCCAAGGAAACAGGATGATTCTTGGTAGTTATTGTTCTTTCCTGGCTGTATTAGAACACTACTGTAACAATTATTTATATTAAATACGAAGTTAGCTGCTTGTTGAAGGGAAAAAGTGGAGCCAATGGGCACTGAGCAAATAGAGAGCAGACATAAGCAGATCATCGCATTATTTGAGCTTTACTAGCTAGAATAGTGGCAAAAAAAAGAGCAAGAACTTTGTGCCTGGATACAATTAATGCCTAACAAAGGTGGGAGGTTTGCTCAGTGAATAGCTTCATCAAATTAAAAAATAACACCAGGAGTAATACTCTAATTTTTCTTCAGTGATAACCAAGTATTTCTCTGTCATTAGAAATGACAAGCAACAGTGATGACATATGAATTTACAAAGAATGCCACTGCCGTGGAATATTAGCTGAAGACATCCCTTGATTACAAAAAAAGCTTTGTGAAGGAAAAAAGTTAAATGAGCCTTACAGTCCGAAATAGAAAACAAGCATAAATGTACATGAAAGCTGCTCATGCAGAACTTGAGCAAGTCATTACATGCAGTTCCTCTAATCTTTGGCACTGCAATTAATAACAGTTTTGATGGCATATCTCACTTATCAATAAATCATCTGGCCACTAACAGGAATAACTGTATCAGCGTATCAAAGCCTTGATGGATTTCTGTGCTATTTGTTGCCAATGCAAAGTGCTGATGTTTGTTTGGGTTATGACAGCCTGCACTGACTGCCAAATGCATTCACCCAGGTAAATATAAGTGTGTGTGTCAAACAATTCTGTACCTGTGTTAGAAGATCACAGACCAAAGAAAACGTTTCTGTTGCTACACAGCAAGCGTTAAACATCAGCGGAATCCAGTTTGTACTGATGTATTCATAAATATTTATTAAAGTAGCAGTTCTTGGGGACCATTTCTTACGGAATGCCAGAGGGAGCTTGCAAATTCACCTTTGAAATAATTTGTAAAACTGCATGTTCTGAGGTTTGTCTTCTTATTGTTTATGTTGTGGCAGGATGCACAGGATCTTGGTGACTGTGATAACTTACAGAAAGTCAGGATGAAATAAAGGGATTGTGGTAACCTTTGGCCAAGGGAATGGTGCCCTGCTGCTCCTGATGGGCAGCAGGTGCACTGCTTATATGTCAAAATGTGCTGTTTCTTGGATATGTATGTGGAGTGACTTAACTTTCTCTTTTTTTTAGAAGATCACTTGAGAAATTGTGTGGAGTTCACCTTCTGAACAGTATTGTTTTTGTCAAATCAAGACTGATTTTTATAAAATACTTCAGGTTTCTTAGTTTCTGCACGAGGGAAATAATTTGTTGTGTGTCCTTCCCCACTCCCATCCTGACTGTCTCCAGAGTGGTGCACTCTGGCTCTTTGATGCCCTGACTGCCAACCATTGCCAACAGCATCATTTTGGCAAAAAGAACAACAAAAAGAATTGCCTCCCTGTGTGTTGTGTGCCCTTGTTCCCCTCTTTGCTCTCTCTTGGTGCCGTGTTTTCCTTCTTGTTCCTTTGCTGTAGCAGCCATGGGACCCCAAGGAGATATTTTTTGTGTGTTTACCTGTGAAATGTTCCAGTTGATCCTTCAGCTCAGTCCTGTATTATTTGAGCAAAGTCCATGTGTAGCATTTAATAAAAGATTTAGACACCATCAGTTACTTTGCTACGTAATTCTGGGTTTAAATGTTCAAGGTAAGAATGTGTTCATCTGATCACAGCAAATTAAAAGCGTATCTCAATTCTTTTAAAAATACCTCCCTGTTTTGGGCATGAATTTAAGTTCTTAAGTTTTAGAAATCATCTGTTGCTAAAGTAAAGCCTGGGGAAAAAAAAGGATCAAAGCCATTTGTTAAGAAATATAATTTTCCAATAGTAAATGGATTCTGTCACCTGAATTGAGATATACTACCTGAAACTAGTTCCCTGATTACTTTTAACAGTTTATGAAGGGTTCTGTCTGGTTATTTGGATTTTTTTTTCCCCTGCAGCTGTGAATTAGATGAAAAAATACTGCAGCTGAACATAACATTGTTTTGTCACTCAGAAATTCACTGCTGGCATTGAATTCAGCCTGGAAAAGTAAAGAGGTCATGACACAACATCTGTTTTGTGGAGAGCATAGTTATTACTGCCAGTGATACTGCAAACACTGGAGTGGAAAAAATAACTCCAGAGCAGAGATGCTGCAAAGCTGCCTTTTTGACCATTGTTTTATGGACTGTGTTAGCTGGATTTCCCCTCACTTGTGTGTTTGGAAGGTTAGTTTGAACAAAATGCTCGTGCTGCTCAAACATAAGGTGGAGCTGTTTCTTTGTGATAGAATTTCCACCTCATCTCCTCCACGTCTTCCTTTTTCCCCCCCTCCCCTTACCACATTTTCAACATTGCCAGTGATTTTACAGGCAGTGTGCTGGAGGCATGTGACTGAGGTTTGTTAAACTCCTGTAACGATTTACATTTGCTCTTAGGTTTCATTTTTAGCTAACACAATCCATATGAGATGTTAGGGGATCTCACCCTGCACTTAGCTGTGGTTAATCCTCCTCACCCTATTGCTAATCTGGACTGATTTGGATTCCCATAGCATGCTCCCTTGGGCTGATTGTAATGGGGAAGCTTCTTCACCTCTTCCTTGGGGTGATGGCCTTTGTGTGTCAGTGACAAAAATAATTTAAGGTACATAAATATTAAGTACTTTTTGTCCAGTTCATGTTTTCATTTCTGTATTTTTACTAATAATTTCAAGTTGTAGTTTCTAATGAACATTTTCTGCGGGCAGGGAGTGTTGTGACATCCTTGGAAGCAAGTTTCAAAGTTGAGAGTTAATGTTTTACGATGGCTGCATTGGCACCTGTGGCTCTCTGAGATACCGACCCTACTGAAAGTATCACAGTGTTGTATTTCTCTGCTTTGGAGGAGTGGTTGGAAGTATGGATGCAGTGCTCCCAGGGGGCAGTCAGAGACTGCAGCTGCAGACAGCTTCCAGGAATGAGCACCCTTCCCCTGTGCCTGTAAAACCTCTCTCGTGCCTGGTTTGCTTTAACTTTGCAGGTGCTTTCTCCAGGTCCTGACTTGCAGAGATTCAGACTCTTACACGTCTTGCTGAAAGCCAACTCCTCAATCCTTCCATTATCTGGCTCACTTGAAAGTCTCAGTTGTGGATTTCAAAGCTTCTCTGTGAACTGGATGTGTCTGTGATTTAACTGGGAGATAGCCAGCAGCTCCAAATGTGAAATTCACTTTCTGTGTGTAGCAGATAGTGTTACACAGCCCTGAGAAAAACCCATCACACACACACAAAACAAACTGTGGCAACCCCTTGGGATAAAGGTTTCTTTATCCTCAGGTTTTGCAAACACTCTAGGTGTTGAGTAATCATCTTCTATCTGCTCTTAGAAGTAGCCCCCGCTAAGCTCACCTGCAGCCAGTGAGACAAAACCCTTTTCATGAGGTCATTCTTCTCTCATTCAGTTCTGTAATGGAAAGGTTGACTCACCAACCCCAGCCCTGGAGGGGTAGATAGGATATCTACAGTGTCATTTCACTTTTTCAGCCCTGTTATGGCACGTATTAGTCAGAGTTCATTTATTTCATTAGTTTACTTTGTAAAGCAATTACATAACTGTTACCACAATAGGACTAGAATGGTGTTTTACATTTACTAAAATAACTTGGCAATTAATTTCAAATGATCTCTGTGCTGTAATCTCCTACATATAATAGAATTATTCAAATGTCTATGAACATTTTACATGCAGTATTAGAGTGAGTTAGATCAATCAAAAATTAATTGCATCCAAGGCATCACTATAGCCTTCTGGGATCAGCTGAATGCCAGTATGTCACAATAAAGTCATAATAATTGATGTAGCATTGAATCGTGCCTTTGCTTCTCCCTTATAATGGCAATTTTATTAGCTGAGCAGGCTAGGTGGAAAAATGAAAAGAAAAGAGAAATGAAAGTAAGTTAAATACCAGCTAGTGGCCATTAACTTTGATTTAATTCTGTGCTTATGTGGTTTATCATCCTGACACTTTCTGTATGCTTAAAAAAGCTTGTTTTGCACAATTGCACTTCCCCTGTGCTTCCTATTTATATATATGTAGAGAAGAATGGAATATATGGCTGAGCATTCAATTCAAGCTGTCAACCCAATATATTTCTTCTGAACTTTGATTTGATGACTTGGGCAGTTAACATGAAAAGTATCTCTCCTGGTAAGTGTTTGGTTTTCCTGGGCTTCTTTCTTTCTCAAGGTGTGACTTCTGGACAATTTATGTCGTAGAAGTAGAGCGCAGATATCAAAATATTTAATAATTCCTCTTTTCACTAGCAGATTTCTTCTGTTTAATTTTTTTAAAATTCATAAACCAGGACTATTGCTGTATCACAACTACTGAAGAGCTCTTGAACTGACTTAATACTTTGGCTTCTTTGTCTGTGGGTGTTAGGGAACAAAGACATTCCTTAGCTTCAGATTCAGCTACAAACATTTTAATGTTTTTAGAGAATGTGTGAACTAGACAAGAGTTTGTTTTCTTTATTTGACAAGCACATTGACAGCAGGTATAGAAAGATGGTGAGTGAGAAGGCAAGCAGGAGTGGTGAGGGGCAAAATTGAACTAGAAAACCGCACAGTTGCCTTGGATTAGGGGGAGGTGGGTGGTAGCTCTTCTTTTGTCTTGTTTTATTGCACAGGGACCTGAAAACAGATGGTGAAAATAGTTAAACACACTCAACTTGTAGAGATGTAGCTGGATATTCAGGTGGGAAAAACATTCAAGCACGAGATGGAAATCCAGGTCTACAAAATTCTGAGCTGTCAGGCTTCATGAGTAATGCAAGAAAGTGATATAAGAGTCTGGAAGACACATTGGTGCCTGAGAGCTGGTGAAGGGAGCAATGGAGATTAATGTAGGACTAGAGAAAGTCTCGTGAGTCCACATAAAGTGACTTTTTCTCTGTGAGTTTGCCTGTGTTAGCAATGCTGTTGTATCTTGTTCTCTTTAGTGCTTCATCTACCCAGTCTTCTTTCCTTACTTTCTCTTACTGCTACATTCTTAAAAGCAAGAGCAGAATCAAACCTGCAAAGCTGTGGTGCTTGTGGACAGGCAGGAGAACTGAGTGTTCCCTCTGAGTGAGCCCCAAATTGACTGGATTCAGCTTGTTAATGGTGGAAGGTTGAAGACAAATGTGAAAGTCTTTGGACTTTGTTCATGAGAACTGCTCAGACCCTGATAGATCTATTTAAAAGCACCTGAATTTCAGTGAGAAACTGTTATCAACTCATTCCTGGAGGGCACAGCCAAGGCAGTAAGTGGAGAGGTGGTGTGACTCTTAAGTGATTGAGCTATTTCAGCATGTGGGTGACTTTGCAGATAAAGCAGCTAGAACTTGACCTCTGATCAGGGCATTTCGTCACTAGAGAGTTGACAAAATTACATTATAAGAAAACTGGGTGAAGCATGGAAAGGGGCTGAGGAGGAAAAAAAGGCTTTGAAAGTTTAAAAACCTGCATCCTTTTCAGGGCTGCAATTTTTCAGCCTGCATTTAAACAGCTGAGCTTGATTTGTAAAAACAGCCAAACTAAAGCCAGGGTAGCTGGTCCAGTCCTGGTACCAGCTCAGCTGTCAATGGGCTGGATTCATCCTGGTTTTCAGGCACCTGCCCTGGTTGAGCTGGGCTGACACCTGCGCCCCTGCAACCAACTTGCTACTTGGCCTAATTTTGCACACTGGCTCTGGAATGCCTGCCTTGGGTGTATGTGCTTAGATTTGCCCTGCAGTTGGTGACACAGTGACAGATGATTGAACAGACAGATATTTGCTAAATATGGGCAAGCATGGGAAGGGATTGTGACTGTTTGTGGGAATCTGAAAGGCAGGAAAAAGGGGGAAGAGGTGAGATAGGTCAGCAGTGTATGGTTTGCATATGGTAAAAACACAACAGTTGGCAGGAGTTTTTCTTAAATTATAACATTCTGATTTACTCCTCATTTAAATTTATCTAGAACAGATATCTCTGTGGAAGTGACAGCAAAGCCCTCATGTTTGAGAGGCAGTAAAATTAGCCGACATAAAGATGCAGAACATACTGCAGATTATGTAGCTGCAACTCTATGATGGAAAAATCTGTTCCCTTTTCCATTTACCGATTCCAGATTTTAGCATGCTGTAGGTATTATACAAATTTTTTCAAAGCTTAAACCTAAATTAAAAGGGGTGGGGATAATTCACTGGCATCATAAGGATGTATTGTCTTGGCAGATGTTGCCAGTCAGACTTTGTGATTAAACCCGCCCTTCAGGGCTCCTAATTTGAAATTAAACGCAAAGTTAAGGCATGACAGAAGTATTTCTCACCGTCAACAGATCAACTGTCTGATTCTGAGCAGAATTTCCTCTCACTAAGTCTCCTTTTAACCCAAGTAACCTGCAAAAAGGCTTTGTGAAGTACACGGCATCAGCAAGTGGCACTGCATACTGAAGAGCCAGCTCAGCCTTTTTAATAAAAATCAATGATTACTAATAGCAAAAACTGAACAACACTTGTGCGTGTGTGTGTGGTGTGTGTGTCTGGCTTTCCCTTGGATGAACTGAAATTGTGTTGATCTTTCATGCTTTGAAATTGTGTTGATCTTTCCCTAACTGGAGGCATTTCGCCTCTTTAAAGGGGAATTTGAGGATGTCTCCTTGCCTTTTTGTGCATCTCTGGGTCGTTTGTCACAACTGCTGTTTCAGCACAGTTGAGGTGTTTTAATGGCTTTAACCTGATTACCCTGCAGACAGTTTATTATTTTCTGTTCTTTTTCCCCACCTTCCCTTTCCCTTTCTGTTCCTCTCCCTTCCTCTCTCCCCGAGTGCTGCCCTTTCAGTAGCTGGATTGCTTAGCACTGAGCCATTGGATTCCCTTGTTCTCCTGATGTTTCTCTGCCAGGTTCTGGGTCCTCTTTTCCTCCTGTTGTACAAAATTTTACTGGTTGTATCCTCCAACATGAAAAAGTGAAATTAATTCTGTTAATTAATGCTTGAGTTCTTATAGTAATGAAGAGTTTATTAGGTTGCTTGTAATTATCTCATTTATTTCTCAGTGGGAAGAGACAATTTTTTTATTTGACTAAAAATTTAATCATATTTGAGTGATTTAACTAAGCTATTATTTGTGACCTTCATTTGTACAAGTATGCTTTGCTCTTTACTGGCAATACCTGTGAGGCTCTGCATTTTTTTTTTCTATTTATGTGATCTGATTTGTAGTTGTGAAGTACGAAGTGTTTTTTTTCCCCTAAGGTGTGCTTGTGTAAACACTTTTCAGTCAATTAAGAATTTCTCTACAGAATTATTATTTTTCCCTAAAGTTACAGGAAAAGCCTAGTGAAATTTTGGGCTCCCCAAATTCACTCCCTGTCAGGAGTGTAAGGTGCAGTCAGGGATCAAGCTGGCATTGGAATTCAGTTGGTTGATGTGGCTTCTGCTCCTCTCCTGAGTATTTCCCAGGTTTTTGTGTTGCAAATTTAGGGCTATTTTGAGAGAACCAGGAGTTCTGGGAACACACCAAAAATTTAGCTTCTTACTGGAGCATTCAATTTTTGTATTTTCATAAATGTACTTGTGAATAAGACTCTCCTAATGTTTTTGTCTTACAGTAACTGAAAAAAAGAAGTGTTTTTCAAATGAGGAATGCTGGGAAATAGCTCCATGTGAGCCCATTTATCTGCTTCCTGTAATCATGGGTTACATTACTGCACATAATGCTCATATGCCTGAAGCAATGCCATACTACAGCAGCAAAAATAATAGCAATGTCATTTTAATAGTTATATGGAATTATTTCCCATAACAGAGAAGTTATTCTTACCTTAGGTGGGTTTTTTTTTTGTCTTCCTTGATTCTCCAGGGCCAGAACTTTTGTGATGTTCATAGAGCTGGGTATCGTCTTCATGTTTTAAAGCTGTTCATAAGCATGTACTCAAAATGCTGTCTTAATTGTTTACTTGTTCTGTCAGCCTTCTATTTATTTCCTACAGCTGAAAAAAAAGTACCACTACATGTTTAATTGTAATAATTCTGTGGGTTTGGCTGTTGTTTTGGGTTTTTATGGCTGTTACTGAAGATCCTGGTAAGGAGGAAATATCATCAGTGACTAATGAATGAGCTGCTTTCTTCATCTGCAATAATATTTTCACACTTCTCCAAGTATGTCTTCATTTACATTTCTTTTCCTAGGGCTTTTAAGATGTTCTGATTTTCTTATTTTTGGTATGAATCTTTTTATTCAAATTAATTAAGTAGCAATAACTTTTGGCAACTTCAGTGAGAACAGAGACCTCTTGGGCTGGAGCCTGGAAACTTCCAGTGTCTACCAGTTCTATTGCATGAAGATCTTAGCTGAGACTTGGTGCTTTTAAGCAGCATCATTTCATGCAAGGCATCACTATTTGGCATCTAGTTTTACCTTCTGAATGAGAGATATTCAGTGATGAGCTTTCCCCTTGTGGGAGCAGTGCCATGAGGTCTTTTGTATCTACAGCACTCTGAGTTTCCAGCGTTGGTGGAGTGGGAGAGGAAGAGGGAACCCAGTTGCATTGCACTCCTTTGTTCTGCCAAAAGATGGAGTAAATGATCTACTGAACAGCCTGTGCTGCTAATTGATTTTCTGGGCGACTAGGAACTTTTCCACGAGGAAGGAAGGAAGGTTTTCTGTTGCCTTATAGTGTTAAAGCTTCATACTTCTCATAATCTGTGCTAAATGTAATGAGGCAGTTCTTCTTAATGAATTGACCAAATTGGTTGGTAACAGATGGGTTGATGACAAATGGGTTAATTAGTATCTTATCTAATCAGTTTTTATTTCAATTATTTTGTCTACTTATGTGTGAAAGGGTTATTTTAAAGCAGTCCTTTCACCTCTTGCAGAAAAAAGAAGTATCTGCGTTATTGGTCAAAGCAGTCCCTTCTACAAATATAGGGATCCTTATCAAATCAAACTAAAAATAGTATTGGCGTGCCATAATTACAAGTGGAAAAGCTGGCATTTTCAGTGATGCAAGCTTATTTTAGACAGTTGCTATGGAACACTAAATTTCTTTGGCAAATAAACCCGTGTGCTCTAAGCGTAGCTGGGTATATATTGTCTTTTCCTGCAGATTTTCACTGTCCATGCTGAAATTACCTGTTGGATTCTAGTGACTGAGCTTCTGCCATCAATTACACTGGCATGAAAGCAACAGGCTTTGTTTTTTTCCTGTATCTTTGTCACTGTGTTCACTTCACTCTGTGTCTGCCTTTGTGCCGAAGGACTCTGTCTAATTGTTTCTCTCAGGTACGCACCAAGTGACTCGACACTATTACTAACCCCTCGAGTTAGGGGCTGCCAATCTGAACCACTGAATAAGAAGTGCTGGGAAGACTAATCAGGATAAGCTGAAGGAGGCTGAAATCACAGGAGACAGACTGTGCAATTTAGATTCATCAGGAAAATGAACTACAGACGTGTATTGTGGGTAAAACTGCTCCCAGAGTGGCCTTTTTTGCGTGGTAACACCACGGTGATTTTCCAAAGGTGCAGCATGGTGAGCTGCTGTTTTTACAGCAGCCTTTAGTACATGTGTTGCATCTAATGTCTTGTGTCTTCCATTGCTTAGACTTTATTTTCCCGCAGCAACCTCATTTATTTGTAGAAATCTCACCTGTAGAAGTGGTCTCGTTTGACTGCTTCCAGAAAATCCCTTTTCCAGTCCTGACTTTGAAGCTCTTCAGAGAATTGAAAGATGGAGGACTACTTTTAATTTTGAACATTTCCAGTAATGCAGATTTTTCCCTTTAAATGTCAGTAACTTGCAGCATTAGAACAGAAGTGAAACGTCTGGTGGGCAGCGTAAATGGGGCAGAGAGGTTAAATGACTTATTTGGATGTACTTGGGAAGTCTGTGCCAGAGTGCAGTCCCAAGTAGGGTTTGGGTTTTGTATCTATTTCAGGTTATAGATTATTCTATTATCTATTATATTATATTCTCTATAACCTCTCAGTATGAAATTTTAGACATAACTCCTTGATTCCCTCATGTCCTACAAAAACCCCCACAAAAGTAAGCACTTAATAGATGATAATGTGAAATGCAGTGTGGGAAGGTGAAGGAATAACGTCACCAAACTGGAAGGTTGTTTTGATGATTCAATAAATTTTGTACATTTTGGGCATTACAGACACTGGCAGCTCTAATCGTGTCTTACAAGAATTTATTCAGCGCTCAAGTGCATTTATATAACTTTCACCCATTATTGTAAAAAATGCAAGATATTCTAGCTAGATCACAGGTTCACATGAAGAATGCTCATACTGAGAGGATGACGAGGAGAGAAGCTTTGATTTGCCACATGGTGATGAGTTTTTACTGAAATGGAGTCCTTTGCAGTGCCATATTTGCATATTGCACTGTTCTCAAAATAAAAAGGACTCTTGGGCTTGCAGCAGTTCGTATTTGAAATACTCTGACTTTGTTGCCTATTCTATATAAGGCATAACTATCTGGAAGAACAAACTTAAATGTTAATGAATTCAACTACTTTATCCATTCTGTATGTATTCATTTTAGGAGAATTGGAAGGTGTGAGCTGAAGGGAAAGGGAATTAAGGGAGGAAAAGAGATGCTTTGTGTAAACCAGTTGCTTCTGGAAGTAGGTTTTTCTCTTCAGGTCAAAGTACTATTTCAGAGGCAGCCAATATGTATAATGCACAGGTTTGCTTCTCCATTGCTTAAAAAATATCAGTAAATAATCTAAAATCTGATACTGTTGAGGTGGGCAAGGCGAAGCAAATTTAAATTTACAGGACACAAAGCCAAATGTTTGTGAACTGGAGCACGTTGTGAAGAGTGGTTCCCAACCCCGTGGTGCTGTGAGCTTGGCTTGGTGTTAACTCCAACTGCCATTGCCTTGTGCATTTGGGATGTTGTGCTCCATGGGAGAGAGGTCTTCCAGTGTGGAGATGACCAATGTAATATTTGCAGCTTTAAGGTCCCAGTTATTGGAGATGTTGAAAATGTGCTTTTCCCCGACATCCCCAATGGTTCCATTTAAACAGTGGGAAGCAGATTTAATACACTGAGGTAGCCAGAGTATGGGAAACTCTCTCTGAAACCCCATTGTTTTACTTCTCCTCTGTGCTTGTTTTAGCAGTGCCAGGAGCTCTGTACAAGCTCCGTACATCGTTTTATCTGTGGTGGGATGCAGGGATGCTGCTGAAATGCTCACTGTGGAAATGGGCACTGTGCAAGAAGCAAGTACCTGTGATGTCTGCTTGTGTGGGCACAAGGACTTGATCTAAAAGTTATCTGTGGCTGTCTTGGTGGTACAGACAAAATAGGAGTGGTCTCACTTCATTAGTTGTTTGCATCACACACATAAAATGTTCATTTCTTCACACGTGCTGGCACAAGGCACTGGACAATGATAAGACTGTTGGTATAAATATCTTTCTTTCAAAGCATTTAATGCCCTTAAGGAAATTGACTTGAGATACAGGATTAGTCTGCAGTCTGAGCACTCAGAAGTTAGTTAGACACTCAAATTAAAGGCATTGCCTGACCACTTTACAGAGGAAATTGCAAACTGCAAGTATAAGCCTTTTGGTTTTAGTTTGATTTCTGGATGTCCTTTTCCTTGAGCTGCTGAGAACAGGCAGAGTCGTTCTGTAGCTTTGGTTCTAGAGTGTGTTAAAGGGAATTGTTTCATATCTCACTGTAGCATAAATCTACAGCTGAAAAGAAGCACTAAGTGGTGTAATCACACATGCCTTGATTATATGCTAGGTTTATCTGATCTTGCTCCTATTGAACTCAAAACTGTCTTTGAATTAAAGTGGATTTGAACTTAAAAATAAGTTCTGTCTAAAATCGTGTGTGTATATATGAATGTATCTTAGAGATCAAAAAGTTATCCTGTTGGTGTGCTGCTTTTTAAAAGGAGTATTGCAATGTTGACAGTGCAGTTTAAATTGAGGTATGTGTTTGTGGCAAGGTTGAGTGAGCTCCCACGTCTGTCTTGTAAATCTAAAATATTGACAGTAATGTAATCAAAGTTCTGACTTTTTATAGAAGGTTTCCTGAGGCTGTCGGTCAGAAACCTATTAAATCTGAAAAAGAAACAAAACCATACTCTGCTAAGGCTGACTTAAATGATTCAGGAAAATCCAGATCTCTACTGAATCTCTCTCTTATTCGTGGCATGAGACTAGCATGGGCTTTGTGAACATTTTCATGTTTCTTTCCAGGTGCTCATTTTTCAGCATTTATAGAGGAGAATGTANCCCCTTTCTCTGTGTTCTGTTTAAAACCATCCACTGGGGCTATTCCTACCAGGGCCTTTTCTATTTAAATCTTTAACATTCCTAATGTAAAGACCCACTTTTCCTAATGAACTGACTTTTTAAACATACAAATTTGTTTGAAAAAAATTCAAAAGGAGCAATCTGAAGTTTTTTTAAAAGTATATTACCTTAATTCCTTGCTACAGTGTGTACTTAATCATGGGACTAGGGGCATTGATGCACATGTCTGCCAGTTAGCTGACTCATGACCCTTCATGTGCTACTTTTATTCTAGCCCGGAATACATTTTAACCTCCAAGGTGTCTGATATGCTAATCACAGAAAATTGGGCTATTGTATTACGTTTCTGTCAATTTTTTTAGGGAGAAGACTCCATTTGTGGGAGTGCCTGTAAATAAATTATAAGTGTTTGTAAATAGTCTTCCATTTGCTCAGTTGTGGCTTCTAATTTAAAAGATATTTCTAGCTCAAAGCCATCTTATAGTTGGTTGATCAAATTAATTGTGGAAGTGCTTTTTGAAGGAAAAAAATTGCATCCAGTGGGGTGGCTCCTACTTCATATGGCTCTGACTTGCCACTCGTGACATCTCAACCACACTAAAAGGAGTGTCCATTCTAGTCATAGGCAAAGTTCTCAGAGGTGCCTTGTGTTAATGTCTCCTTAGGTTTGTGAAGGTAGGACTGGATGCTGACCTTTCCCAAATAATTAAAACTCTCCACTGTGTTCCTTATGTTAAAATAAGAAGTTAGTTGACTGGCCATGAATACACCAACTCTGCTCCACGTTCTTCCTACCTGTCCTGCAAATGCCTCAAGCTTGGGGCTCGCTAGTCTTTTTTTTTCTGTACTGTGATCTGTCTTGAGAGCATCACACATTCCCCTGCAGAAAAGGGAAGCTGAATTGGTAGTGAATTACTGGTTTTCTTTCACAGGCAGTTATTTAGCCCAGGTGTTTTCGGAGGCAGGGGGGAGAATTCAAGGAGTGTTCAGTGACCTTCACACTCACCCTGCCATGTGGTTTAGTGTTGGCAGAACAGTCTGTGCTTCCAGTGGGCCCTGCCTGGCGACACCCCAGTGGTGACACAACCATCCGACTTTCCTGTGTGTGGTATTTTTGGACAGTCTTTCTCCTGCAGGTCGAATGTTTTATCTGTGTCAGGACGGTTCCGCATGTGTAACTGAAGAGGAGTTTTTTGTTTGTCTTTACTCCCTGGCCCATTACCTTATTTTCCTCCCTTTGCACACAAGAAGGGATCCTCTCATATCCTGTTTGTCCTGGACATGGGCCAAAGGGCTTTCACAGCAGCAGAGACCCAGCTGTGGGAAGTAGTGTGAAAACACAATCCTTGACCCAGCAGAGCTTACAGCCCACTGAGGGGCACCGTGTAGAGCCAAAGGGTGGGACATGATGTTCAGCTGAGTGAGGTGAAATTAATGCTCAAGGCAAAGCAGCAGGGCAGTGGTGGAAGCAGAAATAAATCACGAGTTGTCTGAATCACAGGTTTTATTGCCCTGTGTCCTTGCCTTCGGTGTAGATAATCCAACTTGACCAAATCAAAGCACCAAATCCAGAAGAAAGGAGCCTTTTTCCTTGGATGGGAAGTTGTGTGGCTGCTATGCAGAGGGTAATGTTTGCTATTAAATAAAGTTACATTACTCATTCTACCACTCTTGTTAGGAGTCAGTAAACAAATATTTGCTCTGTTGCCTTAGTTTCCCTAACTATCAGGTAGTGACATTGGACCACCTGGCTCTGGACACTTTTGTTTTGTAGGCATATTGTTACTTTGCATTGATTTGATTTCATTGAAAGAGACTATAAATGAAATATAAGTGGCATAAATGAGATGTTATGAGTTTCTAACAATATCTCCTATAGACTCCTGTGGTGTCAAAGCTGCTGGTACTATTTCTGGCTCCAGAGCTGAAGTAGGGCTGAGAACATGTTTGTTGCTTCTATGTTACTCCTTGAAAAGCAGTCATCTAATAATTCAATGGCAGCATTTTTCTATATATTAAAAAAGCAATAAATACAAATAAAACAAGGAATGTTCTTAGTACTTGGTTAGAGGAAAAATCTGATGTGGAAAATCATAAACCCTGGAGTTGATGGGCTATTTTCTCCTAGGTTTAAATCGCTAGTGTTTCTGGACTGAGATGAAGTTTCTTGCTCTTACCTTTATTGTTCTTTTTTCATTATAGTTAATATCTTAATCTGCTTTCCTAAAACTAGAGGAAACCATTACAGCTTCTGTGTGCACATTGGTTCTCTGGGAGTTTGTGGCTGTGTGATTTAGAGTTGGGCAGGGTCTGCTGAGTAATTTTCTTCTTACTGTTCTTGTGGTGCAAAGGATGAAAACAACACTGTGTAAACAAGAATGTTGAAAGCTGTGGTCTAGGCTTGTTGTCTGATTTTTTGTAAACTGCTCAGAGTATCCTGTAGTGCTTCGTGTGAGTTAAGTCCCTTGCAGAATGCAATTCCCACACGTTGTGAAGTGGGATGTAGTGTGCTTGTTTGGCCCAGTACAGCCTAATTCAGACTGTTTTCCAAACCTGGATCCTGTTTGTTGCAATGCTTGGGCAGGTGCCTAGGAAAATGCTTAAGAACAAGAGAAGCACGTAATAACACTTCCCTCACTATTCCAGTGCTAAGCTTCGTTTCTGAACCTTTGTAAATTTTTATATCCTAAGGGAATGAGTTCTACAATGTAATTACATATTGCAATTTCATTTGACATCCTATAGCTCTTGTATTATGAGAGTTATTGAACCCTTTTTTCCTATCTAACTTTTCCCTGTCTCCTAATATCTTAAAAATCTTCATCCTACTCTTATCTGCCTATTTTGCAGATATAGTACTGATATATTTAGTTTAGAGCATGCTTATTCCTTTGTTAATATTTCCTAGTATTTGATTTGATTTTTTTAAACTGCTAATGAAGTCTGAGTCGAGGTGTTTACAGAAGTGTAGATTGTAACTCCAAAATCTCATTCCCAGGTAATAGTTTCCAAGTCAATCACTCTGTGTATAAAGTTAGGATCATCTTTCTCTGCGTGCACTACTTTGAATTTCTGAGGCTGTAGTTTTATCTGCTCTTCTATCAGTCACTCAGCACTGTCAGCACCCTCCACAACTCTCTGCAGACAAGTTATATTTTTATTATTATAGATGCTTTCTCAGCATAAGCAGAATTTCTCATCCTGGTATCCGCTCCTTTTGCAGATGACTTATGAATATGTTGAACAGTTTAACCTTTAGCAGAAATCTGTGCTACGTATGATCTCTACATGATTGCTGCTTGAGCAGTGGGGCCACACTGGAGGCTTCCTGGGTTGGATGGTGAATTAATATTTGTATTAGATGGTGAATTTATTTTTGTATCATTCATTTATGAACATTTAACCAATTTAACTTGTGTATTTCTGTCCCTCACAGATTACTTTAATGAGAAATTTCACTGATACATGTGATCAGAAGCCTTATGGAAGTCCAACAATGCTATATCAGGCAGATATATCTTGTCCATATGCCTGTGACTCTTTCCAAGAACTCTCGTAGCTCACGAGTCGTGATTTTCTTCTAGAAACTTGTGTTGCCTCTTCCTCCATATGTTCTGTTTATGCATGTGTCCTTAAATTTTCCTTCACTTCTGGCAGTTCTCCTGCAGCATAAGCCTGAGGTTCTGGTCTATATTTCTTTAAATTCTTTAAATTTGAGTGCTTTCAAAAATTGAAACTGCAGTTTGCTACCTTCAGTTTCTCTGGCATCAAAAGCAGCTTACATCCGAGCTATTCCATTTATTTCCCTTAATACTCACGTGTTTGATTTCTGACATGACACTTCTTTTTGCTTGCTTCTACACAAACAAAAGGAAGAGAAAATAACTCAGGTTTTATATTATTTTAATGGGAACTGGATCAATACCACAAGGCAAGTGGTCCTGGGCTGTTGTGAGAGCACTGGGATAGAAATAATTGATGTGTGCAGCTGGTTGGGACAAAAAGAAAGAAGCCCCTTATTGTTACTGGCAAACTATCCCTTTCCACAGAAAGCATCTTCAAATTCCATAATTTGTATTGTCTCTGTGATCTATCAAGGATTTTAATGGGCTGAGTGAATGCAGAGCCTTGGCACAGGCAGTGGATTATTGGGCAGGTAGGAGCTCTGTTCTGTGATAGTAATTAGGTGTCATTAAGAGGGAGAAAGAAGGAATTGTTTTAAGTGGCTTGTATGGGATCAGCTGGAGAGAGGCCAACTTCTCAGCTGTTTCTAGGACATCGATAGATCGTGTAGATTTGTGAAGAGCTTAATCCAGCTGCTTAATCCATGACTTCACCCTTGTGCTGCAGGTGTGCTTTCAGGGTGCATGGCAGGACATTTTAGTTGGTGGAGCAGCTGGGGTCCGTGCTGGCTTCCTCAGTGTCATGTTTGTTTGTGGCACGTTATTCCTGATGGAATTCCTTACCTGTCTGTGTCAATCCTGCTGTAACAGCAAAGTTTTTCCCAACCAGGAGAGATGCAGAGTGGAGTTAATTGTTTGCTGTGTCTGCAGCTACCTGTGCCAGTAGAGAATTGGATTTGATAGAAAACAAATGAATGCTTTCTGAAGTCAATTCATAATAATTTTGGCCTCATTTTCCTTTACATTGGTAACTACCATAGTTTTTCTCCTGCTCACAACAGTGCCAATGGGCAAAGATTAGGCCTTCCTATATATCTGTTTTCATTTAAAAATTGCATCCATTACTCTTTTTTATTCTGTTTGTGCTGCAGACAGAATAAATACTTGTGGTAAGCTATCAGAGGTCTAGATTCAAGTCACAAAGATGGAAAGAGAGTGTTGTGCAACATGAGATACGGGCAATTGGTTCATATAATTTGGTGTATGAGTGGCTATTTTAGAGACAGATTGTGTATGTTTCTATTTGAGCTCTCTCTCAAAATACATAGTATATAAGCGCTTTATAGCAACAGAGTATTCTGGTAATATTTTGTCTGTAGTACACACCAGGGAGTCAAAAAAATACCTGTATTTGTTCGAAAAGAAGTTGGATATTTTTGAACACAGTTGAATTGGATTATTTTTTGAGCTTGGTAAAGTTTTGAGTCCTTTTTAGACCTGTTTCTTTTTGCCCTGTTTGCCCTTATCAGGACTTTGTTCACCTAACTGCTGAAATGTAATGCTAACACCTTTCTAAGCTATGGATCCCATTTGCAAACCCCTTTTCTGTTACAGAAAGGGACAGAATCATCAGGGAAAGAATTGCACACATTTAAAAGACATACCACAGGAAAAGAAAAACAAACCCTGTGCCCTTAATTAATCTTTCTCAGCCTTATAATATATTATAATTTGTAAGTCTGATACTTGCATTGTGACAGAGAACGGTTTAGGGTCTGCTTGCCCTATCTGCACGCAGCTGTTTCTATTTTTTTTCATGTACCTGATAGCATTTATATTTTATGCAGTTAAAGTGACAATTTACAGTTTGCTCAAGGCAAAATTATACAGTCAGGTTTTGAATATATTCGAGGACAGAGGCTCCACAGGGAGTGTGTAGGTGTACAAATGTATGCGGGGTTCACAGGAGCACTTTCATGGCACCATCGCTCAGCTGCAGTAGAGATGTGCCGGTGTGATTATGATGTCAACTAATTAGCATGATGTCATTGTGTGTCCCCAAGTTTGAAGCTGCTGTTTTGAGTGTTGCCATATCTCTCTCCTAGTCTGAGCCCATCATGCTTCTGCTGGAATACATTTTAGCATGGCAACTCTCTACAATACCTCTAAAACATATTTGTTTCTGGAAAATGGGATCGTGTTGGTGCGTGTTGCTTATTATATGGTGTGGTTATTGCAGCCTCCAGCAACAAGTCTCCTCCTTGCTTTGTACTGTAGCTGGCTCTTCTCATCCAATTCACTGTAACATTTTGGCCATCCACCTATACAGGGTTGTTTATGTTCCAGCCTGGGTAAATTTCAAGATACACATTTACTGTGTAAAGGCTTAATTTTGTGCCACCAGTCCTAGTAGGAAACAATCTATAGATACAATTGGTACTTTCTTTTGAGCATAGATCTCTTCACATAGCACCTGTGCTGAGACTTGATATTGCATGAGAGCATATGCAGTGAGACATTCATGCCTATTAGGATTGCATGTTTCATAGAGGAATTTTCATAGTCAATATACAAAATTCAATCTTAGGTAATTGTGCTGTCACATGTGCTTTTACCGTTACATTGATTTTTAAAAAGCTGGTGGTTATATTTTCTGTTACACAACCCCTTTTATCTAGTTTCTGTGTTTAATGAATTTGAGATACACAAGCCTTTAGAAGTGTTATATTTAGTTTGCAATTGGTTGCCTGACAACACAGCATCAATCTTGTCCTTCCCCACCAGAGATATGGTAATGTTCCTGCTAGTCTTAAGAATACTTATGCACTTACACTGAGAAAAGGGATCTGTCAGCAGCATATTACAGGTTTCCATCTGGTATTTTTGGGTACCTTGTCAAGGTGTACTTATTACTTTATTAATAAAAATGAGAGTTTCAAAATGGAGCATTCAAATGTTGAGGAACAGCAAGTTTGCAACTGTGCTTGTCATGTACAGAACGAGGAGGGAGTCCTGTGGAAATTAAGTCTGAAGTTGTGCAAGTGAAGGCTGTTAAAGCTTGGGAATGTATAAAGAGAGAGAACTGACCTTATTCAGGGAGGTTCTGGCTTGGTGTTCCTTAACTTGAAAGCTTGATTTAGCTTGATTTTGATAATAATTCAGTCTCTCAGCTGTTTCTAGCTCTCCATTCTCACAAAACAAAACAAAACAAAACAAAAAAAAAAGGTGAAAAATGCTGTCTTCTGTAAAGTGTTGCTAAAGCCCTGCCCTGCCAGGGACATTCAGATCTTGTGCTTTGAACATGCAGTGCAGGTCTTTGCCAGGCTGATGTAGCTGGTGGCAACTGCCTGGAGGGAGGGGTCCTTTAGTGCCAGGGACCAAGAGCTTGTGGAAGATGGGCAGAGCCTCACCCAGGAGCACTTCCAGCTCCCAGAGATGCTGTGGATGCAGGTGTTGGTGCTCGGGCAGTTCCAGGCCCAGCACTGCAGTGTTTGTAACGCTGGCTCTTATTTCAGCTGTCACGTTTATGGGATGAACAAAAGCCAGTTCTCCTGCTTGAAGGTCTGGTCTTGCCTGCCTTGCAAAGGCTTCCTGTAAATAATGGCTATCCATTCATCAGAATAGGTTGTTCAGGAAGTGGTAATAATGCTCAGTTTTCTTGTGAAAAAGTGCTTTTGTTAAGTTTGTGGGGAACCACAGCTTCTGGTGGTTGGGTGAAATGATGAACAAGATGGTGTTTTACACTTGACACATGAAAGAATTAAAAATAATGAAGAAAAATGGAACTGCTTTTTAAAAACACTATTCCAGTTGAATTTCTCCTTCCCTAAATTAAAATTTCTGTGCCTTTCCTCACCCCTTAAAGTGCATGAGAGAAGGAAAGGTTTTAGTACCCTTCTGAAGAAAACAGAACTAGAACTGAACTTTCGGTTACCTTCATGTAATGTTTTTCTGCCACTGAGAAAATATGGCAAACCTTTTTTTAAACAAAAATAAAAAGGCTTGTTTCATTAAATCCAATTCCTCAGTGGTAACATCTGTGTTGAGAAGTTTCCCAGCTTTATTAAGAATTCTGATTATATTGTGTTGTTGACTTCTCACTCTAATATATGTAATATGAGGGTATCTTCCCTTACAGTGCCACCACTCTGCTGATTATTCGTATCCAGAGGCCGTGCTGGCTTTGACACTTCCAGGACTTGTATCACCAAAGATCTCCTGTTTCTCAGTAATTCAAAATCTGAAAATTGAGAGTGGATACTGGTTTATTTCAGCATATCTAGAGCTTTAGAAAAGCTGTTCCTTAAATCTGTCTCATTTTGATAATTGCTTTTTCAAATTGTAATACTGACACCACTGTAAATATCTCTGGTTTTGGTAACGATTCTTTGCCATGGGACTCATTTATTAGAGCAGTTGAAGGATAAGTACATTAGGAGAGTTTTCAATGAAAAAATCTTATTCTGGAAGTTGATACTTTCCTTGGGATTTGAACTCTCTGTCGGTAAAAGTTTGAATCCCAGACCTTTAAAATGCCTTCCAAAGTTATTACCGTTTGAATGTGCTGTGACAAAAGTTTATAGTCACAAACCTGGAGCAGCATCAACTTTTTCTTCAGAACTTCCGTGGAGATTGGGTTACAGGCTCAGGAGGGTTTCCTCAGACGCGGAGATCATCTGGCCTCTCTGCGGCTGGCAGAGACACTGATGAGATTGGCCTGTTGTGCACATACAGAGTGTTTTCTCTTTAATAGTTAAATGCTTTTCCCCCAGTGCTAAGTGTTGTTGAAACTACTGAAAAGGTGTTTAGTTATGAGTTGTAGCAATAGAAGTAACCTGTAGATCTGATTATAATATCCATTCTTTATAAGTATACCAGAGGAAATTTGTGGGTGGGGGTTTCTCAGGTGCTGAATCTTTACAGAAATGTGAGATAGGTATTTGTGTAATGGAAATAATGCTTCTCTTGAAAATATTATTGTTCATAAGCTGTTTGAAAACTTTGCACTAGATTTGGTTTGCAATAAGCTCTGAATTGTTAAAACAAAGAACATCATGGAGGCCAGTTTGTTCTCTGCAGCTTTAGGCTTCAGCTTCATGGTGTGCAATGTTAAATATTGAACTGATTTTATTAAAAGCAATGCAAGTCCATCTCACTTAGCCAGTGATTGTATGGTAAGTGGATAAAAAGTTATGCAGAAATGAACTGTAGATATACATCTAATATTCCAGGTAGTACTTCGAACCTGTAAGGCTGACTAGAAACAGACAAAATTATCTTTTTCAGGAGACTTGATTCTTCCCTTTCAGGTGCATATTGAATACCCCAGAGGAATAGCCATTCTTTAATGTGAAAAATGGTAACCCCTGAAAGGGGAAAGTGATAATTCTAATTGCATTTTTGATCATGACTGAATCTGGGTGAGCAGCAAAGTTGGCCTAAGTTTCTGTGTATGGACTCTTTTGTAGAAGATTGTCTATATAGGCACACATACAATATATATGTCATATTTGTGTATGCTTCTATCTGTGGAAACATGCATGAGTTACTCTGTAGGTGTGAGCTGTGGATTTTTTATGTGAGGGCTCAGGTAAGAATCTGAATATCATTGCGAGACCTGACACTCTAGGCATAAACAATAGCACCTATATCTTTGTGCTAACCTAGTCAAATGAAAATTATTCTTTCCAAGGGAAACTTGTTTAGCTTGTCTAGTGAAAATTGGATGGACCTTTCTTCTCTGCTCTTAATAAGTCCTCTGGAAAAGATTAAATTTGAAATCTAAAAAGCAAGTAATCTCTCAGTAATAAAGCACAGTCTGTAAAATATACTCATTTATTGTTAGCTGTAGTACTACAATCTGTTAGTATACACTGGTCTATTTTTAGGAAAAGAGGATTGATAATAAACCCCTGATGTCAGTAGTTGCTGTGAAACTCAGGAG
The DNA here is from genome assembly GCA_013397755.1 of Cnemophilus loriae. NCBI lineage: Eukaryota > Metazoa > Chordata > Aves > Passeriformes > Corvidae > Cnemophilus > Cnemophilus loriae. Next base: position 1,364,845 of record VZTF01002956.1, on the reverse strand, counting down.
AAGACACTGTCTATTTTGTCCCTTTCACTGGCAGGGCATTCCTGCAGGGAATGCTGTTGTCTCCTACTGGAAAGTGCTCTGAGCTCGTGGACAGGTTTCCTCCTACCTCCTCTTATGAGGAGGATTTGACAGAGAGGAAATAGTAATTTCAAAAGAACACGGAAAGTTTACGTGTTCTACATCCTCTTTTGGATCTTCTGTGGTTTGGAAGATCCTGGGGAATAATTTGATCCCACTGTAGATTCAGGGAATGATTGAAAATCATAATAAAACCAAGACCCTTCTCCACACAATACTGAGCATGTTTATGAGTGCAAGAAGCAGGTGTTTGTAGGGACATGCATCAACTTCTTCCTTGCTGCTGTGCCTTAATCTGCAAATGGGGAGCCTCAAGAGGGAGCTGGCCCCTGTGCAGCTGACTCTGCTCACCCTGTCTCAGTCATGAATTGGGAAGAGCTTGGTACTGCTGCCGGTGCCACTGAGAACACATTCGTGCTCAAAGACTGGTGTGAAAGGTGTAATGAAAATAACAAAATCTTGGGGCTATGGAACGAACTGATTGATACATTTCACTTTACTAACTTCAGGTTTCAGCAGGTAATATTGCTCTTTGTTCAAGGCCAGATGGAGCCCTAACCTAGAAACGGTCACAGAGAGAAGGTTGAAATGAAGACAAGAGAATGACTAGAAGAGGCAAAGCTTGGGCATGGGCAGAGTAGTATTATAGGGCATTGCTAAAAGGGAGTTTAATCTGTTTATGCGACTCCAGAGACTGTCACCAACTATTTCTGTTGTGTGGCGTGTCTGCGGGAGCTAATTGAAGAGAGGTGGCCTTACAAGGGAAAGCTTTGAGTTGCCTCTTGAAGGCCAGCAGCAGTGAAGAACTGTTTCAGATAAGGAAGGCAATTAATTTGACATCTCTGGTCATGACCTTATTTTCTTCTTTAGCATGCAGTGTTCAAAAAAAGGGGAAGATTTGCTAGAATTGCTTGAGAAGGGCTTGTTCATAGGCTTCTCAAGTTTGCAGCCAAACATCGTTTTTAAATCCATCAGTGAGATGACATTCTGTACAATGCAGCTGCCCCTGAACAGCAACATTTTTAACCTATCTTTTCTAAAATAGTATAGCTGCCGAAGCAGGTCTCTCAGATAGCTAAAGCCACATTTGTTCAGGAATCTGGTGAGCAAAGGCTGGAAGAAATACTGAGTGGATGAATACTGTGCTGTGAAGCCTTTGGAACTCCAGACAAAGTTTTTCTCTACAATGTAGAGTATTAGCAAGAATTCTGCAAAAAAAAGTATGAAAATCTTTTTTACGGTTTACAGTTGCTGTCCAATACATTATTTAGGCAAAAGAATACCTTGCTCTTTAAACTTTCAAATAATGTCCTTCACAGAAAATGATAGACGTAATAATGAAGTTACTTCGTTGAAACACAAAAAAGAGTTAACTGATTTCATGGTGTTCATAAATAAACCATGTCATAAGTATCTCACATAAGCTTTAAAATTTGGTCTTGAAGAGAAAATCTGGTTTGCAACAACTAAGCTAGTTCATACCCTAGGACTATAGCAATGGGTGTGGGTTTAGGGCAGAGTTTCAAATACATGGATATTTATATTTTCTTTAAGACAGCTTTGCATGATCCAAGGAACCAGTACCTGGTTATAATGCATTCAGTCAGAGCACTGTTTTTGTAATTAGAAAACCCACATGCTTTGTAGGTGCAGGTTTTGATTGTGTGTGTGTTGTTTTCAGTTTTGGGTTTTTTCTTTCAGTTCCACAGAAGTTAGAGGCTACTTCTATAAGAAGTACTCTGTAGGAGTGCTCTGTAAGTACTTCTATAAGAAGTACTTCTGTAAGAAGTACTCCTATAAGAAGAGACTTATTTTTGTTTTAAATAAAAATTCACGATGTTGTTAATGGTGACTAAAAGCTTGTACACAGCTGCATTCTAGACCTCGACCAATGACAAAAGAAAATCTCTTCTTTGTTAGCTGTTCTTTGGGTATTTTTCCTTTTGTATGGGATGGACAGATGGGCTCCAGTGGAAATGAAGGGGTGACTTTGCTTGTGGCCAGTCTGGGTCAGATTTGGACTGACAAGCCCTGGGCTGCAGTGCTGCTGAATGCCCCAGTGAGCCAGGCAGCCCTCAGGGTGCTGGTCAGAAGTGCTGATGCTCTCTGATTTCCTGCCATTTGCTATTTCACTGCACAATCATTGATATATTTGTGATTTTTTTTTTTTTAAATATTGGATTAACGCTTTCAGATAAACTGTAAGCCTGGGGGTGCCTAGTACATTGCTGAGAGGTTGTTAAATGGTTTATGATGATTGTGGGTTTATTCTTAGTTAGTTGCTTATGTCAAGATAGCTTAGGATCATTTTGGAAATGCTATGCCTTGACATTAAAATGCTAAACACATAAAGGATTTTTTTTTTTGTAGCAGCAGTAGAAATGTTAAACATGGCATGTCAATATTGGTTGCTATTAAAAGGACTGTCTATATTAAATGAAGCACTAGGCTTTCTGCTTGGCAGTGGTAATGAAGAAAGAATCCTAGAGTATTCTGACTTGGAAGGGACCCACAAAGATCATCAAAGTCCAGTTCCTGACCCTGCACGGGGCAACCCCAGGAATCCCACCACGTCCCTGAGAGTGTTGTCCAAACACTTCTTGGGCTGTGTAAGGCTGGTGCTGTAACCACTGCCTTGGGGAGCCTGTTCCAGTGCCCAACCACCCTCTGGGTGAAAAACCTCTTTCTAATATACAACCTAAACCTCTCTGACGACAAAACAAAAGCTATTAGTGCAGCAGCTGAATGTTTGTAATGTTTGTGTGTCTCCTCTGCTGTTCCTGTTGACCAGCTTGCAGCACACTGCAGTCGTGGATCACGGCTCTGATGAAAGCATTGGGTCATTTTGCTGCTTTAAACATGGCCAGGAACTGATCAGCTGAGGGAGCCTTGAGGTCACAGGTGGCACTGAGAGACCTGCCATGAGGGGAAGGGGCAGTGGCCCGTGTGGCAAGTGTCACTGCTGCCAGAAAATTGAGCTCCATCTGCCAACGTGTGAGTTGGCAGAATGAGACTGGATGTAGTGGGGTGAGTTAGTTTGTGTGAGGGGTGCTGACCTGCTCGGAGCAGGAAGGAACATGAATTCACCAGGAGTGCATCTGAGATCCTGTGTGTGGCTGTGGTACTTGGCTGCTTGGCTTTTGAGGTCGAGTAGTTTTCTAGGAGCAAGAGGCCAACAAATACAAAATTCAGTCTTGTCAAGTTATTTCTCTTTGATAAAATGAGCAGCTACACATCAGTTGCCCTGTGTAGTCTAGGTGACCAGGCTCCCATGATGACAAGGAAGGTGGGTTCTGACTTCAGTTCCGTGTAAATTAATGTCAAAGATTGTGGTGTGATTTCCTCATATACCCAATGCTGGCCTGCTGCCTGAAGAAAACGAGCCAGGCTGGTCTCCCTGACCCAACAAGAGGCAGTGACAAATGACATTGAACTTCATTTTCCATTTTGCTTGGGCAAAATCGTCCTCATAAAAGTATCCTCTAAAGTTCTTTCAACTTTGAATGAACTCGTTGATGCTGGGGTAGCAATAGACTTGAACTGATAGATGTAATAAATGTTATTGCCTGTAGAAAATGTATCTTTTGCCTCAGATGCTGTTGCATGGTGGTAACTCATTTGATTTCTCAGCCCTTGTCTTCATCATTTGTGCCTGTTCACCAGATTCATTCGCTTGTTCTTTATAGGCAGTTTTGATTGGCAGTTTATGCGCCAGTGTAATTTAAGAACTCAATAAAAGTGCTTTTTACACAAATAATATTCTATAAAAGAGGCACATTTCTTCAGGGTAATTCCTCAGATTCTTAATGAGCCACGTAGATCCTGTGTTAGATCATGGTTCCTTGTAAAGGGTTTATAACTACGCTCAGATGCTTTGTTTGGTGTGTAATCAGCTTTAATAACGGCTGTGCAACCATTCAGGGATGACAAGAAATCCTATGGAAGGAACTAGAAGGGACTATTGAAACTTAATTAGAGTATATAAACATTTTTCTAAATACCTATAAACACATAAAAATCTGAATTGCTTTATAACTCTTTCCAGTCATAGCTGAGACAGTGGAAGATTCTATTTAACCTGAAGGCTTTTCCCATAAGCAGCTCTGCAGGACTCTGAGCTGCTGCCCCGTGTGTGGCTGAGAATTTGTGCCTCTGTGGCCCCTCACTCGCTCTGTGTCTCTGGGCAGGGCATGCCAGGGATGAATCAAGCACACAGAGACCCCTGTGGCAGCCCTGCTGTCCTCAAGGGACATTAGTGTGTGTAAGGGTGGTTTGAACAGGAGTCAGTCTCAGATCACTCACAGAAAATGTTCTTGAAATGATATACTTCTTTAAAAATTTAGTTGTTTTTTTTTTTTAAGTACTGGGTTGTTGTTTCTTTTCCACTCTTCAATGATTTTTATATTTCAGTGTGATGTCTTAATGTTCCATATGGTATTATATTAATTCCTTAAGGTTATGCCCTCAACATACACAATATAAGCAGGAGTGTGTCCAGCTAAGGTTTTCTGAAGGTTTCTATTGAAAAGTTCATCTTCAAGTGCTTATACCTTTGCCGGTTTCGTAGCTTAGGCATAAGGTTAAATGCTAGTATTTTGTGTGCCTAATGTGTTGTTTTGTTTTGTTTTTTAATATACGATAGATTTGGAGATTAGGAAAAATGAAAAAAAATCATCTAAAGTGGTTGAAATGTTTGGCACTGATAAAAGGCAAGAGTATGTCAATTTTTTCCCTCCTTTATAAGTTCCTTGAGGTTTAATTTGAGGTGCTAAAGTATGTTTCTAATCTGAAGTGGGGACATGAAATCAGTAAAAGAGGAACTTTGCTATCTACGGACTTGTGTTTTTTGTGTAAATTTGTAAATCCAACCACAGGTGGCCAAGATGTAAACCTCCAGTTTCACAGACAGACTACTGCCAGGGTGTGATGATAAATGCTCTGAAGCTGCTCTCAAAGTGATCCCTTCCATCTGCAGTTCCTGCCTGCTGAGGAGGCTGGAGAGCTGCCGGATAGAATCCATGCTGAGGGATTTTTGCACCAGCTTGTGCTGCGTTCAGTGCCTGGGACACCGTGTGGTGACTGAAAGGGGCCCTTGCAAACTACTCAGGGAATTAGAGAAATTAAAGGCTGTTCTGAAAAGCTGGGTTTTATCCTTTCTGATCCCACAGAATTCCTGACTGACTCTGGATGAGGCACAAAGCAGAGGCTTTGCAGGTGGCTGTGGTTTGCCTGGCTGTGCCTTGCAGGACTGCTGAGTGCTGGCTGTGACTTAAAAAATGAAAGAAAGTGGAAATCCAGATGAAAAACTGAAATCCCCGGTCCACTGACAGAGTCTCACTCCCAGTTCTGACGTGGGGTCTGCCAAAACAGGTGTCAGTGCTGTCTGGTTTGGTTTTCACGTGTGTGAAATAATATCAGTCTTGTTCATAACGATGTTGTAAAAGGGAATGAAGTCTATAGTGATGAAAGTCTGTAGGAAAACTGACTTTTCCATCCACTGTAAGGTGGAAAGTACACACTGTGTGTGACCATGCAGGACAAGCACCAAGTGCTAATGTTGTCTGTGCAGTGTTCTGCAGCGCTTGCTTGTTTAAATGCTTAATTCTGTGTTTTGTTTTCTGATGCCTGTTGTTTTTTGGATTACTTTGAGGTAGCCTGTGAATATGTGGTAGAGAAAGGTTCTGCCTGTCCAAGGCGCAGGGTATGAGTTGACATCAGGGGTTGAGGCAGCTGTGCTTGCTCAGTGAAGAGAGGCTCCTGTTGGGTTCCTCCCTGGCAGAGAGGAGAATAAGGTGTGACCCAGAGGCAGCTTTGCAGCTGCCCTCCAGGAAATAATCAGAGCCGGAATGTTACTGTCAGTACTGGTAGAAGGGACAGTGCCCACAAGCCCAGTCTTGGGAAGGTCAGATTGTGCCACAGGAAAAAGTCTTCACATGGACAGTGCCACCCTGGGCAGGTCACCCAAAGGACTCTCCAATTTCAAATATCTTTTATAGGGGTTATTCTTTCCTGCCTGGTGATGGGAACTAGGGGCACTGACAATTAATCTCTTTCAGTAGCAGCTCTTTAGTGCCCAGTTCTCAGGGCTTCTTTTACTTCCTAGGCAAGGGTTAGGAAAGAAAATGAAGCTAGAGTTTACAGAAATGGGTATGATAATTGGGGGAGGAGGGGAGTACTGGAGTTTGTCATAATTTATGAATGCAGCAGGTTTAACTTCTATTAGTGTCAGGTTTTATTAACAGCCCTTTCACTCTGCTTGCATTCCTTCTATTTTCCAGGAACAAGAACGTGCTGTGTCTTCTCCGTGGCTCTTTTTTCACTAAAGGGCCTTCCTGGTTCCAAGGCAGAAATGTCACGAAGAGGTAGGTACAAGTGAAGAGATTATTCCTCACTGTTTCATTTGCTGACAAATGTAGAACAGAACACAGTTCTGTTCACGGCTACCAAGGACAGAAAACTGAATTGCCTGTAGGCATTCACTTCATTGTGAATTTATGGTGTGACTGTAATATTTGCATTAATCCCATTGGCACAAAGCATACATAAATGCATTCAGAATTATTTTGTCTTGCTCGTACAATTTACATTAAGATCCATATGCAGAATTGTATTTTCACAGCAAGTTTTACACATAATATTAAAATTTTTTCTCCTTTTCCCCCGTCAATATGTTGCATATTTTTAAGTCTAGCTGGGCTCAGTGCCAGCAAGGAACTACAAGGATCTATGGCAACTGCCACATTTGCACTTTTCATTTACAAATCAGTAACTAAACTCTCATTAAATATTCTTAACCAGCCTGTTCAACATATGTTTGCTTGGGTATTAGTACTTATAAGTTGAAACAAATTAGATCAGTAGCTAAATTTGCTTCCTAATAGCCAAAGATATTTGAGAAAGAATAGGTTTTGGAATGCAGAAGTGGCAATGTCTCCTTTCTGCTTCATTCTTTTAAAAATGAGACATTCAGCTCTGCTCAGCGGAGTAAAAAGGTGGAAATTTGAACTCCTTCTCCACATCTGACTTCTGTGGGGAGAGTGGCATAGGAGGAGCTTTCAACTGAGGCCAGTAAACATCTACTAACTAGTGTGGCTTACAAATTAGGTGTTGTTTTGAGATACATTTTCTTTAATTTCATTCATGTTTCTGCCTTTCAGACATCCATTAAATACATTTTCTTTTTAATACTAAGAGTCCTGCTTGTGGAGAAGCATTTTCATCTTTGACTTCTAGGAGTGCTGACACTAATTGCAGGAAGAACCACTTAACAAAAGAAAGTGCAAAATCATGGATGTTAGATCATGTTATACCCTTAAAAAGGTTATTTCCTCTGCTTAAATAGCTATTTCATGCACTTGCAAAGATTGTTAATGAGCTTTTAGTCAGTTTCATTTTGTTATCAAAATCACAGCGCAGGTCATATTGTTGTGTTTTCAGGTTTGTGCTACTTCATATGAAAGTCAAGAGCAGCTCATCCAAAATGAACCAGAGACCTCTCTCTATGGTGAGAGCTGTTCTTCCACAGGCTATTGGGCAGGTTGGGAACATCCAGTAGTGCTCCCACCACTCCACCTGACTGGGTGCCGGGGTTCTGCTCGTGGCCTCTCTCTGGCTGCGATGCTGAACTCGCGTTGTCTTTGCCTTTGGCCTCAAATCTCTAAAGTGGGATTCATATTTGTGTATTTTAAGAATATTCCACACAGATTTATTTTCTGCTCGTAAAAACCTGTATTTCCATAAGTGGAGGTTGTTGGCAATTAGCAGCTTGGGCTTTTTGAGGAGTTTATGGTTTTTAGTTGTATTTTTGTCCCACTAAGGAAGGTAAAAATACGACAAAGCCTCTTCATATTTCTGGAGCAAAATCCTTCAGGAAAAGAGTCCTTACTTTTTGCCATATAACCCAGGACCCTGAAAAGTCTTTCATTTTTTCAGTAGTCTTGCCCAACCCCTGATCTTTCTTTTTGTTTTCTGAGATAAGACAACCTTTTTCCCTGGAGAGACCTGGACACATGACTTCCTTAATTCAAAGCCAGAAGAATCAGTTGGGAAGCATGTGCTGATAACAGGTCCTACTGCAGGGAAACAGCTCTTTGTGTTAGCTGGATGACAGTTGGGAAGCATAACTGAAAATATAACCTATAACAGCCTCTGATACCTAAAATGAAGGAGCAGCTGAATCCCTCCTTTTAAGAAAAAAACCCAGGCGTGCTCAAGTGTGAATCTTAAGACACTGACATGCAAGTGTGCATGAACCAGTGGGAGGCGTTTGGCCCCTAGTACGAGACTTCTCCAAATAACTGGAATTTAGAAAATCATTTTGATGCTTTTATTTTTGCTCAGGGCACAAACTGAACTGCAGGGAAGAGCAAATGCTTTCTTTTTGGCTTGGCTTTGGAATCAGGTTTTTCTGTCTGCTGCTCTGACCCAGGCTTGCCTGGCGTGTTCAGTGTGTGACCTGCATAGTGAGGCTGCACAAAACTGGATCAGCGGCTGAGCAGGTGGGCAAGAACAAAGCACCACACAGGAAAATGCTGAAAGCAGGTTTGAGACCACTGTCACTGCAGGAGGGGTTTGTTTGTGTTATCAGCACATTGGTGGCGAGACGAAAGGAGAAAGCAGAAAGCAAAGCTCCAGAGCAGCAGTGCAGGCATTAGCTGCCCTTCTCTGTGCTGAAATAGATTACTTGCAGTTTCTTCAGGTAAAAGGTTGATTCCAACATTTATTTTCCTTCTGTAGGCAAGATATAACCTATTATCACCAAATAAACTGAAATAGATGAAGAATTAATTATTATTTTTAGATTGGAGAGGTTTGGTTGTTTAATGATTATGTTTTAAAAAAAAAAAATCTTTGTCCTTTACAGTTCTGTGGGGCCAAAGGAAATTTTGTCAAGTACTACTTCATTGTTTTAAGAAAGCCTTGAAAGCCTTGGGAAAGTATCTCTTCAAGCTCTGTCTGCAGTACTTCAGTGACACTAAGCTGTTCTTCTCACCAAGACTAACAGAGCAGAAGTGGCTTTTATTCTGATGACAGTTTGCATATTTAGTTTCTGCATTTTTCAATACTGGTTAAAGCTTGTAAATAAATCTGCGATGCAGTGCAAAAAAAAGTTCAAGGCCAATATGTTGTGGAAGAAATAACAACTTTGGGTTTTTTGTTTTCGTTTTTTTTTTTTTTTTTTTTCAAGAATCATAGAATTTTCTTTATAAATGTGTTTAAATGTCAGTTGTTGACAAGCTCCAATACATGCTGGATGTTATTTATCTGAAAATCAGAATAACAAAATGCAGCAGTTGGCCTAAACCATTTCCATTATTTCCAGCTGGCATAAGCATTCTGTGATCTTCATCTAAGGTTCTTGCCTTGTTGATTTTATAGGTATTTATTACACAGCTGCAGACAACACACAGAATTGGCAATACGGTGTTTTAGGTAGTGATTCTGGATTATCAGACTTGTTGTTTGAGATACGAAAACTGGTGCTGAATGATTTATCTAAACTGCTTTCCTATGTGCAGTTGGGCTGGAAATCTTGAGGACTGGACTTTAAAGAACCTTCAGGCTTTCCCTATTTCTGACCAGGTCAGAAATATTTCTAAAAATGTTGTGTTTTGTGATTAATGAAGGTTTAGCACAATGTTTTGTAAGCACAGTTGAGTCTTGAGTACCTCCAGGTCACTTATTTTCATCGCAAGCATCCTTGCTTTTCCTGGCTCTTTACAACTATTTTTATCATAGTGAAAAATGTGCCTTTGTGATGGGAGGGAGGATCAGCAAAACGGAGCTGTTTTCTGGGTCTTCTAAAGAAGTCAAAACACAGATTTCCTGTCATCTCTCATCGTCATCCACAGTTAGAGGAGCATTATTAGTTTGGGCACTGGTTGAGAACCAGGTGACCTCTCATGTTAGTGCAACATTAGTTACAAAGTCAAGTATTTTAAGGATTTTGCACTATTTCTGTGCAGTTGAATTACTCTATAAAAGGCTTACACGATTTAAGGAGGTAAAAAAAAAAAAAAAAAAGCAAGCAGTCATTAGTTAATCTGCACCTATGCTGTCACAGTAGGTTTGATAAACCTCTGCAGGCTGCTACCGCCATTCCAGTTGAGCTGCATGCAGAGAACTCTGGGGAGCTACCAGCCCAAGCTCCTCTGATACAACCCCTTAGAAAAGCAGGCAGTTTGTCAGCTGCACTAGTGTGTGCCTGCTAATGCTGCAGGAGGACTGTGGAAGTATCCCAAATGGAAAGTACTTAGGATTTCTGATGATAAAATGGTTTTGGGTTGGTTTTGCTTTGTGGCTGTTTTGTTTTGTTTTGTACTTCCCTGCACACCGGCACACTTGCTGGGAGGAATAATAGTGGGGCACACGTGTTTATTTGAAACTTGACAATAGCCCCGCTGCCGTCAGGGAATGCAGTCTCAGCTCTAGTGTATTCCTCAGTATTGCAGTGACACTGCACTGTTCATTCACAATACCAAGCTGTGAATGGAAAGCTTCCAGGGAGAAGTCACACAGGAGTTACACGTGTATAAATGCACCAGTAAATGACAGGGAGCTGTGGCAGCAGCTCTTGTGCGTGTGCAGCCCCACTATAAAAAGTAGTTGTTACTTATGCAAATGGTTGTGTTCCTTTCCTTATTCACCCTCTAGAACAAACCTTTCAAGTTCACATGGTTACATGTTACAGATACTTATTCAGTGCTGAAAGAGATGAGTCAACCAATAACTTTAAAGTGTACTTAAAGTAGCTATAGAAATAAAGAAGTTTTGTATAGTTATGTGTTATGTACATAAAATACCTAGCCCGACTCCGTGTTCCTAAAGTCTGAGACCTTGGTCTCCAGCTATTTGGAAAGTGATTCTGTGATCTAAATTTATTAATTTATCACCTTTACCTCCATAAACTGACTTAGGGCTGTGACATGTTGGAGTGTGCCGATTTAATTCTGTTCCTTGAGCCCTCCTTCTCCCTTCTCGTGAGTCTCTGCCAGTAACCGGGCATGCTGATGGCTGACTCTGAGTTCATCTTGGAACCTCTCTAACCTGCCTGCTTGGATAAAGTGTGACTGGAGCCTTTTGTTTTATTGTCTGTATAGTCTTGATCATGGCCCTGCTCCCAGAAAGGAATACTTCACAAAAACTCCTGGGATGTATTCCATGAGCCATTCTACTTCACAGCACTCGTGGACCCTCCTTCTCTTCTGTCATGGGGCACAGAAGCACTTTACATCAAATGCTTACCAAACCCCAAGGAAAATACACTCAGGTTTAAGCTGGCTGTGAGAGATACTGCCTATTACCTTTAAAACTGTCCACTTTCAATGAGGTAGAAATGCTCAAAGCGAGATTTTTCAGCCAGGAAAAAAAACGCAATGGGAATTCTTTTATATATGTATGTATACATTAGATATATAAACCAAACACCATTCTTTGCTATTTATATGAGGCAAAAAGAAAGGCTAAAGTTGTACCTGCATAAAAAATTAGCCACTGGACAACAGCCTTGCTGGATAGAGGAGCTGCTCAACATTCTGTCAAGCATCAGAGATAATAGAAGGCTGATAAACCTGAATGATTAAAGATTTACTAGAAGTCTAGGGAAAAAAATCCTTCTTGCCCGATTTGCAACTTGAGTGATACTGGCAGTGTTCTGATCAGTGTTAACACTCTTTAGGAAAAGGGATGTATTTGGGCTGTAATTGTTCCTATGAATAGGCAGAAAAGGAGAGTTGGCATCCATTCTTTCAGTTTGCAATCCCAAGTTTAGTAATAATTTGGAAAAGTGAGAGAATAACATTTTTAATAATTTAGCTTCTGCTAGAACTGATGAATTCATTCAGTAGAACTAATTCTGTTTGGTGTGGAAGCTCAGGGCACTGCAAAAAATTAAGGAATAAGCAAGCTGCAGGTTTCTCCTTGAATGAAAATAGGGTAAGATAATCTTTCTGATTAATCTGGGCTGAATATTGAACTCAATGAAAAAGTGTACATGACCCCAAAAATTCCAGAGAGAATCACAGGACAATTTGACTTCTGCTCTATTCTCTAAAGGCCCAGCGGACTGGGAACCAACCTCAGAGCCAGAAAAAGCTGCAGAGGAGACCAATCCTAGCTGGTATTCTGAATTCTTTTGTAGGAAGTTGTCCTGTGGGTGTTGGAGTCATTGTGGAGGTTTTATTTCATTTGTAATGCCATGTAAGAGGGATTCCAGCCAGTTGCAGCAGCATGGAATGTGCCTCTTTTCTGCCCTTGGAGTTATGGGTGAATTTTATCCTCTTCCTGTTCTTGTTGTAACCTCAAAAATCTTACAAGTAGCTGGTGGAGCAGTGCATATTTTGGTATATCTGCTCTGGTTGATTTGGACAATTAAAATCTTTCTGACAAAGCCCGAGAGAACACAGCACAGTGCACTCTCCTTTTGGCAGCCTCAAGGCTGGCAACATAGAAAGACAAATAGAGGTTTTCATATTTTATCTTAGTAATTACATGCTTCAGAGGCCACAGGACCATATTTAATGGCTTTAAGTACACTGTGGAAATAAGGAAGAGGAACGTGGTGTTGGAAGAATTCCTAAACTGAAAAAGCTTTAGCCCACCTTTTAGCCCATATGTCTTTAACCTTACATTACCATGTGCTACAAGAAGAAAGAGCTTGTCCAAACTGATGTTTTTCAGCTTCTCACAAAATTGTTCCTGCAGGTCTGAGATAGCCCTTCTGTTTACATACCAAAATTGGGTTTGTCTATTGTGGCAAAAGTAGTAAAATATGAAGCTAAACTAATAATGTGTATAATGGTAACCCACATATGTTCAGCTGCCACTGTGAATGAATGTTTCCTCATTCTCCACTCCATCAAATACTTGGGGCAACAGATGTTTTCTGTTCTTGATAATTTCTTGAAAGCAAGAGCTTTGGCCACTTTATTTAAGGAAGATGTGAGATGATGCATGCGGTCTTACGCATGTGAGAGAATTGTGTTAAGTAGGTAAAGTGATTTCAAAATTGTGTTACGCAAATTAATGCAGCAACTTCTTACTGCAGACAAAGATGCTTAGTTTACAAAATCTTCTGTGGTTTTGCTTCGCTGATTTCACATGTATTGTTCAAGGAGCAGTCATGCAGAAGGAATTTTAACTGTACAGGTTTCTAAACAGACAGAATTCAGTTGCTTTCATGTGCATTGCAGATTTGACACTTTTTGTTACTAGGGAGCACTTGCTGCCTTATGAAAGAAACAATTAACTCGTTTTAACTAGAAGGGAGATAAGTAGCTGGCAATTTATATATTGAAAACTGCAGTCTGTACCTGAGAAAAATGCATAAGAATATGATAGTAAATCTTGTGCTGGGATTAATCTCTTTTAACTCAGTCTCTCAGAATTAAAACCTGGAAGGCGTAAGGTACTGTTAGAGTGAGATGTGATTATAATCTCTAATACTGAGCTGAGTGATTTAATAACAGCTTGAGGTACTCTTTTTGCCCTAAAACCTGGATGTAAGAGCTTCTTTTGTAATGAAACCTGAAACTAGAAGATGCTTGTGTGTTTTGTGCTTCATTAACCTCTATAGCCTGTGGTAATTTTGGAAAATATCTCAAAACAGGTTTCTAGTTTGGCTGAATTTCATTAAAGCTCATTCTCGATGGTTTACTAATGGGGATATATCATTTTCTCTAATGATCAGCATTAGGGTTGTGTAAATTCATAACCTGGGATTTTGTCTAGAGCTGCTTATAGTAAGTCATTTACATAGTAAAGATAGTCACAATTTTTTTCTGCTGTCAGTCATTTACAGCAAGTGGCACAGTTTTTAATGTGGGCCTTGTTACCCTCTTGACAACTGTATTATCCTTTAAGGAGGGTCTGAAACCTTTTAAGCCCCTTGTAAGTGAATTTGCTTGGGAGGTGAGGGTCGTGTTGCTTTGCGGTTCTGTGAAAGATGAAGCGGCACAGGACGTTCATGTAGATAAGCACGTCACTTTGACAGAGCTGACGTGGCAAGGAATTAGACAGCATCTCCCTGCAAGCTTGTTTGTATTTACTGGAATACTGGAATCAGCCGCCAAATGTTAGTAGTGCTAAAAATACAAGATTTGCCAAATTACAGTCTAACTGGAGCTTGGCTGCTTCCCACATTTCTCTGTCCTCCCTCACAACTGTAATTACAACTCCCCCCTCTTTTGTTGGCGTTCTCCTCACTCCCGTTCACCTCTTCTCACTTCATTAGTGGGCTGCTGTATTTTTTTGTTACTGAGCTGCTGGCCTATGACTACACTCCCTTTTCTTTAGCTTACTCCTAACCATCGCCATGGATACAAACTTAGTTGAATTAAATACTGACAACATGTTCACAAAGAATAATGACCCAGTGATGTACGAGACAAAGCATAGTAGAAGTCAAAGTGATTGTCCTAATAGGTTTTATTGAGTACTAAACAGGGTATTGGAAGGTTCTTGGAGGGATGCCTTTCTAGTACATCAGCAGAGTTGTGTTGCCATGCCCAAGTTTCTCTTACAAACTGCTGTGCTCAGCACCTTCATCTGACCTTGTCAAACTATGTTTTTTTCTTAGTTTAGTGTCAAATACAAACTTAAGTTACACATATGAAGACTACTTAGCATTTTCAAAAAGCTGCCTTTTGTCACTGTGCCTTAGAGATATTAACTCATATATCTAATAAGAAAGTAGTTTTGGGATGAAAAAAGATGCTGAGCATACAGGCCCCATAATTAATGTTATTTTCCTGGAAAATAATGTTAAAACCAGTTCAGCAAAAACAAAGTCATGTTTCTGACCTGTCTGGTGCATTCAGTGTAGTGTTTTGGCTCGGTTAGCTCAGGGTGGCGAGGGGTGAGTAGCTCTGGTGACCAGCACTGCCTTTGTGGAGCTGCCTTTTCTAGAAGGATGCACTGTCCCATCCACCTTGCCAAGAGCTGAGGCAGCTCCTGAGTGGGTGAGGGGAGCACATTCAGCTTCTCACCTTGTGAGTTCTCTTAACCCTCACATTAATAATGAGAAGATGGCAGGATTATGGGTGATTTACTGCAAATCCGTTTGGGGCACAGTGTAAACTACAGCTGTGCAAACTGCTGCCTCAGCCAAAACTACGTGTCTTGGTTCTTCATTTCTCACCTTTGGCGTTGCAGGAAACCTGGAACAGTCCTGTCTGCCCTTGGAAAACTTCTTTTGTCCCCTGTGAAACTTGGCTGAGTTGCCTTTGGTTTCCTACCCAAGGGCTGCCAGCCCTGTGCCGAGGTGCATTTCTCTTGCTGTGCTCAGGATCTCCCCAGCAGGCTTGTGCTCCTGGAAGGTGCCACATCCTCTGTCTTCCCAGTCTGTGAGGTTTAGTGAGTCTTAGAGGGTCATAACCTACAGTTAAATGACAAATACCTGAGGCATTGCACTGTCTGCCACACTCAAATCACAGCGCAGATGAAGATCTTAGCCAGGTTGTGAGGAAACTTGTCGTGGTTTCTAAGTGCCCAGAACTGTCAATACAGCCTTGTTCACCCTTGACAATACAGCTTGTAAATATGTCAAAAATTCTGCATTCAGGAACGACCGTGGACGATTAGAAAGAGCTGGTTATGCTGATGCTCAGAATTACAGCTGTCCCCTCTCTCTGGTACTGCAGTTGCTCCACGTGCTGTGTCCTGGTACATCCCCCTGGTTGAACCACATGATTGTGTGTTTGGAACCTGATGCAGCTCACTGATGGCATTTGCTCTTTTAAGCCTTTCTAACATCAAACCCCTGAGAACTGTGGATAGGATACGAAAATGGAGTGCAGAGATAATTTAAGGAAAAGAATATTAACTGTTCATACCAGCTTTAGCGATTTACCAAAAATGCTATTTCAAGACTAATTTATCTGTTTCCATCTTCACTGTGGTAAGTTAGGGTATAACATTAATTTCAGTTAATGTTCCAGTAATTTCAATTAACTTTTCTTTTTCTTCTCTCTCTCTCCATTAAATAAACTTCTTACCTGCAGACACAATTTCCCACAGTACAGGAGAATGAGGAACTTTTTGTGGGGACCTGTTAGGCAGCCTGTCAAATTCCCCAAGGATGTTGCTATAAAATGCCATCAATACGAATGTTACTTAGAAACTTTGGAGCAAGTTGGGAAGTACCTGAATTAAAGTTGTAAGTTCTTGAGAATGAATCCAAGGTTCACTGTTTCCCAAGATGAATCTCTAAGACGTGCTGTGTTGTTTCACATCCAAAAATCTTACCAAGAAAGGCAATCCTCTGGAAATGAAGGAGAGAGGAACAGACTTTGAGAGTTTGTAGGTAGTCAGGGAGTGGGATGTGCACTGTAAGTACTTACCCAGAAGCACTCTCAGCACTGTGTTTCTGTGGTGGTTTGGGTGGGTAACGCAGAGCCCTGCAGAGCTGCCCACCACTGAACTAGGAACTGGTTGAAGGAAATTTAACTTGTAAGTTTTTGGAGTGCTATTTATTCTTGTGCAAATATTCCCTCCATGTTCTGTAGTGATTTTTACTGCTATGATAATCTCTTCAAAGGGAAAAACTGCTTTCAAGTTATGAGATTGAAAAAAAGTGCATTTGACCTTGCTTATTTTGAGTGATGTGTGAGAGTTGGGCGCTGCAATGAGTCCTTTTTCCCCCTGAGCCACTCAGAAGCCTGGTTAAGAATACACATCCATTAATCTTTCAGTCTGTATGGGACTGATCAGTTGATTGCCTGGCTACGTAAACATTTGCATTTTGAGAATACTGAGTGCTCTTTATCAGTAACAAATCACATATTGACATCAACTGGAGCTGTATCAGTGTTGTCATCCAAGCAGACCACCCACTGCTTTGGCTTTTATGATTTCTTTGTCGGATATTTGCATACTAGAAGATATTATAATGAGAATCTACTTTGAAGGGAAGGAATTTCCCTATTTGTGCAAATCTCCGGAGCCTTGGTATACCCTCTATTAGATGTGGAGTTTAAAACATCTGTGTTTAAACTGATCAACTGGCATTACTCCTGGGGGAATAAAGCTATTTTCTTATTCCTGATTTTAACCTTTCATGAGCCAGTTGAACATACTGCTTAGAAATGGAACATGTGTGCCTTTCTCAACCCTTCTGTTCCAGACAGCCCAATTAAAGTGAAATGTGAGGGGTGATTGCTCCAGATGATGTGCTGATCCAATATTAAACAGCTAAAAATATTGAGTAGCTTCATTATAGCAGGGTCCCATATGCTTCTTGCAGCTAATAAGGGATGGTTTAAATAACAAAATTCAGGAAATAATGAACTTGGTGAACGTTCTGAGGCACCCAGTGTGAGATTTCTCGTGTCCCAGTAAGGCTGTTGTGTGAGACATGCCATGGCAGATCTTCACAGGCCCCTGTGCAAAACCCATCAGAGACAAATGGACTGACTTCCAAACCACAGCAACTGCCTTCCCCAAACAAAGGAACTATGTGTAAGTTCTTTATTCTCTGACCACAGGAGGATTTGGAGGAGTCACTTGAAGTTTTCCTGTTCCCCCAGACCTTTGTGTCTGTGGTTTTGCTCTGAGCAGTGCTGTGGACGCTGGTTCAGGACACGCTGCTTCCCTGTTGGCTCCTGCTGGCCTGTGGCTGCTGCTGCCGCCGTTCTGCACGGGGAACGTGACACAACGGCAACAATAAGGGTGTTGTGTCAAGAGTCTTGGATTACTTCTGCAGTGAGAAGCAAAATCTCAATCAATTTAAGTGTCTCTTCCGATGACATTTATGTTGTAAAGGGAGACAAGGCTCTCTTACCTTGGAACTGTGAGCCAGCACGGAAGGGTTTCCTGCTGTGTGAAGGACTAATCTGTTAAGTACAGTCTGTGTGATAAATCTGTCTTCTCTGAACACTCCAGACTTACTTTTTCCATGGATGGTTGTCTCCTTTTAAAACTAGATTTATTTGTTTGTAGTTGCAGACTGCTTGAATTACAAAGCAAACGGAGGCTTAGGCTATGATGTGCCTGGCATTTTCCATCTGTGGTGCTGACCCACTTCCTTGGCTACTCATGTCGTTATTCCACCCACTTCCGACTCACAGATACTTATGACAAATGAATCAATATAAGACTTAAAAGGGAGCAGGAAATGCTGATTTTCGGTATTTTCCCCACAGTCCCCAGTATTCAGCTCATGGAATAATGTTGAAATCTTGGACTTAAATTTTGTCCTGTTGGTACAGATGAAGGGGTTTGGAACGAGGTGTAATGTAGCCGTGAAAAGATGTAAGCAACCTTTATTTCAATTTCAGTTATTCCTGAATTTGGGCCAAAAATTTCAAGTGTTTATTGCAAATTTTGGATGTGGCCTTTAGAGCAATGTACTGCTAATTAGTTGCCTTCCTTTCAGAACAAAGAGCTTTTTACTCACAGTCTAAACTTCATCCTCAAAAATGCTGAGCTCACGTTGGTGGCAGCAGCTCCGCTCAGTTTGACGTGACCTACTTGAAATTAATATGTGTAGTTAAGTACAAGCCTGAATTTAGTATCACAGTGCATCTCTCCAGATATGTTTACCAGAATGTGTTTATGAGACTACAGCCTAGGGCAGGAGAGGATGCAGCTGCACCTCAAGCTGGAGAGACTCCTGTGAACCACTCATGCAAAAGTTTTCTGTATTAACAACTCTCCTAAAATGCACCCGAAGCAGGGTCTAACAGTAATTTCAGGCAATGTTTTTAAAGATGCTCAGCTGTGAAACCGCTACAGTTCCTAAGGTGTTTGCTGATTACTTATTGATGCTCTGTCCTGATGTATATAAACAGCTCCACTGTTCTTTGAAGCACGCAAAGGAAAAGAAACACAAGGCGTTCCAATTTGGCTCTATCAGGCAGCAGGTTTTAAGGATGAATAGGCACCAAAAAGAGGCATTTACAAGGATTTAAGGACTGTTAAGTAGGCTTACCAGCTTTATTAATTGTAAAGATGAAAGGGCAGTTAAAAATGGGCCAGCTGATTCAGTCAGTGGAGTTAGAGATATGGAGAATAGGCAGTGAGAAGGAACACACCACTTTCTTTTCTTCCAGATGCCTTTTAATAACTCCTCAGAGATGTGGCAGCATCCCAAGCCTTGCTTCAGCCATAAGAGCTATTTATACAAAGTTATACTTTTCATAGTTTTCAGTTTTATGTGGTCTCTAGAAAATCCAGAGATTATTGCTACTGCGTGTTCCTTACCTGGGTTTTCAGGGAGATTGTGTG
This sequence comes from Cnemophilus loriae, assembly GCA_013397755.1. Classification (NCBI taxonomy): domain Eukaryota; kingdom Metazoa; phylum Chordata; class Aves; order Passeriformes; family Corvidae; genus Cnemophilus; species Cnemophilus loriae. The sequence goes on along the minus strand of VZTF01002956.1, from coordinate 1,345,546 downwards.
CTGTGTCCTGGGACAGGCCACTGCTTTTCCCCTTTGCCTGGTATTTTAAAACCTCTCTGTCCCAAAAGAAATGCGAGGTCCAAAGGTCAAAGTGAATGAGATATGAAGGAAAGATCTTAGGAATGCTTTTTGTCCCTTGGCCAGGTTCATTTCCAGCTGCTGTTGTTTTTGAAAGTTTTTGTGAAGTTTGAGCTTGTCTTGTGCCTGTATTCCAGCCATGGCACTCTTGCCTGGGAAGGAAGGGCAGTTGCTTCAATTGCATCATTGTGCCCATTTTCATGCACAATTTTATTGTGTGATCCGTGTCTGCCCATCATAAAAATATAATATAAAAGGCAACATTTAATTTCCCTGTTCTCAAAATCCCTACAAGTTTGGAAGACTCAGAATTCTGTCAAAGAGTTTTTTCCCCTCAGACTTTTCTATTATCTGAGTAATTTATGGGTGAGACAAACTTCCTGGGAGCTGTGTCTGCTGCCACAGTAACTGTACCCCAGGAAATAAGAGCAGCTCTCAGTTATTCTGCATATTCTTTTATGTTTCTTATGATGGAATCTGTTGAATGATTCTCACAGCTCACATGTTGTTAGCTTTGGCCTGCTGTGCAGTGGAAGCCAGAAGCTGTAACCTTGATGTGGGAGAGCTATTACTCTGCATCTTGCACTCTGGCCTCCTATCAGTTGATTCAATCTGCAACCTGTTATTTTTGATGGATGGAACTGTTGGGAGTGAAGGCTGACCTTGGGATGTGTCCACCAAGAGCAAAGATGCCGTTTTGTAAGGTTTGTGCCTTAGCTGCAATTATCAAATCTGTGTAGCTGCCTCTTTGCTCTTCACAGCAGACCAACCTGCCCGGGCTGATGCTACAGAGGACAGTGAAATTTTCTGGAAAATTGATATAACAAGTAAACTCTCTGATCTAAAATGCTCTAGGATTCTTTTTTATTATCCAAGACTAGTGTGGAAACAATTTTATAGGAAGGTGATGATCTCCATAACTTTCACATTCCAAAGAAAGGGAAGAGAGGAGAGAAGCCCTGAAGAACAGTTGGGAAACCAAAAGAGAAACATGAGTAGGCTGCAAAACAGCATCTCTACTGCCCAGTGATGAGCACAGTGGAAAGGACATGTTCCTTGCTGCACAATTGATTATGGTGTCTTCCTAACAGCAGTGAATTCCCTTGCCCACTGTGTCAAGAAATGCCCCATTCAAGAAAATAATTAAATAAAATATCTTAACAGTGGAAATTTAGCGTCTGGATTGTATCTCATAATATTTTTGACAGTACTCAACAATCAATTCTGTGAGTCGTGTCTCAAGGGACTTTTCTTTTGTTAATAAACTTAGGTTGCATTCCAGCTTGTACAGAGCTGAGGGATAATTTATACAGATAAGAAATGGCTTTTTCATTTTTAATGTGTATGGCTGGTGTGTATCTTTGCTTCAAAAGCAGTTATTTCTTACTTGGGAAGTAGCTCAAAACCAGCAAGGGCTGCAACTGGTTTGGTGTTGTATTCTGTGGTTGGTGGCTGCATTGCCTTCTGTCTGGTAGGAATGAGACTAAAAAAAGGCAAAACCATTTTTTAACTTGAGTTTTCTCTTTAAAGATGTACAAGAACACTTTGCTCTAGTGTTCATCCAAGAAACAGCAAGATTTTGTGTAGAAAAAGGAGAAAATATTGCAATAAAGGCACTTACATTGAGCTGTGTGGGCTGACACTCTACTGCTGTTTCTTTAATTTTTAAAATATTTGCAGTAGCTCTTATCTTCTTACTTTAGGAAAGGTAAAAAGGAAGCATTCGGAGTTACTTGGGAGTTTTTATTGATATTTTTTTTCCACTTTCAAGTGGTGAGACACTGTAACAGAGAAAGAATTGCTCTTGCTTGTTTTCATATGAACCCTAATACAGAAGGGCAGGGGGAAATATCTCTGGGTTAAGGGATCACAGACTCAGTTATGCTGGCTGGGTGGAAGTGGCTTTCTGTTAAAAAAAAAAACAAAACAAAAAAAGGGTAGCTTACTAGAAGACTCTTGTAAATGTTTGGTAAGTCTCCAAGAGGAAGCAATGGAGTAGTTTATTGTTTAAAACGTGGCTGAGAAGGTTTCCTGTCTAGCCCTCATTTAATACCTAAGGGTAAAAGTTTGTGTATTCCTTACAGTGGTGTTTGATGTCAGACATGTCCACTGAAAGCCAAGGGAAAGGCCTGCTAAAATCCCTGTTCCTCTCCCAAAAGGCAGGATGAGGAAGTTTGCCTTCCTGAGATGGTGAAGAAATATTCAGTAGACATTCTCTCTGCGCCTCTGGTCAATGAAATGCTTAAAACGATGTACGTTCCTCATATTTTATGTTTCAGAAAAATCAATTTAGCAGCTTACTGCTGATGTTCTTGCCAAGTGAGACTGTAGATCTCTTTTTAAAGCACAGAAGATGCTGTGGAAACAGGTGACTGGAGAGGTTCTCTGCCCTAATTTCTGTGTGCTCCTGTGTGACAGAGCAAAGGAAACTGGTGAGGAGCAAGTTCTTTCTTGCTTCTCATTTTACCTTTTTTGCTCTAATACTGTGTTTTTCAGATTCTGCAGCACTGGCTGAGCACTTTAAGCACCAGCAATGCTATGTAGCCCAGTTATGCTGCAAGCAGGAATTAATCCCCCAAAAGCACTGCTAACTGATCTGTAGGCTGAAAGTTGTTCAATCCCTTCTTAAGAGATGTTTACAGAAACCCGAAGAACTCCTCATGATGACTTTAGAATCAGAGGAGGGATCAGATTAATTCTCAATTTATTCAGTGCTAGTCAGGTTGAACTAAGAGAAATCTATAATTTATTACTTGAATAGAAAAGAATTATATTCATCTGAAGTCACCACAATTTCAAGAGCTTTCTGAGAAAACTTTTGTAATTGAAAGTTTTTGGCTTGCAGAGAACAAAATTTTGGCAGAAGCACGTACTCTTCCTTTCAGTATAGCTGGGATTTCTGGTCACAACACCTCTGCGTATGATTTATAGCAGCATGAAACCTGGTACATTAAGAACAGGCTTCTTTTTTTTTGTATGTTGTACATCTTGACCAAAGGAGATCCTTGAGTAAGAAGGCAAACATGGGGAGTAATGATGACTGAGCTTTGCTGATTTGTACCACATCCATCAGTAAAACTCATCCATGTATGTGTTTAGGTCTGTAGTCATTCATGTTTCATATTTGTTATATTTGCATACAAAAGCCCCAAAATATCTTGCAGGAGCTGTTTGTTTTGCAACACTTTTACATTTTTATTTAATCAGCAATGCTGCAGTTGACAGTTGTAAGAACAGGAAAGAAGTTGCAGGGAAAACCAGTTTCAACATTATTTTTGCTAAACTTGTGCAATTTTCTTCTTTCTTTTAACCTGGACTTTGTATTAAATTATATATGGTTTTAAAGTGTGACTGCCTGAGCATATCAGCCAAAGGATTTGAAGGTGAAAGGCAAGCTCTACTTTATACATTGGTATTTGTATCACTTTCCATAAGTCTTAAGATACCATTCAGTACTTTGGCTGATTTCTGTGCTCTTTTCATTCCACTGACGCCACAGAAGTCCAGCAAGAAAAGAGAAATAATGAAGGGTTTAAAGTTTTGTGTGAAGGAGTATATGGAAAGATGTTTCATTTGTTAAAAGGTTACAGTTCGGAGATGTGTATAAAGCTGGGATGTTTGAACTGAATTGTTACCTTTGTTCTTTCTGGCAATTAAATCTTTCATCTTCCACGAAGACTCTGTTTTATATTACTGAGATCTGAAAAGGATCCCTCCCAGACTTACAAACCTGCAAACTGGAAGAGCATTTGAGCCTGAGAGGGGCCTTTTGGGTTGGAGAGCGTGTCCTTTGGCACGCAGTGGCTAAAGAGTAGAGCATTTAAAAATGGTGGTGGGGTAAGGTACAGGGGAAGTGTCTGGGGAGCCCTCACGTGTTTACAGCCTGATGCACCTTGCCAAGGTTCCTTTGCTGGGTTTTCTAACCTGGCTAATCTGATAGAGGGTTGATCACCACCTAAACTAACTCTTCGAAAAGTCCACGCACGTGCACCCCACTGGAGCTGCAGCTTCAGTCCCACTGGGATCCGGGGATAAAGCACAACTCAGTAATTGTCGTGCTACAATCCAGGAATGACAGGGCAGGATAAAACTGCTGGGCTGGGGTAGCAATTCCCAGCCCTGCCAGAAAGGCTGTGAGAAGGGAAATTGCAAATATTTGGTGAAAAGGGAGAGGTGGTATTAGGAGAAATCCTCAGTGATGAGACTTTTTTCTTTTATTAGCTCAATTTGCTGAAGTGAGAACCAGTCTCTGACCTGTGTGATGTGTTTTATTGATAAAGATGTGCTGACCACATACTCATGTTATTCCCAGTTTATTACAAATCTGATAATCTGTTTTGTTGTTTTTTTTTTTTTCCCTGGGAAAGCAAGCACAGTAAAAACCACTAAATTTAAATGAAAGATTTCAGAATAAGATTGATCTGGTAATTTTGTAGATTGCTGCAAGGTTGAAGTAGTCTTCAAAAAGTGTTTGAATCCAAAAGTTGAATCAGAATCCAGATCTGACTTTTTTACCTCTGCCTATTCTGCTGGCTGGAACAAATTAAGTGTAGTTTTCTTTTGAAGGGGAATGTGAAAGAAAGAAAAAAGCCGGGGAAATTAACTAACATATGACTCAGAATCTCAGAGTTTTATTTTACAATTTTGGCTCGTTGTGACGCTCTTTATATCTTGTCCTTATCTTGAGTTACACATAAAATAGTCTGATCTTTTGTACTTGGAAACAGAAACCTTGACTTGTCTTTTGGGCTGTCTGGGCTAATTCCATATGAAGCTCTTTCTACAGTAAAAAATCAATTGAAATGACCAACACTTTTCACATAGAAGAGCCTAACGTAGCACTATTTTCCATCTCACTCATATCCCCTGCATTATAATTTTGTCTTATGTTGTTTGCAGTCCCTGATGTGGGTTTTTTCTATTAAAAACTGTTGCCTGGAAACTTGGAGCCTTATATAAAATTTTTCCCCCAGCTTCAGTTTGACAGTAAACTGGGGCTTGGAACAGTTTGTAATATGGCTTCATTATAAAATCCTAAAAATGTCCAATCTCATTTTCTGTCTTTGCTGAAGAAATCTTTTGCCATTCCTTGGTGTGTAACACCATAAGCATAGTTTGTAATTCTGGATTTTGAGGGAGGTTTCTCTCAGTCCATGAACAATAAGAGTTCATCTATCCAGAAAATATACTTACACTCCGGTTTTTCCATGCATGTTGTTGTGTAAGTCAAATTATATCAGGTAGTAATTTAGTGTCTAATTTCTAAAAGCCATTAAAAGCTCTTTGGAAACTTGTGGAATTTTCACTGCTATAAAACAAAGCCCCTGAAAGCCCCGCTTGGTGATTTCCATTAGATAACAACTTTACTTCTTTTAGTACGTGGTCGATGTGGTTAATGACTGGTGTTTTAGAGCGTGAATGAATTTGACTGATCACTGCAAGAATAAGCAGCTTGCCTAAATTAATATGTTTCAATCAGCTTTTGCTGCAGAGATGTGAGTGCCACATCGCCCTTCACGCTCACTTCTCCTTTTTAATTGTTCTCACAATGCCCTATGCGGTGGGACAGGCTTTGTAAATAGCATTTAGGATTTAAATTATCATCTGCAGTTCAGTATAGGTGGGAATGTTAAGTGCAAGGGTGAAACTGAACAGAGTGAAGTGGTGCATAGGAATAAAGAGATGGCATTAGCCAAATTTCTACCTAACCTTTTTTCTGTGGCAGAACAGAGTGCCGGCATTTCTTGTCTCTCTGAAGGGATTGGTTGTGATCCCTTGTGCCGTCCTTTGAGGACTTGGGTGCTCACAGCCTGCTGAAGGGGCTCTGGAGATGGACATTGCTAGGACTGTGATTTACAAATGCTTAACCCTGAGCTATAGATGCCCCTTTGCCTACAAGCAGAAGTTCTCTGTTGAGCATAAAAAGAACTGTATAAAAAGAACTCTGTACTTTCCTCATTTTTTTTTTTTTTGAGGTACTGATCTTTTCCTAAAAAATATTTCAACTTAAATCATTTTTCTAAGAAACATCAAGCAATTGGAAGGATTGGATCTGAGTGAGGGATAAAACAGGTTTGAAACCAAGAACTGGGATTGGTTTAGGGCATTTTGTGCTCCATGCTTTTCCCCAGTTCCTGGATTTCTGAGTATGTAGTTTTGTTTGCAGTGTAGATATGGAGATTCTGTCCAGGCTGAAACCTGTAAGGGCTGAAATTTTGAGGAATGATTTGGAGATGCTGATAAGATAATATAGTGTATATAATTAATAGTTTTCTTGAGACAACAATGTCTCCTGATACGCCCTGCCCTATTTTCTTCTAGTTTTTGTCAGTGACATTGGTATTTTTTGTTAGTTCTGTACGCTTAAGAATAGGAATCTGTGCGTTTTTGGTGGGGTTTTTTTCCCCTTCCCCTCTCCCCCCCCGCAAACTTTACACAGCATCAATATTTTAGAGTATTGTACAAAAAACCTGCAAGGTTAACAAAGCCAGTGGTATTAGATGGGACACTTCTTCGGAGTTTTGCAAAAGTTGTTGAGTTTGGCAGCTTCTCATACAACAGGAAACACCAGATTGGTGACTCAGCTTTCACATTAACTGCTTTATTTAGCTTTTCAGCTTCTTGTAACTTGAACCATTAACTCTAAGCAGCGCTGCAATTGCTGTTAAGGTTTAATCAGATCTCCTGATCTTGAGATATTCTGTTCCTAACCCTGCAGATCTCTCATTTTTAACAAGTCTGGTAGAAGTTAAGTGCACTAACATTTCGTGATTTCCACTATCAATATCACTCATCTTTGAGGCTTTCCTGCCAACCAGGTTAAATGTCATTCCACCGTGGTTACTCACAATTTGTATCCTTAATACTGAAATGATTTATGAAGTCTTGAAATACTTTATTTTACTTTATATAAATTGTAGCTTAGTCTGTCTCTGTGGTGCTCATGTTCTTTGTATCTTCTGGCTTGGTTTTTAAAGATCTGAGTGAATATATGATACATGTGAAAAAAGGTGATAAAGATACAAGAAAGCAAAAATACACAATTGATAGAAGAAAGCCATTATTAACTATGATGCAGTCTTTAAAACTTTCTTGTTATCTGCTCATCTCCACTTTTCCATGCAGAAGTGAAATAACAGCAGCAGTCCCTACTCAGGGCATCACGTTTCCTATAATTTGGTTGCACTCCACTGATCCTGTTTGTTTGTACCATTTTAAATCTTACTTCTGTCTCCCAAAAATGCAGTAATTCACATGAGGTCACAGGCTTCCAGGTAAAACAGCAGCACCAAAGTTACTTGAGGTTGGAAGGGGCTTGGCCAGACTGTTCAACAACCTGCACCATTTTCCAGGAACAAATGAACAGGGAAAAGCAAGCACAGCATGTGGTGGGCTGTATGCAGACATGAGGGACTGTTCCCTCCCAGCCTAGGAGTTAAATCACCACTAGCTTGCCTTGTAATAGAATAATTTTAATTCGTTTTTCTCCTGTTTGAAGTAATTCAATGTTCTTCCTGTGCATGAGGCACTGACCAAGGGGATCCTGCTTGTCAAGTGTTTCTTAAAGAATTGAAAACTCAAAACTGCTGTGAAGCATGACCAGGAGTAAATTAAAAAAATTATCCTATAAATCTACAATGATTTTCACTCTGGGTAATCCACTGTGTGAAACATTGCCATTGGGTTTTAGTTTGCAGCCTTAGAGAAGTATTTGACATTTACTCAGATATAAGATGGAGTATAAATGAATTTTAAAAAATAATTCCCAGCAGTTTCGGAAAGAAAGCAAGTCGTTTTTGACTCCTTTCACTCTTTTCTGAAAGTGAATGCTCATATTAGTTCATTTTTCAGTGTCAATTAGATGTAGCTTCTAACATGTGTTTAATTCTTTGTTAAGCAGAAGTTGGTTGTGATAAATACCACCACAAGTATTCTGCTTTTGCTGACTTTCTGCAGCATCGTGGTGTGGGTGTGTGAGGCTGCAGGGAGGTTAAATAGTTTGCAACGGCACTGGACAGGAACTGCAAAATAAGGCTCTGCTTAAAGTCTTTCTCCCCTGTCAGCTTCCAAATTTAATAATGATGGAATTTGGGGAAGTACTAAGTGTTGCTATCTGCTGTGTAGGTGCAAGAGATAAACTGCATATGCAATAATAAAACACTCTTCAGAATCTGATCTTTGGTCTGTTAACATGCTGAACATGCCCTTTTTTTTTACAGCAGTGATTTATAGTCCAGCATAACCATGCAGAATCACTTCATTATATTTGAATAATGAAAAGAGTGCCATCAAGATGGCATGTCTCAGGGGAGCTTTCTGAGGCAATACTTTAAACAAATGACTTTTTAGATAAATTTATTATGAAGTGTGGTGAAAGCCATTTTTCTTGGCGGTCACATCTTGCGAAATCAATGAGGTTTGTTGTGCTGTAGTGTTGGGGTGGGTTGGTTTTTTTTAATCTCTTCCATAAGTGAAGGCTGAGTCCATAGGAACGATGGTTGGTGTTTGGTTGGCACCATGGAAAGGAGATACAATGCTGTCAGGGGCAGCTCTAATCCTGTCTGCTCATGTCTGCTAAATATTTGTGGGCCAAACTTACAACCTAGTACCACAGTCGGTGAGAAGTTTATTAGTTGCTTTAACAAATAATTTTTATAGGTATCCACGAGCACTCATTCTGTTCTGTTATTCAAAAATGTGGTTTTATGCAATTCAAAAAAAACCACAACAGAATTTGACTAAGATTTATTCTGTCAAGGGAGTACTCAGCCTTTGTACTGGCAATTTGTTAAACCGTGTTATGAAAAGTTTACAAAACCACCCAGAAATCACCAATATTAGTATTTGTTTAATATTAAAAATACCATTTTGATTCCTCTGGCATGTTTAGCATCCTTGAACCGCTTGTTTCAATATCTAACATTTGATTACTAGTAAGAAATAAACTGTTCTTTCTCAAATCTCTACACTGGTTTTGTAATCAGAGTTGTTCTAGAAGAAAATCTCATATATTCAGGACAAGTATGTATTGAATGAAAATATCTCAGGCTGTTTCATGATGATCTCAATTTTGAGCTGTTTTTTCACTTTTATAAAGTTATTTGAATATGTTTTTCTGTCTTGAGGTGACCCCCTCCTTGGCCCATTTTAAATATAATATCAGTTCAAGAGTAGACTATACTTTAAAAGAAGCTGATATTTTTAAGAGGTGGAATTATGTCTATATAACACATAGAAAATTCACTGGCCTTTATCTCTTTATAACTGCAAAAGTTTTCATGCTCCAATCCAGATATCATTGCTTGAAATGCATTAACAAACATGACAGTAAAAAGATCTTGATTGCAACTCAGCACACCTGGATTATTTAACTGAAACAACCACTGAGTGTCCTTTAATCACTTCTTTTCTGTACCTTGAAAATAGGGTATCTTCCACTTCTTGTGAAGAGCATTGAGATCTAAAACTCAGAATTGCCATGTAACTGTTACGTATTACTAATATTCTCCACAGATTAAACCAGGGAAGTACAAAAGATGCTGGGAGAATGAACTTACTTCTAGAGCTGAGCTGACCTCTTCTCTCAGTGATGATAATTTTCAGCTCAGGATTTGGTGGTTGTCAGCTGGGGTGCCCAGTGAGAGCAGCAGGGTGACAGAGCTGTTGCTGGAGCTGCCAGAGAGCTCCTGCAGGTAGGAGAGAGGAGGAGACCTCTGTCTGCCCTGCTAAATGCTCCTTGATCCTCCTCACCCAGACAGATTTCACTCTGTCCCTGAATGGAGCCTGCAAACAAATCCTGCATGATCAGAGAGAAAAGTCTTCTTTTCTGGCAAGGTTGTGTACAATCTCAGTTTAAAAAATTTCAAAACTGATTTTACCAATAAAGAGCACTAAGAATTCTCTCTCTCCTTAAGGAATAAATCTTATATAAAATTTAAACTCATTAACAACTTCTATTGTAAGTTCAGTAGCAAGTTGCAGTGAGGTCTGACTCACTGAACCTTAAGTAAATGGATATTCTGTTAGTCCCTGCATTTGAACATTCTGTATCTTGTTGCATTAACTTAAAAGATATTCAGTCATGAGGAAAAAGTGACTGTAGTCAGTTTTCCTTTTTTGAATTCCAGTTTTTCCTACAGTAAATGCAAAGTTGGCCATGTTTAATTCCTCCTAATGGGTTAATTGATTCTGCAGTCGCCGAGTGTGTGACCTGACTTCTGGTTCACCGAGTCACTAAATGTGGTATCGAGATGATGCTTTTAATTCTGTTTCATTTGGTGAGTGCATTTTGATCAGAGTTGTGAAAGATGTGAACTGGTGGTGTTAGGAAGGAAACCTGCCCTTCACCTCGGGTCCAGCACCAAAGTGTGCAGGGGCTGTGCAAACACGGCGTGTCCCAGGTAAGCACGTGTGCTCTGCAAGATGAATCTGCCCTTCACTTGTGTGTTGGACTTTCTATTGAACTAATTCATCATTTGATTTTTGACATCTCAGTAATTACTGCTAGCAAAAACCAGTCATTTTAATGGTAGCAATATACTGCAAAGCACATTTAACTTTGACAGAAACTTCGAATGACTTTGCCTCAGCTGCTTGCCTGTTCTTTGTGGGCCTTTTTACAATCGACTGAGGACTTGTACAGAAGCCTTTGGTAAAAGCTGCTTGCTCCCAGTGACTTCATTGGCTCCATCAGGCCAGGGTGTGATTTCAAGAGGTTGTTAATCTCTTCTGGAGCTGAACTTTTTCAGGCCAAACACACACAAAGGGACATGCACAGTCTGATTTCTGTTGGATCTGATTTCCTCTAAATCCTGATGACCCTTCAAAAGCTGCTGTGACGATCTGAAATGACCTCAAATGGAGACCTTTTCTCCCCAGAAAACCCGAAATGTTTAGCAGCGGTTTTTTTCCCATCCCTACAAGTGGTGTTGTAGCCCAAGCCTCTCTCCTGTGTTTGCTGCCTGCAAAGGGCACTGACAGAGGGTCACACAGCTCAGGTGGAGCTGCTGGGCTCTGACGTTCACTTTTGTTGCCTGTCTGAAACATCAGCTCCCAGTTCTGATGAGATCTTTGTTAGGCACAAGGCAGAACTCAAAGGAGCACTTTCCTTAGTGCTGTAGCACTCACAAGCTTCTGGTTTGTAATTTTGGTGACAATTTGGAGCACTGAAAAGTGCTTTAGTAGACAACAATGAAAAATCTCTCCTCCATAAGGTGAGGTTTTTTTCTGGACTAGCAAAGTGCTTCTGAAGAGGTTGGAGCTGCTGTCCATTCATATCAGGTGTCTGTACAGAAGACTTGGCTAAGGAAAAAGAAAAAATTAACTTCTGAGTTAATACAAGTGTTCTTGTGGGTTGGGAGGGAGAGCACAGAGTTTAAAAGAACAGCTGAAGGAGTGATCATGCTGATGACTGCCCCCCAAAATATCAAGAACATAGTTCATGGACAAACAATAGGGATAACCTGAGTTCTCCTTTCTTTTCTTTCTGCTCACAGATCTGTTTGTGAACATTTAGATTGTGACAATACCACTAGCCAAATTCACTGAAATATAATAATGGATTTCTGAAACCATTAACACACAGCTGTCAGTACTTGACATCAGCTGTATTTGGTTTACAGGGACTTTGACAGCACTCCATTGCTCAGGCTGGATAAGGAATTGGTAAAGTTTCTGTTGTGGATACTCCTGTACACTTAGAGGTGTCTGAGATTGTCCTGATTGTTAAATTTCACAACGTGCTCAGCAGTGATTTTGCAAGCAGGGCCGTTCATTTTGTTCCAGTTGTCTGAGCCCACTTTAAGGGTGATTTTTAGGTATTTGCTCAGCTCCCTCCTTCCTGTTCCTGAGTGCCCCTGCAGCTCTCATTGACGAGGGACTGCACACATGTGGTAGCTCAGGTTAATGAGAACTTCCAGTCTCCAGTCAGTTCAGGATCAGACAGAAAGTGTTTCCATATCACCAAGAGAATGAAGCCAGGGGAATTCTCACAGTAGCCAAAGAGACTGATACCTGCAAGAGTTAATTTTTAACGTATCCAAGAGCAATCAGCATCAAATTGTTATAATGTCTTTTGGAGTGTTTGAGGCCGGGTAAATCCTACTGATTTCATGGCTAGCTGGGGTTATGTGGGAATATCTGATATGAGGAATGTGATGACTGCAGGTTGGATGGAAATGCAGGATGGAATGTGGAGGGAATAATTTGGGCTTTTTTATTTTATTTAAATATTAAAATATTCTGTCTATACTTCTGTGCCCTCCAGCATAGGTTAGAGAGAAAATTTTGTGTATTTTGTTTGATGCAAATGCTCAGTTTTAAAATTTAAATTTTTTTTTTCATAGGTTTTTGGACAAGAGATCTACAGTTTTCCCCAATTTAGGAATTGAAAGGAGTTGAGGATTTTGTCATGCGAAACACGTATTTCCTCTATTGTACACATTTTAGGCTGGTTGATTTTCTGTTTTGTTTCTTGTTTTTGTTTGGGTTTTGTTTGGTTTCATTGTTGTTGTGGGGGTTTGTTTGTTGGTTTGGTTTTTGGTTCTGTTTTTTTTTTTTGCTCTGTGCTTCTTCGGTAGGTTAGTACTGCTCATTACATTGCAGCACCACTAAGTCCTTTTCTAGTGCTTGTTATTCTGTAAAAGATTAATTTAAAGACATGACTACAAACTCAGATCCAACAATATATGTTCAGATTTCTGCAGAATGTTTCTTATGCATTCAGGATGTATTTCAGCCACAATCTGCCCAATGTGAGGCTGACAGCAGATTAACCTTGGTGGTTTAGATTGTGTGAGGCAGGGATTACAGCTACATGTGTTTGCTGCTCAGGTAGCTGATGGAAAGAGGTTGATGTTCTGAAGCCCCAGGATTATGTCTGGTTAATGTTTGATCCTACAGTAAAATGCCTACCCAGACCCCCCATTCTTCTTGGCTTAAAAATGTCAATATTATTTTGGTGCTGTAAAAGAGCATAAGGAAAACGTAGTGGAAAGGAAAGAACTCTGCCTGTTGGGGCTTTCAGCTAAGCCGCTGTTTAGCAGTTGTTCACATACAGATGTCTGTGATGAGGGTGGAGGGAGTGTTGTGAGGTTCTCCCAGCTCTGCTTTGGGGCTTCAGCTTCCTTTTATGGAGAAAAGGTGAAATAAAAGGGAGGGGGAAATAAAGGACACTGTGGATATAGTAGAAAATGCAACAGCTATGGAGTTGAATTGTGCCAGAGAGAGTAATGGAAGCTGGGATTCTCTTAATTTCAGCAGCAGGGCTCTGCTCTGTAGATGCCCAGGAAGGAGCACAGGGATGGCTCTCTCTGGGTGCTGTTTCCCTGTGGGCACTTGCAAGCTCTCTGTAAATAACTTGCTGGTTGCAGCTGTAGGTGATTTGGAGCAGCTCCTGGTTAACGATGTCTGGGAGCTTTAGGAGATACCTTCCCTGTGATGGGATGAGGGGAAGGTGTGTCAAGGGGAGGAGCAGCTTTGCTTAACCAGAAAAACGTGACAGAGGAGCTGTACCACGACCAGGTCGTGAGGAGTTCCTGAACAATGCCAGCCTGGTTTGGTTTTCATCCTCTGGGAACTGATAACCAGCCTTGGTGTAGCCATCCTTCTGTCTGTGAATATACAATGGTGTACTCAGCCAGCAGAGCTGGTTTTGTTTTCTTGTTCCTAAAGACTTGCAGCCAAGCAAAAAAGCCAAGCAAGAGAACCTGAATCCTCACACCTGTAAAGATAACTGGGGGTTCTGATAGCCGCCAAGTAATACCAACCCACAGATTTCAGGTGGGAGGTTCTGTCAAAAACTGATTTTTTTGAAAAGCAGAGCCCCTAGTGAGCATTTAATCTGGACTTGTTATTGCTATGGTGTGTGGCAAGAAGGTTACCTGAGACAGTTTGGAAAATGTAATCTGTCTTTTAATATCAAGTAAACAGAACGTTTTCTGAATGATAAGAAGCCTAAATTCAGTTTTAACCACTGGCCAAAGAGCCACCTGTGACTCTCTCAATGAGTCCTAGGCAGGCCTAGGGATTCACCAAGTCGTGGGGATGCACAGAGCATTGCTTCAGGAGCTTCTGAATGGGATTTGGTTTTTAACCAGCCCCATGTCCTGCGGGGAAATCTTGAGTTTCTATTTTTTTTTCTGGAACCAACACTGAAACTTTTGTGAGATGAAAGAGAAGAAATTTAATGTGAGGTTCAGGAATATATTAATGGAACAAAAGCTGAAGTTCATGGAATCCTTATGTCAGCAAAGCCACGTAAGGTGCAGTCTGAGATAATTTGCTCTATGGTGTTTTTGCTGTTGCATGGGTATGACTTTAAATCCTGGTGTGCCTGCAACTCCATGAGATTGTTCGTTGCTGTGAATTACTAAATGTATAAGGATGCTTGAACAGCATCTGTATGTGGGAGTGAAAATGAGCTATTAAAAACATTGAAAATATGAATGTCTGAAATTAGAATTAGTCACACTCTTTTTGGTTAGATTTGCAAGTTTCCCACTCAGAGAACTGTTAAATACTTTTAATTCTTTAGTCTTCCTTTAAATTATGTCTCTTTAAATGTAATTTTTCTAAGCCTTCATTATTCATTAATAATTTTGTTAGGGATTAACATATTTTAGGTATTGGAGTGTTTGAATTGATTTAATACTTGTTTCCTTCACAGCTGTTGGTTCAGGTGACTGGCAGCTCTGCGGGTTTGTTGGTTTTGGCTTCTCAGCCTAGCAGTTTCAGTGATGTGAAGATGATGGGTACTCACCAACTTGAAGAGAAGATTCACTTTGAGTGTCCTCATTTGGATGGCCAGAAATCCCAGTAACTTTATAAATGTAGGTTCAAATATCTTAGGGTGGTATTTGCCTTATTTAAATTTAAAGGGGTTAACACTATGCAAGCATTTCAGAAGCTTATTCTAGGAAACTCAGGGAAGTCTAGTGTGTTAATATAGGCATGTTCTGAGGGTTTTACCTATTTTTGTCTTTATAATTTATAAGAGTGTGAGTGGAAAAAGCTTAAAACCCCAATACTCACCCCTTTGCAGCAGATCCAATGGAAGGGGATTCTGCAGGGAGGTGCCATGGTAACTGAAGTCACTGAGACAGTTGGTGTCGAGCTGTTTATTGGAGAGTGCTATATTTAGGCTTTGGTTTACCCCAGTATGAACAGCAAATGGAAAGTTTGTTTGGTGGTCTCATTTCCTACCCTTTAGAACCCGGAAATGTGAGGTGACACAGAACACAGGATTGCACTGCCTTTGCTACTCTGCACATGGAGAATTGGTCCCTGGAAACCAGGGCTGCCCTTTGGAGCACTTTCCCCCTCGTGCCAGATCCTGTGGCATCCCTGCAGCAGCTGCACTGTCTGTGCTGTCCAGTTAATGATACCCTGCCTGTCTGCAGGGAATTTAGCACCTGGCACAAGTAGAGGGCATTTGCTTTGTGACTTTGCAGCTGGGAAAATACCAGGAAGATCTTTTCCATGGGAAACTCCATGATTGGAATCTGTAAGAAAAGTGGAAGTGGAGTGTAGGGGAAAACATCCAACCTGTTCTCAGAAATGGTGAACAGAGCCATCCTGCAGGCTGTGAAGTCTGGGCAGGGCAATAGATCCTGTTAGCAGTGATTTTCACAAAAACTGGTTGGGCTTCTCTTTCTACCTCTACCAGAACTTCTTAAATGCCAGAATGGGAAGTGAAGTCTCATTACCAAGGTTTCGCTTGGCGTGCTTTAGTGCAGCTCTGTGTACACTGATGTATGACCGGGAATTAAAATGCAGTCCTTGCCCAAATGTGCAGAGGGGCATTGCAAGGCAGAACTTGTTACTTTGCTCACTTAAAATTCAGCCACTACTGGTCAGACTTCATTGTTAAGACAAGACAGAGCTGCTTTCAGAAGGAAATAATCACTCTTGGAGCAGGGTTTGAAACACTTTATGAATCAGATGAGCAAACCAGGGC
Source organism: Cnemophilus loriae (assembly GCA_013397755.1). Lineage (NCBI taxonomy): Eukaryota > Metazoa > Chordata > Aves > Passeriformes > Corvidae > Cnemophilus > Cnemophilus loriae. The sequence continues at coordinate 1,329,513 of VZTF01002956.1, read as the reverse complement.
CCATCAGAACCCTTTTAAACTGCTGGGAAGCTTGTGAATTCACTAAACCAGCACAGCCTGGGTAGGCACAGCTCAGGTGTGAGCTCAGCTCAGAACAGGCGGCTGCCATTCTCTCCTGCAGTCAGGGAGACATAAAGAAGCACAGTGAGGAGAACCAGATAAATTGGGAGGAAAGATTAAATCAATAATGGGGGAAAAACTTTAACAAAGTGATTATCTAGATAAAAAGCTGGTCTCAAAAGACCCGAGGCTTGACACATGAAAAATTAATGGGAGAAAGCAGTAGCAAATAGTTTTCTAAGAGTGATGTTGTATTGGAGGGAGGATGGATAAGATATTTACCAAGCATTTAATTAGGTTATGTCCAACAGCATTATGAAGTAGGTGAATGGTGTGGATTGATTTATCTGGGTTTAGATTTTGTAAATAAAGAAGAACAAATTCAGCTGAAATAAAACGGAGTGATTAGGTAGGAAGATTTCATAACCTGTAAAAAAAATATTCTGGATCAGAATATTAATAATAAATCTCATTACTAATGCTGATGTTCTACACTGATATTTATACTTTCCAGGCAAAATAAAAGAATACTTACATTTGCAGTGCAATACCTTGTCGAAAGAACCCAGAGTCTATTTAATCTAGGAGAAATAGGAAGCTGTATCTAATAGCTGCTTTATTTTCTTCTATTTGGTTTTTTTTGTGCAAGTTAACATAAACCAGAGTTGTTTATCTGATTATATCTATGGCCTTGAATTTGTTTCTGTGTTGTACTATATATCTCTGCTTTACAGCTTCCATTGAACTTTCAGTGTTTTACAGCCCTTTGTCAGTTCTCCAGTCTTCAGAGAACAATGAAAACTTTGTGATAATGCTTTCACATTGAACTTAATAATAAATATTTTGGGTTGGTATTACCTGAAACTACCAGTTAGATCATACCAGCAGTCAGCTGGTTTCTGTGCAGTGGAACTGTATGATTAAAGCTCGCGGAATTTAAAGCTGCAAGGAGCTGGTGAGTCTTTGTACCACTGCAACCTGTAGTTTTCACTGCAGAGCGAGTGTGTTAATTGTTTTACATAGTGTAAGGGATAAAATGTTTCTCAGATGCAGTGCAGCTGCCGAGGAAGGTATAAAAAGGAACAGTTAATGTTCATACTTTTAGTGAAACAAAGCAGATCAGCCCCTGCTGGGATTGATAGGCTACTTTATATAGTGGCACCTGCTACGTCAGGAATTGAGGCTGTGGGAGCGAATTAAGCAATAAACAAGTCTGTGCATGTGAGATTTCATTTTTGGATTGCTGTGAAAAATAATGTAGAAGGTGCTCTCAAGTGCATTGGTTCTGCTTGCTGGCTTGTGCAGCGCCCTATTTCATAGCAACACCGATATATAAAGTTTCTGGAACTTATCCTGCATAGCACACAAACCAAAGCAGATGCTTTTTTTTCTCTTAACTACCCCAGGAGAAAGTAGATCCCTTTAGCTGATATGCAGTAACTGCTGGGTTAAATCTCAATTGTTTTAGATAATATGTATAGGTCATTGAGCTTGTGTGTAATACCTGAACATACAGAACAAATATATTCTCCTTCGCTCTTGCAATAATTGAAGAAATTTGCAGCCTTGGGTGTGTGTCTGCCATCCTCTAAGGTGATTGATATCTTGAATTCAGTTGCTGGTTATTGATATTTTTTGCTCCCCCTGTGCTGCCCCACCTTAGTCACGTATAAAGGCTAACATCTGTCCTAGAGACAGAATTCCAGCCAGAGCTGGACAAAGTCAAAGTGAAGTGGAGAAGAGTCTTAAGTCAGAAGAATAAGTTCATTTCAGTAAACAACTGAGCAAGTAACATAAAACCATATTCTTATACAAGTGCACATGCCTGCATTTTCTGCTGTGCCAAAAATCAGTGCTGGGTCTTGGTCCTAATTCGTTGCTGGGATACTGAGTTTTGGAGGTTTGTGAACTTTGCCAATGTGCTGTTAACAGCTGCTTGAGAACCGCTCGATCAACAGGCTTCAGGGGGCTGCAGTGCTCCAGGATCCTGCCTCTGCTTTCATCAGGACCTCTCGTCACGAGCTGTGTCTGTGCTGGGGCATCGCTCTGTTTCTGTGTTTGAGAGAGATCCCCATTTTCTCTGGTACAAGGCTACAGAGTGAGGGGTGCAGAGTTTTTGTGCTTTGAAATGCTGCTGGAATTTTGGAGCCCAAATGAAAGCTTTTAATATCTCCCAAGATACAAAGCTCCTGTTCATGCTATTGAAAAATCTTCTGTTAACAGCAGCTGTTAGTAATGGGCATCACTTCTCTGCAGTACCTCAAAGCATGTTAGCAAGTAATTAGAAAAATTGTTGCAGTATTCAAGATAAAAAAAGGCTACTGGTGCAGTAGTTGGAGATGTGTCACAATAGGAAATCTCTTTGTCCACCTGCTCGAGTGTGACAAGAAAATGTATTTTAAATAATATGTACTGTGGCAGTACTGGATGTCAAAGTGTTTAAAAACACATTAATGGTCTCTTGGATGTGGCATATTTAGCAGGAATTAATAATAATTAAAAACTTGGATTTAACTATTTTTAGACATTGCATAAGGTGGCTGAATCAAGCAAGAAAACTCCTTAGAAGATAAGTTTTCTTTCACTTTTGAATGAACTTTTCCCTTTGTTCTCCAGTTTTACCTTTTGTTATCCATTATTGCTGCCTTCCTGGACATGTGAGGAGCAGTGAAATCTATCAGGAATATCAGAAGGGAGGCACAATGCAGCTATCACCAGCCACCACATCCATCACTGTTTGTCTTCAGTGTTGAGACTGAACAAAACTTGTTCTGTCTCTCTCCAGTACTGCTAAAAATTTTAACACTATTTTACCTGGTAGCTAACTGATCAGTGTCCCATATCTCACTGAATAATGCAAGCATTCTGTACAGTTAAACTGTAGCAGTATTTTGCACTGTGTGGAAAATCCATATGAATATTCTTTGGTATTTATGACATCAGTCATGAGTTGATTTGATACCAGAAGAAATGTAGTCTGTGATGCTCAGCTGTGGCAGAAGCCACATCTGTATCTGTTAAAATGTAATGTGTATTGCTACAAAAGCATTTTGTTTCAGGAGGCTGACCTGCAGAAATGCAAATAATTCTAGCTGCAGTAGACGACGTAAGTTAACTTCTTGTGAGCCACAGCCCTTACAGAAGGGGAGATCTGGCAGTGAAATATTTCATAGGTTTCAGCAGTAGTGGGTCAGAATATTCAGACAGAACACAATCAGAGAATTAATGGTGTTAATCTAATCTGTTCTTACACCTCAGCTCCCTGTGGATGCTGGTACCCCAGCAGCTTCTGTTGCTGCCTATCCTTGGCAGAGAGAGCACATCCACTTGGAGGAAAGTCTGCTGTAATTCCTGCTTCATTTTAGTCTCTTTACCTTGCCTTGGACATTACTGCCATCTCTCTTCACTGGATGGTCAATGGAGTGTATCCTTGGGTGCTGCTGCTTGGTTTATGCTTCCATTGCAGAGTGCTCGTGTGGACAATCACAGCTGGGGCTGGAGTTTTAAACCTGTTGCACATCCTTTGCAGCTCCCTGCAAGGTTACCCGGGTGACTGAATTCACACTGACCTGCCAGATGGCAATGTCTGTCACATACTCAATTACAGAAATAGGTTTGTGGGAAAATAATAGGATGCTGGTGTAAATTTCCAGGAGACTAAATCTTGAAGGAAGCACTCCAGGAGCAGATATGCAACACTTACTGCATTGGAAAAAAAAAAAAAAGCAAACTCCCAAACTTGGTATTTATAACCTTATTTATCTAAGTCTATATTTTGCTAGGAAATAGTGCTAGGAAATAGTTCTAGGAAGTAAAAATAACTTTGGCATATTAGATTGAAGGGTAACATTCCTGTAAGTTTTTTCTGGAGCAGAAGCTTGCTGGTGTTTGTGGCTTTGGGTTGGGCAAGGAGCACGAGTGGAGGAGATCCCCTCCTCATAGTCAAGGCCATGAGGGGAGTTGTAGAACTACAAGGTGTGAGAGAATGATGTTCTGGGAGCTCAGAGGAAGGCTGATGATGGATTTGAGGGGGAAATTCAAGGCGTCCCATCCTGGTTAATGACAGCCAGCATGCCCACCCTGCCCCGTGGGCAACCTGCCTGCCCTGCGTGGGTGGATCTGGTAAAGTGCATCTCATCCCCCGTGGAGTCGGTGTGGGAGGAGGGAATCACTGCTGGAGACGGGCCAGGGTCTGGCTCCAAGTGTTTATGCATCTTCTCAGCTTTCATTGTTTCTCTGGTGATTGCTTCCGTATATACAAAATCTGACAAATAATTGCAGTTTGAAGGGCGTGCTTAATGGAGGGCCATAAAAGTGATTCACAGGCAACTGTAAACTGAACTATTACACTAAAGGATAAAAAGCTTCCTTAATGAGCTGTACAAGACAGTTATCGATGTATTTATGAAAACATTTCCAAGTACATGTAACCAGGGGAATTAAAAGATAAATATTTAAAGATCGGCTGACAGTTTTCGCATGTAGCAAAACTCCAGTTCCTCTATTAGGCAGTAAATTTATAAAAAGTATATATTTACATGATTTGTAACAAAAAAGAAACAAAACTTGCACTAAACCCTGATGTTTTTCTCTGTAATTGTGTTTTTCTATTCAGAGGAAGAGACGAAGCATGAAGAAAATGGGCGGATGAGATTCAGAATATTAATAAGGTAAACCAACATTTTTTTCCATCCAAATAATTCATTAGCGTCATGTCACAGAACTGTATTTAAGAGGATGAAACCTAACAACAGTTCAGAGTTTGATTAAGTTTCTTTTCATCCTATCATTGCTGTACACAATTAGGTTATTCAAGTGTGATCCTTAAATGTTCAAAATATGATTCATAGCCTTGTTCTTCACACCCCAGAGAGAGAAAAATTGGTCTGTGGGTATGAATCTGATTAATATATGGATCAATGCATGCCCTTTTAATGTTTATTACACACATGCACTTTTAGTTTGGATAAATGATTATCTCATTGTGTTACTTGCTCTTTTTAGGCGTGCTGTGTTATTGTCTGAGCCAAAATTTAGAGGCATTTTAAACATTCAGGGCTGACACTTGATGTGGCATTACCTTGTCAGTTGAGATGACTTTTATTCTTGAATGGATTAATAATCGATAGGTGTTAAACAATATGATTTTCCTTGGGATTACAGCTGCTGTGTTGTGCAGCTCTGACATAAAGAATGAAGATCTGGCTCTTGCTTTCAAGTCAGCTTTGAAGTTTTTTTAGATGTACCAGTTTCTTGGGTTTATTACACCTCAGGGTTTATAGATGGAGGCCATCCCAGTGGCTGTGACTCCTTGAAAAGAAGGGGTGAATGAGGAAAGAAGGTGACAGCCAGTCTGTGCAAAACACTGTCACCAGCCTTGATCCTGCTCATGGAGAAAGCTACTGGCAGAGCTAAACTGCAGTAGTAGGAGTGTTTCAGTCGTGGAGGTCTCTTCTACAGCATCAAGAAGGATGTGGTGAAGGTGAATTTAGCCCCAGGTGATGATGCTCGCCACATTATCACTTATAAAAACACCGAGCAGATAATTTGGCTAAAAGTATTAATTAACTTCACAAATGTCAAGGAATCATTTAGTAGCCTCCACTAGGACGTGTGAATCTTTACAAGCGTAGTGCATGTAATTGATTTTAAACTTTTTCTAACTTTCTGTTGGGACACTAGGATTTTTTTTTTTCTTTTTTTCCCTTGACATTATTTGATCACTGTAAATTTTGCTTTTGTGAGTGACTCTTCTATTCCACTTGCTCTATTAGGATGCAGTCATTCTAGTCCCTGAGAGTCATTGGCCTTAGAATGAAAGGTGAGTTGTGTTAGGGATTCTGTGGAAAACTAGTGAGGATTGGTTTGTTTCTACATGAGAATTTGAGAGAACGAGAGTAGAATCAGGAATTCTAAACAATGTGTTAGTGGTGGAAGCACAGGAAAATGCTCAAGCCTTGGGAAGATTTTCAGTCTGGCTCTGCACAGCACATGCAGACTCTTTGGATGGAGCAGCCTGTGTTAATTATATCTTTAATCTCTCTTGCACCAAATTGTCAGTGGTTGAGAGAAAGAAACCCATTGATCAAAGGCAGAGTTTTCAAACATAATAAGAATTTGTAAACCCAGTACTTCTACACCAACAGTTGCATCATCTCTATTGCAAGCAGATTGTTGTGCATTTCAGAGCATGAGTAAGGCTTCATTTCAGTGGCTATTGTGAAAGCACTCATGGATTTGATTTTTTGGTACATATGCACAATTAAAAATTGAGGATTTTTATTTAAATACAGTTTATGGACTATGCACTTCAACCTGGGCAGCCTTTTCTCATGCCTCTGTTTTTATGACACGTCTGCTCTGCCCTGGGAAACTCCTGCTGCAGCTCTTTGCTCAGCTGAGGTGCCTGGTGAGATCAGCTGGTGGAGGTGCCTTTGCTTCCATCCGGAGAACTGAGGCATTTTACATGCAGGGAGGCAACAGGTCTGCAGGTAAGAAGGGAAGAATTCCTGAATGATTCCCTGAGGCTGCCAAACTGTGTTACATCCCTGCTATTCACTTCTTTGCCTGGTGCCTTTGGCACGTTGTTACTGCCAGTGCACGGAGGACCCCGTGCTTCAGATACCTGGATAACATTAGACCTTCTTCTATATTGATTTCAGAAAATAGAGTGTGTGCATTTTTTAGCAGTTTCAGGCACATCTTAACTCAAAATTTGCCCTGTGGAGAGGAGTTTATATTGCCCTACAGCTACTCAAAATGTCATGGACAACTGTATTTGCCCCACCAAGGTAATCCTTGTTTCCTTCCTGCAGGCTGGAGCATCGCGCTGCTCACAGGGGCAGAGCTTACACGATGCTGAAACTCCGGTTTGCCAAACCTGCACAGAGCGTTCCCTTCCCTGAGCAGCCCTCAGCCTTAGCAGAGCATTCAAACCACTGAGATGCACTCAGATTTCTGTGGTGCCCGAATTACCCAGGGCAGCTGTTCTGTTTGCTGAGAGCGCACACAGACAGGCAGATTCCATCTTCCCCCCGGCAGAGTAGTTACCGTGGCAACTATCGCATGGCATGAGATTTTTCCTTGCTAGGAACGAACACGGGAGCTAAATCTGACATGTGCTACGTCATACTCAGTGAATTCCTTAGATGGGAGCACGTGGTGGCAGGAGAGCTGGCACCATTTGCAGTGTGGTGGGGTGAGTTCATGCCAACAGCAGTGCTGTGCTCAGAGTTTAGGTTCCTTGGTGTTGCCTAAAACGGGTCTGTGTGGTATTAAAAGCATAACCAGCATTTTTCCTGGAGGAGTTCAATGAGAATGAACAGAAGTTAAACCCTCTTGCCTACACCCCTTTAGTCAAAGATGCCTTATTGATCATTATTAGTAGAATAATAAGGCTTTACAGGTCCTGGAGAATCCTCTTAAAACTTGGATGGTGGGGGTTGGATTCGCTCAAGCTGCTGACTTTTTTAAAAACTTTACATAAATGTAAGAGCGTGTGCATATCGTGAGTTTTCAAAATACTCTAAATAGTGTGCAGTGATACCTTGCACTTTTTTCCCCTCCTTCTCCTCTCCAGTCTGGGGCAGCTGTAACTCCCAGGAGCATCAATGGTGGTTTGAGGTGAGGAAGGACTTGATCAGTGCTGACAGATGGCACAAGCACAGCTCTTGGGACCTGACCTGCTCTGCAAGTGCTTTGTTGGGTGTGCCTGCTCCTTACCACTGCCTCTCATGCTCCATGGCATTACAAATCCCCCTTCCTGAGGATCTCAGGGTTCACAATTGTGTTGTTTTGGTGGTGATTTTACAGAACATCAGTAGGACTTGTTAACAGAGGTGATCAGTGAGACCTGGGTGGGAGAATCATTAAAAAGATCAATTCTGCAATAATCTGAAGGGCTTTTTTTTCTGATGTAGATATTTTTTTAGCAGCAGAAAGCTCAAAGAATGAATATTTACCAGTATCAGGGTTGCTAAGTCATTCCTCAAGTGCAAGGGTTTGGATGCAGGTGTTCCCATGAACTCCAGGTGTTCCATGGTCCTTAGAGCTATTAATGATTGTAACTACCTGATACAGATTTCAGAGACCCATGGACATGGCAAAGCTTTTTCCTTCTTTATAGCTTTCAGCCTTTTAAAATTCTAATCACCTTCTTCGTCTTCCTAGCATCTGAATTAATGTCATCCTAATTATTCTGCGTGGATTTCTACCACATTTGACATTTGTTATCAGTATTGGTAGTTCCATTGTTTTCAGCTGCTCCTGGAGCAGATGGAGAGCTCACCTAGAAAAGGCTGCAGAGAGAAGTCAGTGTCTAACAGAGCCAAATTCGCACTTAGGTTTGTACCAGTAAGATCAGGAGAGCTGGGCAGTGATGGGGTTTTACCGAGAAATTTGGAAGGTAGAGGCTAAAATCAGAGATGCTCAAAGTAGAAAAAGCTCTACATCTCCCATGGGAAGGTAGAGCTAGGAGAAGGATTCTTTGCTGACTGTCTCAGGAGTGGGGTTGCCTGTATAAGGAATGCTGATGTTGGGTGGTTCTTAGTTGTTTTGTATTTTTTTTTTCCCAACAGAAGTTTGAAAAAGGTTCCCTAAAGAAAAAGAAGATTTTAAAGGTATTTCTTTTGCTTTGTAGTTATTTTTATTTAATATATTTGTCTTTGAGGGGAGTCTAATTCAGCAAAAGAAAACCCAAGTGATTTTGCATTTTTCATTTAATGAGCACATCTTCTCATGTGCTTTTAAAGTGTTGTTGGCTTTGTTCTCATTAGGAATCACATCTAGAAGTAACAGCAAGGTGTGGTCACCTGCTGATGTGAAGTTTTCACGTTGTCTGTCTTGTCCTGGCACAAGCTGCCCCACCCAACTAGGTTAATCCCTGATGAAGAATTCCTGTGCTGCTGCTAGAATGGGAGGAAGAAGCTGTTGGGTTGGGTGGATGTTTCTGAAGCTGTGGCATCACTGCCTAGCTAATATCCTAATTTCATAATAAAACACTGATGATAAGGCCAGAAAGTACCTTTTGCATTGCTGCCTCTGCTTTTACAGCCTGGAGTGTCAAGGAAACACTGAGACAAGTCTATAGGCACACAAAAGACACTGAGGGAAGGCTTCTTGTTGTGTAAATTCATTGTTATTAAACGAGGGAAACATGTCAGATGCTTTGCAGAGCATCCCTGGATGTGGACGGGGTTGCTCAAATGCAGCACATGACCAGTACTGTTGCTTCCTGCTGTAATGAGCAGGCTGAAAACTTCAAAAGGAGATTTCTGGCTGTACTGTGCTGTGTGTGCTCACAAGGCCTGTCAGTCTGTCATTCCCATTTGATTTAGAATGATGAAAGAAGAAGCAAAATCAAACTCAGTGAAGTGAGTGTGGTTTGATGGGATTATAACTGCCAGTGCTCTGGGGAAGGAGCGATGATGCCGATGGCAAGTGTGATACACCACTGTCATTTCTCACATGGCAATGGACAGGGGCCTCAGCACTGCCTAAATATGGCCAAGAACATGGCAGTGGAGCCTAACTTGGAGCTCGCTGCCTTTGGAGCTGTTCAGTTCTTGGAGTTTTGGTTTGGTCCACCACAGCGTTGATGTTGAACGCGTACATTGCTGTTTTCCCAAGGGTTAGGATATCTGCAACTCTGTTTTTAGCACTGTATGGCTTTTCTCACAGGTTCAGCTCAATCTTTGGGTAAGCAGGTTGTTTCCTATGTGCATTTCTAGGTTTTGTGGAGTTTGAGACTCTCCGGCCTCACACCATGAAACAATTATTGAAAAGAGAAACAATCACATTTTCCAGTCTTCCAACACCAGAGTATTACAAGTTAGCAGTAATTTATTCTGTTCTGCCCAGGTCTGTGAGCAACTGCATGAAGCTGCTAGCATGAACAGGTTAAAATCAAACATATGTTACCTTTTTAAAACTTAATACTTTATTCCTAGTAAAGTACAAACCGTATCCCAGAAACCTCACTCAGTTTTTCAGCTGTTGGTGGAAGGACCTTTGCACCACATGTTTTTTTTCCAACTATATTGGTTTTATTAGATATGTTCCCTCCTCTGAACACTTCTCTTATTCCTAAAATGCCAGGCTAAAAGTGCTCCTGCTCCATCACGTTGCACACAGGCATCTGAGTCTGTGTTTGTGCTGTCATACTGGAGAGAGCAATATCCTCTGCTGTGAATCTGTGAAAACACTGCGAATGCGTTGTGGTGGATAACATCCACTCAATTATACAGAGCATCTTCCACAATTCCTACAGAGAGAACAACAGAACTGACAACCAGAAATACAGTCAGAAAATAGCACAAGGCATTTGCTCAGTAGAGTGGGATTTTAGTCCCGAGCACTGAAGAACAATGACAAACAGCATACTTGCTGCTGTGTTAATAGGTTTTATTTCATGACAATCCTTACATCACATTTTTCAGCTTGTCATCCTTTTTCTGTGCTAATCCCTGCTGTAAGGTTTTGCTCGCATCTTCCCCATGCTCTGTCCTTTCTGATAAATTTCCCAGGAAATGAAAAAGGATAGAAATGCTGGGCTGGTACTAACACAACAATACAGACTCTTTCGGTGAGGAGGAATGATGTTGTGATTCTTGTCTTGCTAGATGTCTAGATGTTAAAATCCTACCAACCATCCTGTAAAAAGTGTGTAAAATTTGAAGTTCTTGCATGAAATTTCAGGTGTTTTTTGGTTTTTTAGTCTGAATTTGTGTGTTGCTTGTATATTATATGCTTCTGTGATCTTTATTTTTAACATATAGTTCATGCTTAACCAGCATTTGAAAGCTAACAGCCAGACTTAGCTCTATAGATGAGTGTGAACCCTACCACACAGGCACAATCTTTCTTCCTTTAATTTAACCTCATTTTCCCAGTACTTCAAACGATTAATTCTGCCCTCAGTGCCTTTACATGGTCAGTGTTGAAAACGTGTGACAGAGTCTGGTTTTCTCTGCACGGCTGAATGAAATGAAGTCATTTTAACTTACATCATTTGATGATCTAAGATTGTTATTAATGATGGGGGACTGAGCAAAGTTTCTTGACAATGTAGCCCTCTCCTGTATGTCTTGTTTTCTACGCTAAAATCAGAATGTGTCAGAAACTTCCCCTACAGGCAGATCTCCAGCAGCACATACACTGTTGATGCTGCAATGCCTGGCTGCTTTAATTTCTACACACAAACAGAAATCTGGCAAGTGAAACTGCATTTGTTTGATCATCTGATATTCAAATGGAGGATGATTGAAGCAAAACATTGCGGAAATATAGCTCAGGAAAACTTTTGTTTCTCCCAGAGCAATGATTTTTGTCTTTGCATTAGATTATGAAACAGCTGGGTTTTAGGATAGCTCACTTTCTAAACAATGACACAGCTACCAGGAACATATTTTCATTTTAAAAAGCTGCAATTATTTACTTATTCTTTATATGTATTAGTTATTTTGGTGGCTTTCTTTGCCTGTGCTGTATTATAGGTTTTAGTCATAGTTCAATTTTGTGGAAATGAAAAAGATTTCTCTGCCATAAAAGTACAATATTACCCCAGACAACTGGGTTAATTTTCACTTTGGCACAAGCATAATTCCTGAACAGGCACTTAATAAATTCAAAAATACCTGAACATGAAGGCTTAATATTTGGTTTTCAAACAGGTGCTTGAATGCTGAAGCATTCAAATAAAGTGAACACAGAACTTTAGTAATAGTGCCTGGCCAATTCAGGTCATTAATGTTTTTTTTCTTTTTCACTTTACCATAGTTATAACTGGCAGTGATTTCCAATCTCACACTTTTGCTTTAAGAATGACTTTTAAAACAGCAAGTGTCTGTTCCATGGGGACCTTTTCCCTCTGTTTATACTTGCCCTTTAAATGTATAAAGTGGTCTGATGTAACTGACAGCTTTTGGACTTTGCCCCAAATAACCAGCAGGATAAGCTATTTTAGTTTTCTTCCTGCAGTCACCATATGAGTTATAACTCCTTATTTTCTTCACACTAGATTCCTTGGATTTCACTTGTTGGTGAAGCTCTATTTCTGTGTGTCTGTGGAGGAACAGATTGTTTTGTTCAAATGATCATTGGTTTTTTGTGTAAAAAGGAAAAAAATATAAAAAAATAATTTTAATGAATTGTAGCTGAAGATCTATAAACGGCTTGGAAAAACGGCATGTTAAGGAGTTACTGTAATTAACTGAGGCCCTGATCCTGTAGGAATTATTGTGTGGGTACTTTGCTTTATGGAGATACCATTTACATCAATGAAACTCTCTCTTCTGGTTGTGTGAGTTGAAGCACGCAGACTTTTGGAAGTTCCAGATCAACATTTTTTGGGTACAGCACTTAGGCACGTTAATTCATTAAACACATTAACGTTAGTGGAGAGGATTTTATACCCATGTCCTTAATCGGGGGCTGGGAGTGCTGTAGGGATGTCCTCCCTGCGGGAGTTTGGGATGCTCAGGAGCCGCGATCCCGGTCGGGGCGTGCAGGCTCCGCATCCCTCTCCGGAGCCACGGAGTTCAGCGCTCGTCTCTCGCGGTGTGGGGATTCCTGACGAATGTTTGAACACTCCTCTGCTCTACAGCTCTCCGCTGGACTGAGGTAACATCCGTGGCCTGGAATTCGGCTGTGTTCACGGCGAAGTTGATCACGCACTCGTAGGGGAAGCAGGTCCCGGATCGCAGCAGCAGCGCGGGAGCTGCTGGCTAATGCATGACCCGGCCGCTCCGGGGCTGCTCTCATTTACAGGGGCCGGCGATGGCTCAGAACGGCACCTGTTCCACATTAGCGCCCAGAGGCAATTGCTGTTTACATGATGACAGTGTCAATTATCACCTACAACACTCCTGCGAGGAGTAAAATGGCACTGACAAAGATGCAATTATTTGGTCGTTTGCTTCCCGGTCCTCTGATAATGCCAGTGTCCGACTGCTGCTCTAGAGGTGCTTTGAAGACTGTGATGTCTTGCAACTGCGATGTGTTGAAAGCTACAGCTTCTCGCACTGCCTGTGGATGTGTTGGCACGGGGAAATGTGCTGGTTAAAGAAAAGCTCCCACCGCTCTCTGACCTTTAACTTCAAGCAGCCTTGTGATTCTGCTGGGCGGGGTAAATAGATCGCGGCAACGCAATAGGCAAATCAGGGTCTGAAGGAAAGGGTGAACACACATTGGAGGAGTTTTAGCACCTGCAGTTAGCTCACTTTTGCCGTGTTATATTTCAATATTAGATAAATCGATAACAGGCTGTGGCTGCCAGTTTCAACACGGCTGCAGAGTCTGCAGGTGGTGGCTGCTCTGTGGCTCTAGGCCAGCCACGGCCCAGTGTCCTGATGGAAGAGAGGGAGAAGTGTTGGGGTGACTCCGTGTGGTGTCAGCTGGGACACACCCAGGGGCTGTTCGCCCTCCAGGGAGCAGTGGAGGCCAGAGGTGACAATCCTGAGTTCCGTCCCTGGGTCTCTGGGGCAGCTGCGGTGCCAGGAAATGGGGAGAGAACAGTAAACGGACTGACACCCTGTGCCACTGGGTCTTCGGGCTGTGGCTGTTTCATGGACAAGTGCTCGTTCTTCTCAGGCTGACCTTTCCATCAGCGCTGCTCCTCAGAGTGTCCCTCCATTTCCACAACTGCTGCTAATTGGTGCTACTTAATCCCCTCCTGGAGCAGCGGGCACAGCCAGCTCTGCCTGCTGCTGGTTGTGCTGCCCAGCCAGACCTTCCCTCCAGGACGACAGAAATCTGGCACAGCTTTATGACTTTATTTGTTTTAGGGAGACAAAAAGAAAGAAGAAAGAAAAAGAAAAAGCTGACAGCTTTATTTCTTGATTAGTTTCCTATTTAGAGCATGTACTAATGATGTACTTAACAGAAAATCTGGAGCAGGACTGAGTTCATTGATTAGTTGTTTCCTTACCACTGGTGAAGATTTCTTTTCCCCAAGTGCATCCCGTCTTGCCTCTAGGGAGACCTAGTATAACTTTTTCTGTGATTTTCCATTTGGAAAACCTCTGTTGTGGAAGCATAACCTTTCTTCATGAGTCTCTCCCTTTCAGTAGTAGACTGTCAATTTAAGAAAAACTGAAAGAATCTGATTATGAAGCTGAAACATTTTGTTTGATCATTTTCAGACTAGTAGATTTGGGGAATTTATTCCAAGAAAAATTTATTGCCTACACTTATATTGTTACATGGTCAAAGAGAGTGGAAAACAAAATTAATTCCCCTGAAGAGTTTCTTAATGTCATAGGAAATGATTTTATTCTTTTGAATTATAGAAAATTTACAAGTTGTAAAACTTGCAGAGTCTCCTGGAAAATTGCAGGGGTTTCTCACAGCTCTTACTAGTAACAGGGAAGAATGTTACCAAGGTGATTCTTTTTTCACACAATTAAAATACTGGTTTGGGCTTCTTTTTTTGACCTCTTGGTTTCCCTTTCCAGCAAAGGCTGGTGTAAAGCAAACGTGAGGGATTAATAGGCTAATCTTAACTGGGAATTTTCTTCTGGGCTTGGCAGGATAAGCTATCTGTCAATGGGCCATGATCAGCAAAATTGTGCTGCTGGTTGGAAAAGTGAACGTTTATGAAATGCTCTTCAGGACATAATTCACTCAACTCCATATATATGAAATTCTGATTCACAAAAAAACCCAACCCAGTGTCAATCACATGAATTACTTATGCAACAGAATGCTGTTTGTTGATACTGGCATTTATAAACTGCAAGGGAAGTTTTTATCCTTCCCAGTGATTAGGGCTGAAAACCTAATTACAACATGTTCTAACATCAAGTGATGCATTCCTGCAGCTCTTGCTCCCTTTGAGCACAAGTAATTGGCTGCAGAAGCAATCAGAGTTCTTGTTGTAATAGAAAATAGCAGCATGCTCTGAGAGCCTCGGTGAAAGAAACCTGACATAGCAGCAAACCCCCTTAGTGACCTCGGGGAGGTTTCTGGGGCTGAGGTAATGCAGAACCCACTTTCAGCCATTGTGGTAGAAGAATCTGACGTTATTATTTTTGTTTTAAAGCCAAAACTAACAGTGAGACCTGCAATTTACTCCTGGCCATCAGCACACACAGTGAGGTTGTGTTCCCTTTCATCTTGGAATAACCTAGAACTCAGCTCACTTTGTTGTCTGATGAATCTACCCAGACAATTTACATTAAACAGTGGCAAGACCTGGTCTATAAAGAAGTCAGTGCTCAAGAATGGTTATCGCTGGCATAAGGAGATAAACCCTTAGTTCAGTCACTATGGAATATTTGTTGTAGTGCTATAGGAGGAGCCCCAGTACAGAATACAGGATTAGTATTTTAAAAGGAAGCAGCTCACCTATTTCATTCACACGTTTAAGTGTGTCAGCCAGAGCACAGATGTTCGATGGAGCAGAAAAGGCTTGTTAATTAAATTGCACAGGAGCACTTCCTCTAGCCTTGTTCTTCAAAACACTGCCAAGTGGTAATCAGAGGGATGGACTCTTTGCACAGTCACTGGAGTCATGGGCTGCTCATCTGCCATGGAAGCACAAAGAAAACATTCTGAATGTGTTAAACATTTGTAAAAAATATTACTTAGTTTTATTGGTGCTCTGCAGGATCTTGCGGACACCTTCTGAATGATGTTCAGTTTCCTGAAAGGAATTAGGGCAGAGACACTCTGGCATTAGTAAGTAAGACAGAGTAAATAATAAGTGTTATTTGCACAGGGGAAAATGACCTGAGTATAACATAATAAGATAATAAGGAGAAATTAAGTAGTAAAAAGATTTTGGTTTAGCAGCAAAAGCTGCATGCTGAAAATTTGCTTATTAATCTAATTTCGCTGCAAGTTCCCTGTGAAACTTTTAGTCTCAGGGGGTCATTTGTCAAATCTTCCGTTAATGTTTCATTAAAAGTAATTTAAACTTGTGGAGAACATAAGTAAAATTTGCAAGTGCACATTATCTCCCCTCAGCTTCAGGCTGTCCTGACCCTTCTGGCTAACTTTGGCTGCTGCTCATCAAATATTGAGCAGCTCTTAATGTAATTGCATTCACTCCACAGCCCCACGAAAGAAAATCAAGTCTGGGCGGGCCAGGCAGGCCAAGCAAACAAGAGGAGCTAAAGAAATAAAACACCAAGAAACAGAAAAAGAAAGAGCAAACAAAGAAAAAAAAGCTGTTGCCAACCTATTGCATCCTGAGCTGGGATTAATGAAGGTAACCCTCACTTTTCCCTGCCAGGTGTCACGTCCCTCAACCTTGCTGTTCAAAAGGCCACAAGGAGGGTGAAAATTCGGTAACAGCTTCAGAGTTTTTGATGCTGCTACTCCTGTTTATCAAGAACAAAATATTAATTAGAGCATTTAAAAAACTAAGTATAAGCCTAGTTCTTAAAAATATTTAATATTTGTTTGGAGAGTGGTTCAGAATGAGAGAGACAGTGGTGATAGAGTTGAGGAGACCTGCAGGTGTGTTTGGAGGGGACACCTGGGAGAAGTGTGCAAGTACAGGGCTGCTCCTCTATTGTATTTGATGTTAATAGACATTTAAGAGGAAAAAATATTTCTTAACACACTATTTCTAGGTACTTGGGCTGATATTTTCTGAGACTTGTGTGTAGATATAACTTTAATTTTAAAGAGCACTGTGCACAAATTTAAATGAAGATTTTTAGTTTCTGATCAGGTAGGTGAATTTTATCTCTTTCAAGAAGGAAAGACCCTGTCTAAGGTCACAAATGGTCTTTGATACTATTGCACATAAATTGTAGTTTGTATGGATTTATCCCATTAGACACAAGCTTTCCTGGCATGCTTGAAAACCATTGTACATGAGTTTGGTGGTAATGCATTAGCTTAATGGTAATTAGCCTGATTAACACCAGCTGAACTTAATTTATTACATCTGTGATTAGGGCTGAGATGTGGTGTTGTGTCTGTTTCTTCAGCAGTGTGCCTGGGAAGAGCCCAGTCTGGGTCAGGCTGGTGTGTGGCAGAGTCTGCAGCAAAACTGTCGTGCCCACTTAGTGTCCACGAGCAGGAAATCCATTCCAGCAGATCCGGGGAAGGAGCTTGCAGTAGTGCTGTGACAATTTCAATTAAAGGTCTGAGAATGGTAATTATGTTTACATACCAGCAGTCTGATTAAATGTAAACTAATTATGTGACAAGCTTAAACTGTGGCCTGAATTACTCTTGCAGCATCACTGTTGAATTTCAGCAGAGTTTTTGGGTAATACATTAGCACTATACAAGCTTTCTTTTTTTGTAGATGTGAAATATCACAAATATTACCGGAATAATCTGACCTTCCTTTCCTTACTTTTTCCATCCAGCTTCAAGCATAACCTGTAGCTATTATTTATTTCAGCTGTTCAAACCCCTGCTTATAAAGCAGGAGGTATTCACAGGAGAGTTCAGGCTGGAAGGGATCTCTGGAGATCATCCAGTCCAACCCCCTGCCAAGGATGGCTCACCCAGAGCAGGTGACACAGGAACACATCCAGGTGGGGTTTGGATGCCTCCAGAGAGGGAGACTCCACAACCTGCCCGGGCAGCTGTTCCAGTGCTCTGCCACCCTCAGTGTAAAGAAGTTACAAAGTCATTGTCAAGTAATTCCTCTTTTGAAGCAAATACGAGTTCAGAAGAATTTGCTGTGCTGGCTTTAGAGGGTCTCAGGGAGGTGGGATGGGGGCAGTGTCTGTGCCCAGCTCTCTTTGCTGAAGCCTCTCAGTGCCCCGAGGAGGAGGGATGATCCCTGTGGGCTGAGAAACAGAGCTTGTGACCCTCTCAAAGCCACAGCAAGGCAACAGTTGAAAGAAGCTCTCAGGTGTTTTAAGGACCGAGTGCACAGCTGGGTACTGTAACTATGGAGGGGTATTAATCTGTTTAACATAATCCATAGACTACCCTGTGCTGGAGTTCAAGCAGTGATGTAGAACTAAAGCCTTGCAGTGTGTGTGGGTGTGTTGTGATCTGACACCAATATAAACTGCAATTCTGAACCACTAAGGCACAGCAAAATGACAGAACTGAAGAACAGTTCAGGCTGGAAGGACCTTGGGTGATGCCAATGCCTGGTCACCTTGTCTGTGCAAAGCAGGGCTAAATTCAGTGTTAGGTTAGGTTGCTCAAACTCTGGAAGTCCTGCAAACTATATCCTTTCAGAACTCTGCTGTAGTTCAGTGTTTCCACTTGGGGACGAAGTCCACCGGGTTTAAATGGGAAAATCTCTGCATCAAAGTGTTATCTGGTTCCCAGATCCTTTTGATACGATATAAATCAGTCTCAGAGCCTGATCCACAAGCCTGAACGTAGCATCTTGTGATCTTTTCAAGGGATTTCAGTATCAAGATCAAAATACATAAAAACCTGAGCTGTTTATCTAACACTGAGCATCATCCCAGAATTTCAGATTTGCAAATTCTGGGTCTTTTTTAATACTCATAAAAATGTGAACTAACATGGCAACAAAGAAACAAATTCAACTAGAACTGACTGATTTTTATGGTATTGTAAGAAGATCATATCTTCTCAACTGGAATAAGGGATTGCTCTTTTGGTTAAAGGATGACAACACCTCCAGTTCTAAAAATGTAACATTTTAAATTGATCTGTGAATAGGTCTCAGAGTAAGTCTGAGTTTTTCTGTTCTTAGTCCGAAAGGAGCAGAGCCTTGATTACCTGCAGTGGTTTTGCTTCTGTTCTCCAAAAGCTGCTCCAACTGGTAGCTTGCTTCTATATGCTGCAGATTACAGACAATTCCCACAGCAGAAAAGAATCACAGCAAATGATCTTATTTTCTCTTTTCTTCTCTCTTCAGGAATTTATTTCTGGCTTTATTCATTGCCTATATGGAAGATAAGACAGGCAGAAACATTCTGCAGAGGTTAAATATAACCACATCTCAGTTTCTTTTCGTAGCTTGTTTCCAACATTGTGAGTGTTTAAACATCTTTTAAAATACCTCTGTGTCTTTTCAGGGATTTTATTCATTCTTTAAAATCAAACCTTCTGAATTAGTTGTTTGGTCTCTACATTTTGCATCAGAATTACTGGGATTTTCTGGATTCTTGGAACAGCAGTTTATTGTGAGTGGGGGGGGCAGAGAAAAAGGGAATATGTACTCGGTGTTTTAATATTTAAAGGGATAGCTGGGTTTTACAGAAACATAAGTAAATATTTACTTCTAAAGTAAGCTGACCTTAATCCTCTTGAAACAAGTTTATATCAATGTTGGGAATGTGGATTACGGCAGTGATATTTATAGGGCATAATCCATTAATTATAGGAATTCACGGACTTTAAAGCCATTTGGTAGCAAAGTGCTCAGTTTCTAGCATTACTGGCAAACAGCTTCTTCTGTTGCACGGGAGAATGTCTGTTTGTTTTTATGTACTCGCTGCTTTTTCGTGAGGGATAATTTAACGCTGCTGGAGATAATTGAGCCTCAGGAATAGCATATGTAGAATTTTGGTCATGCAGTGCATCTTGTGGTTTCTGCTGTGTTAAAGAACTGGCACACACATATACTCTTTCCAGCCTGAGCTAATCTGATGCTCACACCAAGGCCTTGCAAACCTTATGTTTAACCTTGTGAAACCAAAACCCGTTTTATTTTGTTTTCCCCCCTGTAGCCGTGCAGCAATCAGCCCAGGGAGCCTCTCAAGGCATCTCTGCTGGCCATGCTTAGAAAAACTGGGGTGCAGAAGTGGCCCCTCTTTTCCAGTAAGTACTGATGCCTTTGTCACCAGGCCTTTCACAGTTTTAGAAATCACGAATAACATCTTTGTAAGATCCCAGAGATCAGTGACAGTTGCTACATTTTTTCTTGGACATCTCGTCACTGTTCAGGCAAATAACTACAAGGTGCTCCAGTGTTTCAGATGGAGATGAAAAAGTGCTATTTTATTTTTAAAATCCAGAACAGCTCCAGTTTTCTCTGCATCTTAATTAAGTTTTCTCCATATATTTTTTCTGATACAATTACTTTTTTTGTCTTTATAGTTCAGACTTCAGCTCTAGAAATTTAACTGTCACACTGACTTTTAATGTCTTCAGGATTGGAAGTAATCTGTACCCTACAGCTTTGATTTTCTGAATATTTGGTTTGATTAAACAGGTGTTTAACTAGGTACAGTTCATGGGGATTTGGACAAACTTCAACTTTTCCAAGTAGTAAGGATTTTGCAACCTTTTAAATTCTTTTCAAGTTTGTTTTAAAAGCTGAGGAGATGAATCTAAGCAGCAGTATTCTCTTCAACAATTTTCATATAAAAAAACAGACTAATTTTTTTATCAGTTTTTTAAAAACTGATAGATTGAATTTTAGTCATCAGGTCTTGGGAAACTTTTCCATTCCACTTAGTATCAGTGTGATAAATATGTGCATATCACACAACAGATTTAGGCCTTGTCGTCAGTCTTTAATGAATCAGAACTTTGTTTCATGTTGCCAAATATTATGGTCTCCTTTTCACTCGTGCTTATCCGAAGATTGCTTTGGTGTGTAATCAGTACTGACAATCTTAGAAACAGTCTTTTTAATTATTTATTGCTTTGGTATCCCTCCCTCTATTAGACTTCAACCTGACTGAAAGGACTGGAGACTTATTTGAGGGGAAAGAAATATTCATTTTTTAGAAAAAAATAGAAAAAAAAAAAGGAAAAAGGATTAATTCTCTTTGACACTGGAGAGATCAGCGAATCACATCGCTTCACTGATTTACTGCTTTGGCCTTGTCAGTTCAAACCCAGTTTTCTTTCATGCTTTCATTGCTTTTGTGCCAGTTTCTTCTACTTCACCTCAGTGAAGAGTCCAGCTTTTCCCTGCGGGTAGGGCTTGGGCAGCGCTCTCGTGCCTGTCCCTGTTTTAGCCATGGAGCTGTTGAAGTCACAAGCAGGGAGGTTTATTGCAGCAGTGGTATTTTGATTAGGAATGGGACTAAAAATGCCCTGGCGTTGGCGTTTCCTCCTTTGGCTCAAGCTCTCAGGTCTGGTACCGTGGCTGACACCCTGACGTTGTGATGGAGCACCTGAGCCCTCCCTGAGAGCTGCCAGAGGGTGCCTTGTGCTGCTGCACAGCCCTGTGTCCATCCAGGCTGAATCCTGAGGAACAACCCATGGGCTGCTCCGGGAAAATGTGTGTAATATGACACAGATTGTCCAGCTGGTGCTGCTCCCAGCTCTGGCCAGGGTCAGGCTGAGGCAGGTGGCTGGACTGCCTGCTCTTCTGCCCTTGCACTGACTCGCTCTGACCCGCTGGAGCAGGAGTCAGAACCTCTTCTGAAAGTATTACGTTGCTTTCAGATTTCTCTGAACCATGCTGAGGCAAATTTAACACACTAACTCCTAACACAAGGCTTTAAATTATTTTCCCACTTAGAGAGTTTAGCCTGGGAGACAGCAGCGCGTTCCGAAGTTCCCAGACCCATTAAGAGACCTTCTTTTATCTGACTTCAAGTGAAAGCAGTTTTGCTTTAGCTCAATGTGTTTGAAATGGTGTGACAGCATATGCAAGGCTAAGCTTTGAAAAGTCACAGAGCTGGATGTCATCAACCTAGAAATGACAAATCACATCATGCTGATTAACAGCAGCACCTGGAGGAAGGGTAGTGACGTGACACTGCACTAGATCTGATCAAGAACCCTAAGGGATCCCAAAAATCACGTCTGTGGAGGGCTGAAGAGAGGTCTCTGATGCAGACAGGCGTTGGTTTGTTAAACTAAGGCTTTGGTCCTGTCAAAGCGGTGCCAGTCTGGCCTGTGGAACATTGCAAAGGGCACTCGAGGATATTAGACCCTACAATCAACACTATTAACTGCAGCCCTCTGATAACCACTGTAAACCGCCACCAGACTGACTGCATTAATAAATCATTAAAAAGCTCTGATGAGCTGTTTGTGTGCTACAACAGCACTGATATCTCACATGATTTCCCAGCAGAGATGACTCTTCACTACAGAACAGTCTGAATAAGCCTCTGTTCTATCTTTAGTAGCCAGTGCACAGAGCAAGGATTTAATGACCTGCTCTAATAATGTGGATGGTATAAATATGTATTTAAATATGTTTATTAGATCCTCTTAGGCTGATTTTGCATCTTTCTAATGTTTAGTTCCAGGGGAGTGCATTTCCTGAGAACTATGTAATCACAAGAGCAAGTACTAAGGAATTGCTGGGAATACTGAGAGGGTTAATGTACAGCATGTCACCTTTAGGTCTGGACTGAGAACCTTCTTACAAAGCAGCCTGAGATGATTTGAAATGGCCATAATGAGAAAATAAATTTTAAAAAGGGAGGAGAAAGAAAGGAAAAAAGAAATATTAAAAAAGAAAAACGACAAATGAATCAAATATTTCCTCTCACTGCTCATTTGGTTCTGACAGATGAAATTACCTGTGCTATCATCTCCAATACTTGCATGGCTGGCCAGGTAATATATAGAGGAAATAGCAAATGTGGGAGAATTAGTGAGAAGTGGTTGAAGAGTCATCTCAGCAGCTAAACGAGGAAGAATTATGCTGCAGGTGTGCAGCATTTTCAGACAGAGGGATGTGTATGTTTAATGAACTTGTTGCTCTGGTATTATTTACAGCTATCTGAGTGCTACCAAATGTTTACATTTATTTGAAATTCTTTCTGCATCCAAGAAAGGGTGCAGATCTAACATTTTTATGAGCTCTCTCTGGGGCTGACCAATACAACAGAGCAGACAAGGAATAATTATTGTAGACATACTCCAAACAGTGCACTGAGCAGGTTATTACTATGAGATGCCTAAAAATAGCATCCCAGAACTTGCTTGAAGAGCTCTTGTCTTTGCTGAAGAAGAATGGATATGCCACTTAGAGCCTATTATTTAATGAGAAAGGCAATGTTGACACAAACTAAATTGCTTTAAAGCAAGGTCAGTCATTTTTCATAAAGAGAAAGCCTCGTGTTTCTACCAGTCAACAGTTCCCACTGGTGACCTGATTAGGCTGACATAGATACAGGGATGGAAGAAATTATTCCACTATATTTAAACACAGATATGCTTCTGGTTTTCAGTTTAGCTGAGCTGAACAAATATTAGCTTGGAATGATCTGAAACTGAAACATTTCAATAAATTGAATATTTTTTTGTGGGTTGAATGAAGAACTATATCCAACCATGAGTAAATTGAAATTTCAACTGCTCTTAATAAAAGCAAGAGGCTGTACTCATAAAATGGAAAATGCTGAAGTCAAGCTCTAATTTGGAAGGCAATTCAGCTTGAAACTATTTTTCTTTTATTTATTATGAATAAACCTTTCCTAAGGAAAAATCCTTCAGTCCTATATTTCAAAAATAAGAGGATATATTTGGGGTGGAAAAGCAGAGTCTGTGTTGCTCATTCAGTTCTCCTCAGCTGCAAAATGCTGTTCTTGGTGGAGACGACAGTGAACCATTTGTGAAGGATTTTCATTTTGGAGCAGAATGTCTCTTCATGTAACAAATCACCTGCTCCCTTATTATTTAATCTTTCAGAATTTGTCAAGACTGGAGTCTTGAAGTTGAGAAATAAATTATAAAGCTGAGTGAAGACGATGGTAACTACTGCTCCTTTCTCATCCTCGCTGCTTGCGGGGCTGTTCCTCGTTCTTTTCCTGTCCCTCACTGTCAGGCATCACTTTCCCCTTTCTTAAGTACAATTTTGGAAAAGAAACATGAAGAGAAGAGTGGTTTGTTACCTGAGCTGTGAGAAGGTATTTCCAATGGCTGCCTGAAAGAACAGAAACCGAATCATGAGGGGAGAGTGAAGCAGAACCTTGCTCTACATTGTCAGTGTCAATGGGAGAGCCTGTTCTGAACCAGAACTGAGCAATGTGACCCGGAATGCTGCTCTTGGAGCCTGGAGAGGAGAGCTGTGACAGGAGACATGCAGCTGCTACAGGGGTGAGGAGATGCAGGAAGGAGGACATGAGGACTGAGGAAATGTTCTAAATTAAAAGTTGTGGTACCTCGGGCTCCCCTGACGAGCCCCCTCAGGCGCAGTGGGGCCGTGGCCAGGGGTGCTCAGCACTGGGAAGGAACGAGAGCTGTGTGCACCTGGAAAACACGGAGTGAATGCTTGCTGAGTTCTGGGTGGATCAGCCGAGTTCCCCTCACAGCCTGCTCAGGTGTCTCTTCTCTGTGGCATTATTGCTTCTCACGAACCTTGGCCTCGTCCTTTTTTCATTTGTTTCCTTTAGTTTTGGCAGACTATGAGTTTATGAAGGAAATCTGGCAAATACGACGTGATCTGATGCAGACTGAGCTGTGCTCTTCGATCACATCAGAGATGGTGCAGCTTCACCTCCTGTGTGTGCCAAGCTGAAGCCCTGTGACATCACTTTATCTGTCCCTGTTAAAAACTTACATCTGCAGACCTTTCCAGCAGAAGTGTCAGGCTGTCTGGGATAATGGACAAAGCACTCACAGTAATTGCTTCTTCTCACCATCCATGGGGGCACAAGAAATCACAGTGCAGTGTTTCAAAAGGATTTGGACCCTGACATCATCACCTTGGGGCCACATCACTGAAAGATTTTCCTGAAGTAGCCAGAAATATTTCCTGGGGAGCTTGTGGTTTGAAAATTTCCAGTCTGATGAAGTGGAAGAAATTGGGAAACCAGTCACGGTAAGAAAAATTAGCTCCTGCACTTACATTGTTGTTGCCTTAAATTGTTTACAGGTATTATATTATTTTTCTACTGCTGGGTGCATTGAATACCAACCCTTCTATATTTTTTGGCAAGTCTCTTTATCTGTGGCAAACAATAACTTTTCCATTTTCTCCTTATCTGTAACAATTATGATTGGAAAGTCCTTTGCAGCGAGGAAGTAAGAGAGAATTTCATGTTTTCCATATTCTAATTAATAGCTTGATGAATTATCCTGGAGAAGAAATAGTTGCTGTAATTGGTCTAGAACTAATGAAAGAGGAGCTCTGATGAAACATATTGATATTTACCATAGTCTGCCTACAGAAGCAATTTCTTTCATTCTTTTTTTTTTTCTTTAAATTCAAATTAATCTGTGATAGTAAATACTAAATGCTCACCACTTAGAGAGAGGGGGATTTGTCACAGAGCAGTGGCATTGTGGCATTTGTAGAGACCTTTCCATCACTAAGGGATAATGGGTTTAATGATGGTGTGAACAGATTGCTAAGTGCTGTGGTGAGCTTTCTGGGCTGGGGGGAGGAGGTTGGAGTCTGGCAATGTCAGCAGGTACCTGGCAAGAAAACACTGTTGGTTTCTGTACCAAATGTCACAACGTTTTTGTTTGGTCTTCGTTTTTCTTGTGGGCTCTTGTTCTGAGCAGCAGTTGTATTGCAAAGTGCTGTTGTGCCACACTGGAGCTGTTCGTTGTGGCCTGGAAGACGCTCTGCCCACTCAGGGCTTCAGCACGGTGTCAGTGCTGTCACACAGCTGAAGTGCACACCACAGCCTCTCAGCTGCTCTGTTCTGTGTCTCCTGCTGGCTGTGGTGTATCTGTGGATGGCAAAGTGGGCACATTTTATTTTCAAGAAACCCGTGTATGAATCTAGTGCAATTAAAATTGTTCGACATAATTTACAGTTCCGTAGCCTCATTGTCTGATGCTGTGAAACAAACAGCTGGGCCCATTTTCAACCACAAGCTTCAATAAGCCTCAGATAAATAACGCCTTGGTTGACCTGTGAAATGGGAAAAGGTCCAGACCACCTTGCTCTGCCACTTTCTGAGGTGAAGACAGAGACCCAAAATCCAACCAAAGTCCCCAGACAGCTTGTCAGCACTGCAGGAATTAGGGTTCTTCTGAAATGCAGAAGGTTTTCACGGTACCAGGGATTAGTTATACCAAATTTCCACTTGTTTAAAATGTGTGATGGATGAGATTCCGAATTAAAAAGCATTTCTCTAAAGTTGTGGCTACTTAGTGGAGCCCTCAGGCAGTGTCTGTGGCAGAGAGTTTAAAGAGGTCCAAGCACTTCACTAGGACACAATGAGGCACCATCAGGAGAACTGGAAGGTTGATGGGGATTTGACTGAATGCACTTTCTTTTCTTTTAAATTTATGCTATGTAAGACACTTATTAGAATGTGCAATTAACCTTGAGTTCCTAAAATTGTGATGTATTTCTTCCCTTGGAATACAATTCCAAATGAACTGCTGGAATAACTTCAGAAATGTCCTTGAGGTATTTAATATATATTAATTTAACAGGTGATTTTATGTACAGGTGGAGTGCCGTATAAATACCCATTCTTGGTTATAAATATTAGATTTAATCTTGGTGAGGACACTTAAAATAAAAGTGAAATATAGGTAGGCATCAATTCCCAGGTCACCTAATTAAGTGGCATCCTTGCTTTGTAATTTTTATTGTGCTAAACAAGGAATGTGTGTACTAATTAAGATGACTAATAGTTATGTTCGATCTAATTATAGCACTGCCAGGAGGCACTATAATAATTAAGGGTCTGTCAATGTTTTTACTACAAAATCTTGGCGTTGGTGGTGTACAGCTGAGCTACACTGTACTTGCTGCCTTATGATGTGGTAGAAGATTTCACACTGCATGTACTGTCTTGATTTGAATTACATTTGTTTACTTGAAAGGCATCTTTTTCTTAGTGTTTGAGATAGAAGGTTCAAAGTGAAAATACTGTTTATTGGTTTTGAAGCACACACAAGCAAACTTCAAAAGTTTACATCACCGCTTGTTCTATTTGCATAAATATCAATATTTGGTTGTTTATTCGAGTGGAATCTCCTGTGTTAACCAAACTGAGCAGGAAATCCAGCAGGAGCAAGATCTGAGCAGAGCTTTGGGTTCAGTATTTTTATCTGAGATGGCTCAGACTGGCATAAATGGGAGGATTTGCTCTTCATTTTATATGCACAGAAGGCAATGCCTTTTTCTTTACTGGGGCAGAAATGGGAACCAGGATGTAAAACATACCTGAGGCTCACACAGGCCCTGCTGCTCCACTGGGTGTAGGTGTAAGGCACAGGATGGGATGTTTTGAAATGGAATTTATCAAAATCAGTATTTATTTTCATGTCCTGTCCTGAATGGAGAAGCTCATTGTCAGGATTAACTATTTCCCATTAACTTTTTTGGCTGTGGTCTACTGAGGACTCTAAAAATTGACAACGATGAAATAGATTTGGTGAAGGATGGTAAATATGGATACAGAACAAAGTATTTAAAAGATAAAAGCCTTTTCTTTATTGAGACAGTGATATATCTCATGAGAAATTGGTTTAAAATTATTATTACACATGCCGAAAAATTTATTTTGGTTATGGCTGCTGTGCAGCTGGAGAACAGCAGAAATGTACCAAGTCTTCTCAAAAATGAATATGAGAGAGGTGAGTTTCTTTTGGTTGGTTTGTGTCAATTTTGATATGGCGAAAGGCAGGACAGGTTGGACAAATCTCACTTTCAAATAACCTAAACCAATGTTCCTTGGTACACCCGTGGCAGGGCTGTGTTCTCTCTCTAACGAGAATGACATTTTTCACCTGAATTTTCAGGGTAGTCATTGTACAAGTGGGTGAGAGAAACGATGATTGTCAGGTATGCCCTGGTGTGCATCAGTCCTGCTTATGCTGGAAAATTATCCACGAGGTAGCACTGCTCCAAAGGAATGGTGTAAATGCCAGGGGACTCATTAGGAGCCATGTCTGGGCAATCAGCAGTTTCCACCTGTGGCAGTGGTGAGGGAGGACGTTTCACAGGATGAAACGTTCGTAGGATATTCCATGAGCTGCCAGAGCGAGGGAGAGGCAGCGGGGCTGAGGCAGGAGTGTTTTCCTCTGGGCTGAGACTCTCAGCTCGGCACGGCCACAAGATCAGTAGTAGGGGTTGCTTTTTCTCACTGAAATGCTCACCTGGAGCATCACCACTTCCAGAATCTGTGGAGGGACCAGCTTGGTTTGTTTTGTGCTTCTGGCTGAGGCCGAGCACCTTCATCCAACGTGCAGTGCCCAGAGCACTCTCTGTGGGGCCCGGCTGCCTGCTGCCCCTTCTCCCAGAGCTCCTCCCAGAGGCTCAGGTCTGCCTCATCTCATCCACTGAGCACCTCTGGCTGCTGCTCACCCAAGGGGAATGTTTTAAATCATCCTCTCTTTTATAGCTTCCTCCTTCTCCAAATGGAAGCCCCCTCAAGAAGAGCAAAAGCAGCTCGCCAGCCTCAGCTGCTCCCTTGTTCCAGGTGTGGTGGTTCCTGGTTATTGGCTTAGCAAACATTCCCGATGCCCAGTGTTTACTTTGCATCATCATCCAAACAGACCCTTTTCCTCCACCCTCTGAGAGATCAAAAAAAGTTGACAGTTGGTGTTTAATGTTATCTTTTGTACGCTGCTTGCTTGCTAGATTTGTCACCCCTGAGAGTGTCAGGTGTTTCATTCAAGAGACCATCGAGAGAGTCGATGAAGGGAGAAATAATGCAATATAAGCAAAAGCCTCTTAAAATGAGCTTGGAAATTCACTACCAGCCTTTGTTCCCTTATGGAATGTCTGGTGCCGCACAAAGAAAATACATGCAGACTTAAGAAATGGTCTGCTGCCTTAAACGTGAACTCGGTAACACATTCTGAATGTGCTTTTTTAATGTAAGAACAAGAAACTGAAGGGGTTTTTTACAATACTATCTAAATAAGCAAATGGAATAAAGACTTTCAGCTCTTCATTGTCAATAGTTTACTTCTCTGCTATAGGACTGGATTCATCTCCTAACTCTTCACTAACTTTGATTTTCTCACATCAGCTGCGTACATTTGTAGCCTGGTAGACTCTTGCATTATGGAATTTTTTTACTCGAGGGCTTCAAATTCGACTTAAACTTTGTTATACTGACAGGTTTATTTGGTG
Source organism: Cnemophilus loriae (assembly GCA_013397755.1). NCBI lineage: Eukaryota > Metazoa > Chordata > Aves > Passeriformes > Corvidae > Cnemophilus > Cnemophilus loriae. The sequence continues at coordinate 1,300,592 of VZTF01002956.1, read as the reverse complement.
CTGGCAGTGCACCAAAAGCACAGCACACACAGTGTCCAAGTAGCTGAGGGACTACTTGGACTATTGTGTGCAAGAGGGCTGAGCACCAGGTGAGGAGCTTTGCTCTGATGTGTCTCCAAAGAAAAATTCAGTCATTGGACATCCTGCTTGGATCTTTCAGAGAGGTTATTCTGATGGTTTCAAATGGGGAGGCTTAGGAGTTCGAGCAGTAGGTGTTTTCACAGCCTGTCTTGGTGATGATCACTCCTGAATTTCATTTGACATGTCTCACAATTAAGTATAACACAGCTGTGAGAATGTAGGTCAGCGGTCTCTTTATTCTAACTATGATTTGTTTTCAAGGGGAAAGAAGCCCAAACAACTTTAAAGGAACTGAGAGAGAACAAAGAGCAGAAAAATTACTTCAAAACAAACTTTTAATGAAGCCTTCTGCTACACACTTAAAGAAGAGGTATTGTGTTTCCTGGAGCACTGTTTACATAGCTGAATTACCTTTATGTGCTGCCACTTTATCCTGAGCCTCTCCTGGTTATTGTGACTTTGCTGTGTGCCACAGCCTACAAAAAATCTGCTGGGAAAATAGGTCCCAAGGCTGTGAGTTAGAGACCAAAGGGCTGCAGATTTGGTCTCTTTTAAATTAGGGGTCTCTGCAGAATTAATAGTCCAGCTTTTATAGTAACTCCAGCTGCCAGCCCACCTGTACCACCCACCTTTGATGCCCCTGTGAAATCCTCCTGCCCTGGTGCACCTGTCCCTGGATTCTGTGCTGGGGTAGAGCAGGAAGGGTTCCCCTCTGCCTGGGGGAGTGTGAGGGTGTGAGAGCAGTGCTGGATTCCCCAAGGCAGCTGCTCCTCACACACACGAGTCAGCAGAAACGGCCTGGCTTAGGAGGAGTTGAATTTAAATTTCAGTTTCTTCCTTCTGCTAAGACCAGGATTACCCTGGAGGCACACAACTGATTGTTTTTCCCTTACAGTAGCACAAGCCAACACAGAATGACCATAATGGAAGGCATGAAAATGCTAAACATTAATATTTAGCATGTAGCAGCCTGAATTAAGGACCCTTTACTTGAGAGAAGATGCAGAACAAAAGCACATTCCTGTAAAAACACCTGTACTGTTGTTGGGAGAAACAAAAGATGACTGAGGCAGCACTAAGACAAGGGTTGCTCCAATATCCAGCAGCCACAGCACACCAGCTGCCCAGCATCATAGCAGACACATTTTTGAGTTGTTTGAGAGCAACTTTCATCCATTTGTTTCCCCAAAAAGCTACATTTTTGCATCTTAATAATTATTTGGTCTGTTCTTCCATTCAAGAGATATCAAACATCCATGAGTGTAGAAATTAACCTGAGTGTGCATTTCCCTGGTGCCTGGCTTGACACCAGAAAGAGATTAGAGATGAATAAGCAGTTTGTGAGGGAGAAAAACTAGCGTGAAATTGAATTTCAGTCTTTTGTGGGGTTTACAGCACCCCTCCCCCCAAATCAACTATGCTTGTTTTAAAACAAGGTGAGAAATGTATGTGCAGCTGATAGAAAATAGCATTCAGACAGCTGATTACTTGATTGATTGCCACTGAGATGGATTGGCACGGAGATGGATTAATTGATTTTCCTGCATTTGGTAGGAGCCAGGTCTGTCTGAACAATTCTGAGCACTTCACAAACATTTTCCCTCTTGCTGTCTGGTATAATTTTCCTTCCTATACAGATAGGGAAAACCCAGCGGTCAAGGATGAGTGCCCCAGGTGAAGCATCCTGCCAAAAGCAGGTGTGGGTTATCACTGCAGCTCAGCACAGGGATGCCACAAGGAGCCCTGTGCCTCAGTGGCCTGAGTTTTGATTTCATCTTTTTGTTTTGGGGATATAGGGCCAGGTTAGACTGAGGTGCTTGCAGAGCACAAGGTACAGCTCTACAAATGCTGTCTCCATTGGAGTGAAGCTTACAGCTATTTTCCTAATTCACAGCAGTCACTGATTATGAATCCCAAAACACAATGAGATGTAGCCAGCCTTTTCATCTTCGGGCAAATATATAACTAGTTTGGAAACCAGATGTTTCTCCCACTTCTCTTTATTATCTTTCCTGTCCTCTCCTAACTCTGGCAACAAGATTAAGATAGATGGCCTTATAAAAGCCTTATAGCACTAAAGATGGTCCTGGCCAGTAGTTTGCCTTCTCCATTGGATGGAGCCAGCGTGAATTGTCGGCAACATCAAATACAAATACTTCCACTAAGAATCTCATCTCTGGCTTTCTTTACTCTCTTTCTTCCATTTTGGGCAGAGGTATTAATACAAAAATGACAAGTGGGAAATCAGTGTCAGATATAAAAAGTGTTTATTATCCATGAGAAACCGAGTAGTGCATTTCCTGCGGTGTCAGCAGTGATTGATGAGGCTGACACAGAGGAACATCCTCTTGTTTTGACAAGTTTGATAGAGCCTTTGACTTGATATTTTTTTTCCTGATGGATAAAAAGGAAACAGGTGTGGCAGGCTTAGTGTGTGTAGAATTTTTTTGGTACAGTTACTGTCTGCTGAGAAATCCTGATCTTTGCAAATAAAAACCTTTGAGCAGCAAGCTTCTCTCCAGCTTCCCTTGCAATAGCTTTACACACTTTCACTTCTGCACCATCATTTCCTATTCTTCCATGCCAATGACATGCTCCCTTCTCTCAGCCAGTACATAGTGTTAAAATCAATTGTTGCTTTACTACGTTTACAATCCCCTGATTTTTCTTACAAATTGTAATTGAGGACACCCCCTCATTCATTTATGCTCACTCACATTACCTTCTCTTATAGCCTGTCTTTCCAAGTGAAGCTGTAGGCTGGTCTGCTGGATTCAGGATTATTAGTGTCAGTAAAAACTAAACAGTGAGCACTTGGTTTCACATACTCCTGCTGTTCCTGGAGATCTCTGCATTCTAAGTGCTTATGCACTTCTGCATGGTAGAAGGAAAAGAAAAACAGTCCAGTTAAATCAGGCTTTGTTTAAAGCAAGGGATAAAATGAGATAGGATTGCAGAACTAGCTCTTAAATTGGACACTTACCACTTTTTTTAAAACCTAGACTTTAAATATTAGGAGCACAAGGCCAAGTCCTTCTAAAGCCTGACAACACACAGTGCTTAGGGTGGGAGTGTAAGTGCTATGTTTTTTAAATGTCTGATGTGCTGCCAGGTTGGTGGGATTAATTCACCCCCAAATGAAAAGACAGTTTACAAACCTGAAAGTTACTGTGGTCATTGAAACGCTGAGAGAAAGAGCAGCCACGTCTGGAGACAGGGACAGAGCTACTTCTCATGGCTGTGTTGTGTTTCAAATGTTAGAAAAGCCAAACTTCTGTCAAGGATTCTTATGTTTTCTGTGATTGTGAAAGGGTGTCTGCCTGGAGCTCCCAGTCACTTCTTTTTATGCAGTGATCCAGCCACAGGAAGCCAGGAATTGCCACTTGGAGGCAACTGTCTTGTCACCAAGACTTTTGGCTGCTGGGTCTTTGGGGTTTTGCTGCAAACCTGTTACAGGGACATCCAGCTGCATAGTTGGAAAAGGAAATCACCCTTCCTAAGCCATGACAAGCTGCTTTGGAATGAGTTGTCCCACGAGAGTTAATGGCACAAAGCGTGCTGGGGGTCAATGGTGTCTTTGGAAAACACCTGTATTTCTGAAATGTCTTGTTGGCAGCATTAATGTAACAGCTTGAAGGTTTTCTGGATTTCTTTGGTGGTCAAATGGCCACAGCTACCTCCTCCATAGGCAGTGAAAGGCAGGCTTGTATTCAGGCTTGCTCTGCCTGTCTTTGGAGCTGGGTGATTTCAGAGTTTATGATGAGTGCTGTATAGTTCTGAAGAATGGAAGAACTGGGAAGCTGAACCAACCTGGTTCAAAGTAGCATAAGGAATTAGAGATTTCTACAAAGATCTGGAACTCCATGATTTGGATTCCTGTCTGGTTTGGTTTGAACAGCTATAAATAAAACTAATTCAGAGGAAGTGTCTTTACTGATTAAAAAAAATAAAAATAACAATGTAACATCAGATGTATCATTGACTTTTGTCATTTGCTTCTGAAGAAAGCAACGCATTTTTCCGTGAGATAAATCAATTATTTTATCATGTGTGAACTCTGCCAGTGATAGATTATCTGTCATGTGTATTAATTCATGAAGCACCTGTAGATTTTGTCAATAACACCTCCTCTGGGCTCTACAAATGTATATTCTTCAAGGCTCTGCAGCCCAGCATGTCTGGCTGTAGCTCCCTGCCACAGCATCAGAATCCAGAAATCTCAGTGCTGACATAGTGATCATTGATACCCTTATCTTTAAAAAAAGTAATAAGTAGTACAAATGGAATAGGAATGGTGAGTGAGATAATACCATGTCTCTGTTGCTTCACAAAGGGCAAGACAGAGATGTCTGCTCTGTGAGCTCGGGTCAGTAGCTTAAACTTGTTCATAGAATTCAAATGGAAATGTGGATTTCTAGGAAGACAAAAAATTACATGGTACAGCCTGGCTTTCAGACTGGAGAGGCAGCTCCAGGGGATGAGGCGTAACATCATTTTTTTTTTTATTTAAGAAATGAGTACACTTCATGTTAGCAATTTGTGGTTTTCTCGAGTTAATTTTTCTGCCCTCATTTTCCCTTGAGTTTATTCCAAGTTATCTTAATCACAGGCTATAAAGTAATTAAAAAATAAAGATCTTTAGATCCATCCCTCAAAATGGCTCAGAAAGGGAGTATGTGGGTCAGGGGAACATTGGCACAGGAGCCTCATCAGACTGTAACAAAATAAATTATTTCACCATTTGCAAGAGCAGAATATGAGGTTTGACACAGTGAAAACTGAAGCTCTTTCTGTGCCTGAGATTTTACATATAATGGTGGTTGTGAAACATCCCCCAGAGGTGTTTGTGCAGCTGTTTTATACCACCAGTTTTCTTTATAGACACTTTCACAGTCAGGCTTGCAGGAGTGGCTGATAGAGCTGTGCCACAAGGAAGGTGTCAGGGAGGCAAAACCATCTTTTTGTCCTGCAAATGTTCAGTGACTAAAAGCAAAAAAAACCCCAAAAAACCCGAAAAACAACACAGTGATCCAGAGCCCCTTGGCTGAGGGAGAGGATTTGGGCTAGCAGCCTGGCTGAGTGTTTGAGGGTGGAGGCTCTGAGCAGAACCATTGCTCTGCACCAGAGGGGCCTTTCCAAGGTGATCTGTCCACACTGGTAAATTGGGAAAAAATGTGGCAGGTGAGCAATAACTCGTGCATGTAGCAGAAGTCCAGGATGTGACTGAAAACATTTCAGTTTGCTGCTGAGAAGTGCTGGTTAGCAAGAGGAGCACTAATGGGTCCAGCACGTGTGTAAGTGGGCAGGGCGTTTCAGGATCTGTTCTTTCTGCCTGTTTTTGTCATCCACAGATTTGGCTTCTGCTGGTGGGAAATACCTTTTCCTCTGAAAACAGAGCAGCTGCTCATGTGCAGTTAGGAGAACACAGCAAAACCATGTGTGAATGTACAGACATCGACTCCAGGCTGGCTCAGCAGAGCTGCAGCTCCAAGAGGAGCCCAGCCAGCAGCCAGCTTCCCCCTGGAGAGGGTTATCCTGTGAGCTCTGGATCCCCACGGCTGTGCACCATGGGCTGGACACACAGGAACACCCCCTTCCGCCACACTGCTCCCCCTGCCACAGCCACTTGTTGGAAATACTCCTTTCAACTGTCCACTCCTCCTGTAACATCACCCTGAGCTGTGAAGATGGGCAGACACAGACAATGCGTTCAGACTTCGGGCTCATGGATCAGATAGCCAAGAAGTGCCCCAGTGTGGCCTGAGGACGTGGCATTTCTGGGGAGATGATGCCTTCCCATTGTGTTTGGAGAGAGACTTGTGTGGGAGCAGCAGCTTTTATTAGGAACAGAACCCAGCTCTGTCTGCCCCGTCCACCCCAGGGGAAGATATGTTTGGCAGATACAGTCACTGTGTGGTCGATGGGTTTTCTCCTCCCCAAGGCAGAATGTCACACTTGCAAGAGCTGCAATTGTCCTGGAGCCCTGGTAGCTGTGGATTCTGCTGGGCTATGCCAGGAGGCAAGGGTGGCTTCAGCTCCTTGAATCGTGGAAAATGTCCCATGTGCAAAGCTGCATTACTTGGACTGTACTCGCAGTGGGAAGGATCAGGAAGTTGATGCCCATGGGGATTTTTGAAAGGATAAAATGAAGCCCACTGTAATACCAGTAATATGGAAAATGTTCTTCTGTTCTGCGATTCTGAGTATTATTTAATTTTCCATCGTGGTGGCAATATGATCCAGGAGCTCAGGGACCCTCAGGGATCCTGCACTGGGTATCCTTTGGCAGATGAGGCAGTGGGGATTCCTGGGACCCTGCAGTGCCAGCTGCTGGGAGCTGTCTGTGAATCAAAGAGCACAGTGCCTGTGGCCCTGGTGTTCTCCTGCAGTCACCTTGTGCCAGTCTTGGCTCCTCCGAGGGCACAGGGACGGGGCAGAGGGAGAGGCCTCAGCTGTCACCCTCCCGGCTCCAAATCCTTGCACTCCTCTGCCACCCCTACACAGCAGCTGAAGGGTTTTTTCAGGATTCCTGGCTAAATAACACCCAGGCTCAACAGAAGCTTGTCAAGAAATGACCCCCAAAACATCCTTCCTGTGCAGCAGGAAGACAGATCTCAGCACTGCTCTCCTTATTCCATTCTCCCTGACCATTTAATCGTGCTAATCTCCAAACACCTGCTCAGTGCTTACAGGGAGAGTCATGTAAGTGCTGTCTTTACATTAAAAAAAAAAAAAAAATTTCTCTCTGCAACCCAGGAACCCTCCTGTGAGGGAATGGTCTGAGCTGGGAAGCTACTGATCTCTGTCTATTCCTCTACTCTTCCCAGTGATGTTTACATAAGAAGTCTCAAGAAATAACATCTACACGGCGCTTTGAATTTGTCTGCCTGGAAAACTCCTTTCAGTCATCTATCAAAAGAGTAATAATATTTCTACATCTTCAGCAGTTCCAGAGGCGCTAATTCAGATTATGATACAGCTGCAGGGCTCAGGATTAGCAGCTTCCCCGGGCAGTGGATTTGCAATTGGACTGTAAAGCTGTATCCAGTATGGCTTAACTGGAGAAGGCTGACTGAGAGTACTTCCAAAAAAATGGAACAGCTGGAGGAGTATGGGGGGAGAAAGTTCATCCAGGCAGTGTGTCTGACTCTGTGCCGCAGATTTGTAGTTCCCTGGGAAGCAGCAGTATAGCTGGTCAAACTGTAATTACAGCTAAAATGAGATGTTTTGTTCAAATAAATTAAACGCTTCAGGAAAAAAAAGACAACCTCTTTCAACTCTCCTGTGCAGATCCTGTTCTTTCCAAATGGAGTTTTAGTTCATTAGCACTTTTTTCAGGGAGCCAAGCTTTCTTACTAGGTGAGATGCTGAACAAGTTACTGGCCTCTAAGGAGCACAGGCTGATAATTATGCTATCTGATCCGAGATATTTCACATGTTAAGGCTGTTTCAAATTACTGGTTTCCATCTAAATGAAGTGGAAGCTGTTCCTTTTCCTGAATGACTGGCCTGTGTTGTGACATTGTTTTGTCTTATGATAGGAAAGAATTCTGTTGGTTGTCTATTGGGTAAATGCACAGCACAGTAAAGTGGCTTGAGCAACAAAGGTGACAAAAGATAAATGAAATGACACAATGAATAATAAAACCAGATGCTCTCCATGGCTGATGGCCTCAGTGACATAGCCCCCCACTTCTTCCATGGCATTAAATGATTTATTCTAAAGTCTAATAGCTCCGTAAGTGTCAAAAGGAATTAAAGAAGAAAAAGGCAAATTCAAATCCCAAATAAAATAACTGGAATTTTTTATAACACTGGAATGTTTGTCACAGTCTTGTGACTAGGACTCTGTTCTAGTTGCCCCTGAATTAGCAGGCAGACAAACTGTTTGGGTTTGGAGCTGGTAACACGCAGAAGGTCTGGCCTCCAAGAGGGTGGGGACAGTTCCAGAACAAGTTGTGCCTGGGAAGAGAGACGGGTATGACAGCGGGCTCCAGGAAGCCTGGGGCTGGGTGAAAATGATATTTTAGACTTTTTGTTGTTAAATATAACTGTGAGTAACACAACAATTGCCTTCATAATTTTTCTTGCAGAAATGAAGCGTGTTGAACTGCTTCCAGGTAGCAGATGGTAAAGGATCCCACTCTCATGTTGGCTAGATCTGCAACTGGCTAGAAAGCAGCTTTTCTTCTGTGTTGTGGGATCTGTCATGGGAATTCTCAGATGGAAAATAAAAGGTACTGAAATTAAAAGACTAGTAAACATTTTCCATTATTCCTGGATGGGGAGGCGGATCCTGCCTCAGCGAACTGCTGCAGCCCATTGTTGCTCAGAAAAACACTCAGTATTTACCTCCACACTTGCTGATTGGAGCTGTACATTCAAATGTCCTTTTCATAACTTTCTGTTTTTCTTTTTTATTTGGCTGTTGAGAAAAAGTCTTTCTTTATAGGCAGAGTTCAAAGTAAGATAGGAATGTATCAGTATTTCTTGTCTCTTATCGAGGCAATCACTTCCAGCTGATGGTCCTTCCACTATTTATCAATGTTTGATCTCAGTGGCCCATCTTCTGGAGTCAGCCAAACTAGAGCCAGTGGGAGAAATAAAAATAGTAGCTCCCAGTGTTTCTGCTTGTCTCTATAAAGTGTTTGAAGTCATTATCCGAGCCATGACAAAGTGAATGCTGCTGACTGTGCTGTGCTTTGTATACTTGACTTTCACTGTGCATGGCCAGTGAGAGCATTTCCCAGTAAAAGCTATGGCTGCCCACTGATCTTGCTGTGCTTGGCAGTTTGTCTGAGAGGTGTTTCAGTTTGGGATTTGCAGTTCTCTGGACTGCACCTCAGCCGTGGTGCTGGCAACCCTGTGGTGCTGGCAACCCTGTGGTGCTGACTGGTACTGGTGATACAGCAAAGGTGACAGCCAAGGCAGCTGGCAGGGTTTTAGGGGTGATGGCAAAGTGCTTATGATTTTAAATGGCAAAATGTGTAAAGCGCCTATGACTCCATAAAGATGCTGAAAGAATAAATAAAATAAATTGGACCATCTGGCACTCACAACTTTCCATGCAGCCTTAGCCAGCAGTTCGTAGGAAATTAAAACATGATAATATTGTCTCTCTCAATGGTTGTTAGGAGTGATCACTGTGAAGCACGTGTAAACACTGAACTGGAATTTTCGGAAACAGCAGTGTATGCAAAATTGGCAGAAAATCACAGTGCTCTGGGGATCAGGATAACTGGAAGGAGAGCACCAGCGAGCCTGGAAAGCCTCTTGGATTTGCAGGACGAGTAATGGCTCTTGCAGAATTGCTGGCTGCCTGTGCCAAGACGCTGACAGGCTGAAGTGCTGCTGGAGAGGTGGCACTGCTCAAAGCCGTGGCATTCCTTGCAGTCTGTGGGCTCTGGCAGGGCTGAGTGACACAAGGCTCTGTTTCCAGCTCGCTCGTGGCCACCCTGCCCTCATCCTTCACAAGGGCCAGCTGTCAGAGGCTGCTGTGAGGAACAGGCTCTGCTGAGTGTGTTTGTAAACTCTTTTTGTTTCCTGAGTGCTAATGAGTAAATCATGGACAGAGCTTGTAGGAACAGGCATCTTATTTAGCAATTTATAACCTATTGACTGCTGGGTTTAGCTGATCTGAAATTACAATGTGCCTCTCCGCCCAGTCTCATTTTTTAAATTCTTGGCTTATGTACAATGGATCTCAAATATTTTCTTCTATTTGAACCTTCTAATAACTTTTTTTTTTTAATCATAAATGTCAGTTTTAAGATTGAAGAGGAAAACATAGTAATTGGAAATCTTTATTAAGCTCTAGTGCTTGATGTATTAATCTCCTTGTTCAGGTATGTGGAACTTATGAAAAGTTGAAAAGAAAGCCTAAAAGGATGCTGTGCTGAATATTTGTATTTTTTGGTCATCTTCTTGTGGAGTTAATGACACTAAACGTAAATTGGGGATGAAACAGACATTCCTGAGCTTCTAGTCTGGCTGTGTGTAGCAGCTTGTGATAAAAAGCAAAATTTTTTTTATCTGAGCAGCAACTTGAGATATAACGCTTACCTCAGAATAGACATTGATGCTGGATTTACCCTTGTCTGGGATATTTGATGGGGAATATAAAACAAAAGATTCAGCTCTCATTTTAAAGTGGGCAGCATAAGGAGCCCAAGGAACAGGATCAGAGGAAGAGGCTGAAAGACAGAGTAGCTTGAACTCCTGTGGTGGAAATTAGGGGCAAAAATCACTGTGTGCCTACACAGCCCAATGGGATGGATTGGTTTTGCTCCCTTGCAGAAGAGTTGTGGCACATGCTTGCACATTAGTGGCACATATAGAGAGAAAGAGGTTTTATTTGCTTCCTTTCTTTTATCTTTTTAAAGATGGCAGTCGTGACTGAGACTTGTAAAAGGGCCATGTCCCTACCCTGGACCCCTTCTGCACTGTGTGACATGGTGGAACCCTCCCCTCCTCCCAGGCCCTGACAGTGCAGGATCCAGAAATGCTCCTCAGTGCTAATAAACTGTTACTGAATTTCATGTATTCAAGTGTTTCATGTTGCAGTTCTAAAGAAAACTCTTTAAAGTATGATGAAAGCAACACAAGTCAAGCTGATGCTGGCAGCTGGAATCCCTGACATGGGGCCATGAGCACGGGCAGAACTGAGGAGAGCCAAGCTTTCATCCTGCAGTTCCTTATTTTGGGAGAAGAAGTCGTTGACATTCAGTGGTTTTAATAAAACTAATCTTTGGAGAGCACTCATTTCATCTAGCTGCTACTGCCTAGGAATGAGGAGTGTGGTGTTACCTGTGTTCAGTAGCCAGCTGAGAGAGGCAGGGATCTCCAGAGACCCCTTGGTTCCACCTTGTTCCACTCCTGTTGTTAAGCGAGCTGAGAGGAGTCCCATTCATCATCCCGTGTTCTGAAGACTTAAACTGTTGATATCACAAGATTACACTTAATAAACAGGCTTGTTTGTAGGCTGTATTTGAATGAAAACATTTCATTTAACTTGAAAAAAGTAGATGAAAATTATTTTTGGGGAGGACTCAAAGCTGGAGCTTTTGTACACAAAGTTAATTGAAATACTCATTTCACTGCTCCAAATGAAAATAAGGCCTTGAGTGTTTCTCATATGGCAGCTTCTGCTGAAACTGGATGTGAGCAATTCCCATCTTCCGAAACTGATGAAGAACCTTTTGAATTTTCAGATTAATAGGGCTTGATGGTTTCTGTTCCCTTCTCTTTCTCTTTGTTTTTACAACCAGTGTGGTGAGAATTATTGATGGGCAACGTGCTATTGAAAAGCAGTCAGAGCCAAAGGATGTGAGAGAGAAATGTTTTATTCAGTGTCAGGCTCTTGCCTGCTTGGGTGTGTGTAACACAGGACTGTTGACAACAGTCAACAAAACACTGCACTTTGGCCTTAAAATGTAGAGTGCAACTCTTCAGGAAAAGGATCCCGAATCCTTATTTTTGTAGGCACAACCAGCTGAGGTTTTGTTTCCCAAAGCTAGTAAAGTGGCTAAATTTAGGTTGATTTTCGTGGAGATGGCAGAAAGTGGTGTTATTGTGCCAGCAGCTGCCAAAGCTTTGAGTTGTGTTCCCAATTGCAGGGTGGGCAGAGCCAAACGAGGCGAAGGTTGAAAGCTTCTTATTGTGGGCAGAGCAGCACATTGCCTTCTTCATTTTAATTCGGAAACAGCTGTATTGTTTTAGCTGAAAATTTAAAAAAAGAAAAAAAAAAGTTGCTTGAGGCATACACCCAGCATGTAAACTTTCACCCCAGAGCTTGGCAATGGCATAAATAACTGACAAAGGGTCTTATAATGGGAAGAGCTGGGCAACTTCAATAATGATGACTCTGATCCTTCAGATACATTTAAATGGAAACATCCAATGTCCATTGTTTTACTGAGTTTCGTGCTTGCAGCTGGCATGGTTTCTTTAATATAGTAAGAAATACTGGAGCATTTTGTTGGGCAGAAAAAAGAAATTTGTCTATGCTGAGGATTGTGCAACTTGGCAAATGTTGGCAGAAAAGCAAGAGCAACTGTAAAGTACCCTTTAAAGTTAACTCTGGTTTCTGCATCTCAAGCACAGTTTATTTATTACTGTACATTGAGCCATTCTGGACCTTTTTTTTTTTAACTTCCATAGAGCTCCCATGACTTGCATATGACACAGATCATTTACAGCTCCCAGGAAGGGGCCCAGCTTTAGTGGCTGTGTCAGATCTTTCTTTCGGTGAACCAAAACCCAAGTGCTAAAACTGGACCTTCAGTTTCAGTGGCAAAAATGGATCACTGCACATTAGATCTCCAGAGACACCTTCCCGGAGCAGATCCTTCTCTTCCCATTCCTCAGTAAGTGTGAGATTGATTCTGTGAGGGAGGGTTAGCTGTTATATCTGAGAGGAAAGGAAAACAAAGCAGAGCTTCTACATCACTGGCCTGTGCATGATTGGAACTGGCTTTAATGGACAACTTGTTGCTGATATTTTTAATAAGCATTTTTTAAAAATGCTGGTATGCTCTTGAAAACTAGAGCTATTTCTAATTATTAAGATTGCAAGATCAGGTTTCTCATATTTAGCTCTACTTTCTTGCTTTTTCCTGCTTCATTGACAAAAAGAAGCTGTACACAGCAAAATTAGAGAGCAAAACACTAATTGTTTGTTTGGGCAAGGCAGGGTTAAAAATTCAGCTCTCTGCATGAACAAAAGCAACTGGGTTTTTGATTTAGCAATGTCTGATGCAGGGGATGTTCTTACTCCAAATTCAGTCACCATGGAAACAAAACTTCTCTTTAAGCATGCTGTATCTTTGACGGAGCAAGAGGTTCTTTTTGGCAGACATTTTTCCATCTTCTTTGTGGATGATGAATGCTGGTGGAATGAGCCACTTTCTTCTCTCTCCTCTGAAATGCATTGAGTTTCTACTGTGCAGTAGACAGTGTTCCCCTTGAAACAAAGGCACCACTTCTCAACGTGTTTCTGAAATCTCAGGAGGTTTACGATCTCTCTTTTCCTCCAAAACCAGAAAAAAATCAGAAGATTCACATGGTGTGTTGGTAAGAATTTCTATTAAAAGTTGCTCTGGCTCTCAGAGGTAGCACAAGCATCAAGTGATGTGAAAATTGCTATGGTAACTACTTTTATTGTACTCTTAAGTAAAAAGTCACATAAAACCTGTGCAGGCGCTAGTGAGTAAGTGAAAACCTAGGGCAGAGTTCACAAAACCACTCTCCACGTTGTCTGTCTTATTCCTGGAGTGGGAGCTGTGGGTGCCTGGTGCTGTGCACAGAGGGTGGTGACCCAAATGCTCCCAAGTGGCTCTTGATGCTCCTGCTGAAAGGGCTGACCATAAACCACAAACTGAATAATTGGCACAAAAAAAGCAAATGCATGATGCTAAACACTGTGTGTCTGGTAATGTGGGACCTGGAATTTAGCAGACCTGCCTTTCCCTCTCCGGGGTTTGAACCACTCAGCTGATGTGAAGAGAATGTCTTAATTTTTCCATCTGAAGAACCACTGATTACCAGAGCCACGTCCTTCCAGCTGTGGTGCTGTAAGGGTGACGTGGAAATGGGGACAGACAGTAACGGGCTGATCCATCTGGACAAGGATTCTCACAACTTGGCATCAACTTTGAATGTGGAGAAGAGCATAAAAAAGCCCAAATGAAAAACCTTGAAAAGTGCCTGCCTAATGGTATTCTTTCCTTTCATGGGGCTCACTCAGGTGTTTTTTGTTCAGCTCATTATCACTGCTGTGTGGAGAGGAACATCTCTGACAGTCAAGATATCAAAAGGTGTTTGTCTTTTCTAGGATTTGGTTTGGTATTCCTGAGATTTGTTAATGCTCACAGGCAGACTCATGAGGACTTCAGAGCTGATTGTAGTAAAATCAGTAGCAAAAAGGCTGAAGGAAGTCATGGCAGGATTTTAATTGCTTTATGGTGATCGGTAGCATCAGCATTCCTGGACCTCATTATACTAATTACCATGTGAAAGTTAAGAGGAAAAGATTCAGTTCTTGCTCCAAAGCTTTATAATCCAAACACAGGCTATGCATTCTGGAGTGCAGGGAGAGGGATTGATGCTGGCTGCTGCAATGTGCATTTGGATTCTCTGATGGTTTTGTGGTGGTGGTGACACAGAAGAGAGAACTGGTAAACTCCAGTGGGCCCTTTATAGCAGGGTCTGGACAGATGTGCCAGCTTTCAAGTGTCACTTGTGTTTGAAGGATCCGGTCAGGAATTTTTCATATATGGTTGGGACACTGTTTAAAAATAGGAAAAGGCTCTCTTTGAACATACTTGTGAGCCACCACGTGACTGCATGTCTTACCTTGTCCAGAAAATTATTCATGGCTGTTACCTGCTTAGAGCTCTGTGAGCAACCTCAGTTAACAACCTCTGTTAACAAGCTGCAGCTCCACACTTTTAATGTGTGACATTTTGGCTTTTTGTACCAGATTTTTTTCCCTGACAATTCTGCAAGCTGCAGAGGACTGGATGTTTCATAAAGGATTATAGGTTTTGGTTCACTGACCCCCTCACTGGCTGCACACAGTTTTATCAAACTCGTAGCAAGCTGCTTCAGGACTTCAGGTTTAGGCCAGGAGGTCGGTGTCTGTTATGGTTCAGGATAATAACAGTTGTGACAGCGTCTTGCTCTGAACAAAACTCTCCAGGGCTGCCTTAGCAGAGACCATTAGAAAGAAGCAGATGTGTCTCAGTGCTGCTTGGATCGCTGCAGGTATAAATCCTATTAGACAGCCAGAAAGGTACTTCTGTGCCTATTTCCAGCACAGTCACATAATGAAGCATTTCAGAAATTTTGTTTATAGAGAGCCCTTCTTTTGTATCTCTGAAGTTGTAACACCTAAAACTTTGACATCTCGCTGCTGCATTATTGATACAAACCATGAACTTATTGTACTCATTGTATTGTATTGTCTCATGTGTTCCCTGAGGGGGAAATTACTCACTGTCAGCTCAAGTCTTATGCTCCTCTTGGAAGTTCTTCCTACTCATGTTTTGCTCTGTGGAAGACTTTTGCTTACTAGCAGTAAACAATACAAAGAAGCTTCAAGATTGGATGATGTCAGCAAGAGGTCAGCAAGTGCCACATTGCTATTTGGCTTTGTCAAAAAATCAATTTGCTAAAAGAAGCTGTGTACGTCACAAAGAATTTGGGGATAATGTTTTAGGTAAAGTAGTATGTTGCTGAGTTGGGTGGATTGACTAATGCAGAACAGCCTGTTATTCCTGATAAATACACAGATGCAACAGTCTTGAAGAAAATACCTCAGGGAGTGTGGGAACAGTCAGTAGATGAATGGATATAATTGCTGGTCTGGCAGAGTTAAGGAAATGGGCTCAAAAGTATCTGGTTTACAGAACAGACCCTACCTAGAAATACAAGCGATGTGAGCACAAATGAGCAGCTGTGCTTGGGGCTATCACTGCAGAAACCTGAGGAACTGGAAAGGCTTTCAGAAGCTGAAGTGTGTCAGATAAGGAAGGAAAAGGGGCTGCGCACACACCTTTTGTGTGTTCATTTGGATGTATTACTCTTTTCTATAACTAACTTAACTAAAATCCTGGTGCTCAGCAAGCTGAGTGGTCCCCAGACACCCCTGGAAGAAGCTGCAGCTGCTGCAGGGATGCCACAGGTGTCCAGGAAGGATGAGCAGGTAGCTGAAATCCAGATATTTGAGTTTATTCAAAGGGCCTAAAGCACCGCGATTTCAGGGTCCAAAACCTCCCACTGAAAGGGTTCATCTGAAAGCAATTTATGTGCAGTCTTACATCTCAGTGTGCTGCCTTGGCTCAGGATGGCTGCTCAGTGCCTTCTGTGTGCTCCCTGCAAAATGCTGGTATTTGTCCTGTGTCATTTTAGGAAACTGAGTTAAAATGAGAGGCCAAAGACTAGAAATCCTGCATTTTTTCTTTCAGCTCACCGCACAAGTGGTGTTTGGGTGTACTATTGGTAGCAGTAGGTTTGGAGGGTATTTCTCTCCCTGGAACTGAACAAATTGGACTGGCAGCATTAAATCCAGAGTACAAACTGTTGTGTTTGTTAGCTTGCAGACACTGAAATGTGTAGGGTAACTGTGAGAGGCATCAGAGCACATAATACTGTGACCTTGGGAGTGGAAAGGCTCATGACACTAAAAATTCGTAGAAAGCATCACCCAGAGAGGTGATGCTGCAGTGGAAAAATCATGATCTTTCTGTATTTGACCAAGTCATCTATGAAAGGCCATAATGGCATAGCTCAGTGTCACTGACCTCTGCTTTTACAGAGTGTTTTAATCTACTTATTTCACGTGGCTAGAGATGGCTTTAAGATATTTGACTTGATTTTTTTGAACAATGGGTCTGTCTGAATGTCTGTCCCTTGTTACAGTAAATAATCTAATGTGTAAAGATGCTAAAATCAAATTAGAGGCAGACAGACTTCAGCTCAGCCTTTCTGTCTGCAGGCAGGAGGAACTGTGCTGTATGCCTTAAATCTGAAAGCCAAAGGGGCTTCCAAGAAAGTCACTAGTAGAATAATGTAAGAAAAACAGCCTGTGCTCAGCAGCCTCATTGTTTGTGTACTGACAATCCCATTCAATATTTAACCTGACTTTTTGTTTGTGCTTGTAGTAGTAAGAAATGCTCATTGGGGAATGTTACAGTGGAAACATTTGTACTGAGGACAAAAACAGGCTGCGGAGGACAGATGCCAAAGCATTGTGGCTTCTCAAAATTGCTGTGCAAACAGAGCAAATGAAGTGATTTTTTAAACTGCGTGGTACCTTTCGATCAGTATTGCATGCACTGACCCCTGGAATTGGCAGGGCAGCCGTCCTGGGCCACACATTGTCCTCTCCAGTGAGAGGGGGTGTCACGAGGGGCATCCCACTCTCTGCTCTGCGAGAGGGTTGCGTAGTTTGGATGCAGCTCTTTACTTGCATTCCTCTGGAGCTGTGGGAGCTGTTTCTTCACACCCCTCAGTCATCAGCCTCGTGTTTCTTGGGCCAAGAGTTACACCTGAAATAGGCTCTAAGTGTGTTTTGATGCTCACAGCAGAGACTCAGTGTTTGCAACGCACTTGCACAGCGCTGCATTTGGCAGTGGGGCTAATACGGTGCCACATGGAATTAATTTCCTGGAACAATGGAAGCAACGACTTTCTCGAGTATTTTTACCACTATTGAAACATTAAACCACTTTGTACAACAGTTGCTGTTTGCTGTTTGCTGTAGCTGGTAATTCCCTACTCCAGAGGCACGTAGGCAGCCGCAGCCTGGTACCAAGGGTGCGCTCAGATCTGCAGCCACAGGCTTTGGCATCAGAAGAGATAAAACAACGTTCAGGAGCTGCCTGAATCAGTTGGGCAGTGCTGTCTGGTGTTTTGTACGGGGCACAGAAAACCAGGAAGGCAGGAAGGAATCTCACAGGCTGAGGTTGTCATCTTTTGACCCAAACCCCCTGTCCTCTCGAGAGTTTAGAGCCCACGGTGACCATAAGCAGGCTTCAGTGGGCTCCTTCAGGGGCTTCCAGACTGAGGAAGAGTATCAATTTTCCCCTGATTTCCAGAGGGAATTCAGAGTCTCTGCTGGCCTGAAGTGTTGCTAGAGGCTGTTGAACATGTGCTATCTGTTATTTGAGCTTGGACACTTGGGATTTATGTGCAAATGGTACAACTTGTCACTAGGGTGAGATCAGGATTTCAAAAATGGATGGTCTGGCTGGTCCTGTGATGGCTGGTGTTCAGAACATGTCTGTGGCTGGTTGTTGAGGTCCTCTCCAGCCTCTTGCCAGGAAGAACAACTCCAGTTCTTCCTGTCTGACAAGTAAATGTGCATATGGGAGTTCAGTTAATTCGGACACCCTTTGGAGGTCTCAGCTTGTGTGGCTGAGGCCACTGCTGAGAAGGATGAAGCTGTGGTCCATCAGATGCTCTCACTGCATCCCCTGCTGAAGGCCTGTCAGCCCCAGCAGCGAAGGGAAGGACACACTGCTGGGGGAGTTTGGCCCAAAGTTTTTTTTAATGTCTCCAGCTTTTCTCTAATCTCCAAGCCAAGAAACTAACTGAACTTTCAGCCTCTTAATATGAGTGGAGAGCATCCTGAAAATAATTGCTGCAAACAAAATTAATCTGGCCCTGCCTGCAGAACACCCCTGAAGGATTGCCTCCAAAGTGCTTGGAGTTAGATAAGAAATAAGCTCTCTTTAGCGATGTGTGTGCTTTCTAAATAAACTCCTTTTAAACAGACTTGCTGTTTAAATCTGTTTATTTACTGTGGCACATTGTGCAGATTATGTTTTAAGGAGCTCAGCAACCAACATCAGAGCTTTTACATAAGTGAGATCTGAGGAAAAATGGGAGTGAGATTTCAAATATCCCATTAATCTTTTCACTTTAGGTCTGAGCCAGCTTCAAATTGCACCGAGCTGCTGCCAAGCGTGAGTGAGTTTCCATCCAAATAAAGGAGACTTGGCAGGTCTGAGCTGAGGCTTTGTTTCCAGGAGTGTTTCGAGGAGAGGGGATGGAGTGGTGGTGGAGGCTGTGCCGAGGCAGGGCAGGGCGCCGTGGCTGCCGTGTGCCAGGCAGCCCCAGCTGCACACGCTGAACGCGCTCCTGGTTTTTACATTTCTTTGCGTACGTTTTCAATCTGTGTTTACAGAGGTGGCTGTTAAAATGTTTGTACATGGGAGCCTGGAGTTAGATGTGACTTAATCCCACACGTGCAATTCAGCATCTGCCCATCACCGGGATTTAGGACTCCGCACCAAGGCTTTACCCCAATGGCAACTGCAGGGTTTTGCAGCTTCGGGATCAAGCTCTGCTCCTGTCCACCTACAGTGGACCTGAGTTCATTATATTGAATGAATGAATGACCTTCTGTGAAGCGCAGCCGGAGGGGACAGAAGGGACTGACTGGAAACACGTGCTGTGAGCGCGGGGCTGGCAGCGCTGTGGCCGTCAGGGCCTTGTGAGCAGCCCAGGGGAGGCCTCTGGGCAAGGGGGCGGGCGCAGCAGCAATCTCGCAGCCTACCCAAAAACCAGAAAGGCCTCTTTGGTTTTGCCCCTGATTTCTGGGGTTGTGGATGGAGTCAAGCGTCCCCACTTCACAGAGGACAAGCAGGAGCTGTCTGGAGGGACAACGCATCGAGATTCTGCTGAGGGAGAGGGAGCTCCCTCCATCTAGCGTCTTACCAGCTCAGGATCTGTGCATGCAACAACCCTGAAAATCCCTCCTGCAGTCTGCCTGCTTTGTGCCCTCCACAATCAGCTGTTTGCAAAGTCTTCCCAAACACTCTTTCCTTGAATTTTCCTTGAAAGAGGGACTTTATGACAGCAGAAGTGAGGAGGCCATGGCTTCCCTTGTCTCCTGCAGACGTAAATCGGGATATCTGCTGCACAGCGTGAGCATTGGCCAGCCTTGCCAGGATTCCAGGTATTAGTCTGGAATTATTTGGCTGTGATCTGAGTGATGATATCCACCTAAAAACTCATTTGCTGCAAAGCACTTACTGCTTCTGGGGGCTTTGGGGTGTCTGTGACACTTCTTGCAGAATCCAAGGATGAAACACAAAACCCTTTGGAGTTTTACCAGTCCTCATTCTTCCTCCCCTGTCGTGCCCTTCCCACTCCAATGAATGTTTTCACTGTGAATATAGGCACTGTGAGTAAAGAAAGAAATTGAAGAATTCCCCAGAAGACACTTTTATTTTTGGCAGACACAATTTTTTGTTAACGTCTTGAAGGCTCTACTGCCTGGGAAGCAGGTCTCAGTGCCTCTGCTGTGTGTTCACACCATGACTGCTGCCCTCAGCCTGGCTGCTGACTTTGCTAAGCTAAAGCATTAAAATAAGCTAAATAGTTTGGTGCCCACAGGCTTTATTCTCTCAATAGCATCTGCTTGGTTTTAAGATGGTCCAAACTTCTTCAAAACACAGTAAACTTATGCAGCTGGATAAAACCTTTTCCAGGACAGTTTTTGTGTACTCCTCCAACCCAGTGACTCACACCTCTTCGTGGGATTGTAGCACCAGGTTCCTGCTGCTTTTACTTCTCTGCCTGGTGGTGCTCTTGGTTGTCTCTGGACACTGTTTTCTCCTCCATTTTTTTCCCTAAAACTTGGTGGAGAAGAGCTGCTGTATTTGGATTTCCCTTCATCCTGAGCGTGCATAGAGTGAATGCAACAACAGATTGTGGTGCATTCTCCCACCCCGAGCTTTCCCACTTTTTATGGATCTCTGGGGTGCCTTAGGCCTATTTCTGACATTCCTCCTTTTCCCTTTCTGCCGACCTTGGCTGTCCTCACACACACTCAGTTATTCCCTGACGTCAAGCAGTGCATCATCTCTGGTGCCTGTGGAACACACAGGAAGCTGAAGTGCCCAGCTTTTCCACACCTGCAGAATTAGGTGTTAGCCCCTCTGCATCCCTGTGAAAAGCCAGCACTGGGAGGAGGATGGAGACTTCACAGTGTTATCACCTGTCTGGCCACTTAGCTAAAATCCAGTCCAAGTTTTGCTGAGGCAGAAACTCGGCCACTGAAGCAGCAGATGCTGCTGAGTTTCTGAGTGAAATGTCACTGTGTGTTGGCACAGCGAAAGGCGTGTAGCATCTTGCAGAGCAGCCAGCAAGGACAATATTCCTGGCTGGGAACTGAGCGAGTCAGGAGCAAGCCCATGTTTTCTGCTCGTGGTACCTGGGCCGCTTGTCTGCCTCCTCTCAAGCCGATCTGTCGCTCTGGCAGAGCTGCCTCTGAGGTTAATCTGCTCTCAGAGAAATTGGAAGCCAAGCAGTAACTTAAATGGGCAGCCCAGGGAGGCCTTTTTCCACAAGATTGTCTTCCATTGATGCTACACACTGACATCTGCTGAGGCTTGTGGTCCTTGTGCCACCTTCCCCATAATTAATATGACAGAAAGGGCACATTTTATCATCTGAGGGTTTTTTTGGGGAGCTGTGCCTTCTTTAGGGACAACTCAAACAGGTCCCCTTGTGCTAAATAAGAGACTGCTTCCCAGAGCATTCCTGTTGGGTAGGGGATTTGTATGTAGAGGAATTTCATCTTGGGTGGAATGAGGAGCAAACCTCAGGTGTCTCTTTTCTCGCTCAACTCTTGCAATAAAGGTTTCTTTCTAGTAAGTGCTGGTTTGTTCTCAGAGCAACCTTGGATATGATAGATTAAAAAAAAAAAATGAATTTTGGGACTCTGGGGAAGTGCAAAGTTTCCTGCACTGCACACCTATTAATCCCTGGAAATAGAGCTGCCTGTGCAGCAGCAGAACACAGGTGGGTCAGGAGGTCTGGTGTTTCTCTGGCTTTTAATGCTGTGCCAGTGTCACCTGTAGCAGCTGCCCTTCAGTTCCCTGGCCATCTCCAGCCCTCCAGGACGGCCGTCAGCCCCCGTGAGAGGGTGTGTACAACTCATTGCTGTACCAGATCCTGAAAAGAACCCCAGAGGTAGAGTGTAATGTTGCTGAGAGAAGGAATGAACATTGCATCGATTTTCAGGGCAAAAGGATGTCAACAACCTCTTCTTGGGCAGTGAGTGTCTGATGAGGGCTGGACTGGCCCTCTCCTCTCATTCTTTCTCTCTCTTTCTTGCTTGAATGTGTATTGATACTCTTTGTTTCTTCCCCCACACTGGATAAAACCCACCAACCCCTACTGAATGCCTGTTGAGCAGTTGTCCCTTAGCAGCTCCTCAGTTAGGAAAAGGTTCTTTCCCCAGGAGTGCTGGAGCACTGAACAGGCTCCCCAGGGAATGGTCACAGCCCCAAGCCTTTCAAAGCTCCAGAAGTGTCTGGACAACACTGGCAGGCACAGGGTGGCATTTTGGGGTGTCCCATGCAGGGGCAGGAGTTGGACTTCGGTGATCTTTGTGAGGCCCTTCCAGCTCAGGATATTCTATGATTTAATTACTTGTATTTTGGGATGGTCACATGCATTCCTATCCTCTCTGGCTGCTGCCCCTGCTGGAGGTGTCATTGCTTCTCTGGAAGGTGGGATTCAGCCAAGTGGAAAGTGCTGCAGCCAGGGAGAAGCACTACAAGAAGTCATCATTTGTACGTTGATTTCTTTATTTTTTTCTAACAGTGCAACTTGTCTGCTGCTTTTCTGCTGCTTCCTAAAGAAGACAGGCGTATTTGTTCCTTTTTTTGAAGTAGGAAATTTTAGGAAATGTGTTTTTGTTTTGCTTGGGGGTACCTAAAAATTGCTACATTAATTTTAAGTCCAGTGTTGAATAATAACTGCCTAGAGGTTTGTTACTTGTGTAGCAGATTGGTGCCTGATGTGATTTTAAAAATGACCAAGGCGTAAAACCCTGAGAGCAAGAATTTATGGAGAAGAGATAAGAAAATTTTTATTAAAAGAATGTGCTTGTCTTTCAATTTATTTTTTTTTTCCTCCTTAATATTATCTGAGGCCTAAAACATCCCAGAATTTGGATTGTCCTGGATGCTGTCATTCTCAACAGCACTTTCAAGGGCAAATACCTCCTGAAGTGCTGAATAACACATCTTGTATCCATTCTTCAGAGGAAATCCTGTGCAGTGCCCTGAAATTCTGGCTTGTTCCATCATCTCCTAACCTGGAATGTAATTTTCCAAATGAAGTATCACTGATTCTACACTCAGGACACAAAACACTGCAAAATGTGCATCCCTTGGGGTGGGGTTCAGACCCTTTTCTTTGGTGGGGGCTCCGTGGCCCTTTTGAGGCCATTTGGTTGTCCAAGTCCACCTTGGTCCTAGTTGGTACCTCAGGTGCTGAGAGTGCCAAAACCAATCTCCTGACCAAGCCTGTATGAAATTGTGCCATGTTATGCTTCAAACTGGGCTTTGGGGGGTACCCAAAAAACCTTTTCTATGGCAGCTTTGAGGTTTCTGTAGTGTTAACTATTATAAAATGATTTCTCTGGATGGTACATGAAGCTGAAGTTTGGAAAGAAATATAAAGGAGTAGCTGCTGGGAAGTTTTAAGCTTAGAATAGTGTAACTGTAGATAAAAAAAGCTTTTTTATTTTAATCTTAGTTGTTCTAAAGTGGATCTGATCTTATGAGATAAGGGAGACTTGCTTTTGGAGCAGAAGGGGAAAGAAATATACAAATAACCAGTGATTGAGGAAGCACACACTTACAAAACCCCACCACTCCAGCAGTGTGTTCGGGAGAACAACAGGCATATTCAAATAAACACGGGTAAAGCTCATGGTGTGTTCTGGGGGAAACACAAATCAGCTCAAATGCTATCAGACAGGGACCTCAAACAGTTGGTGTATTTTGAAATCTAGGCCTGCAACTCTTCTGGTTACTGATAAATGTGTATCCTGTACATGCTGGGATGTAATGGGAAGGCTCTCTGCTGAGCAAGGTGTTCTCTCTGATTCATCCCTGCAGCCCTTGTTAGCTGGGCCTGTGGATCTACATACTCTCTGAGGACTCTGCAAACATTCTGCAATTGTTCCCAATTAAGGAGGATGATATTGCTTTAGTCTCTTTGATCCTTTGAAAAAACATCACCAGGAATTTAGATGTTTATGGCACATTTAATACACTTAAACTGCTATGCTACTGCTATATCATGTCTGAAAATCCCATGCTCTGTATTGTAAACAGCAAATAGTGGTATTGGCATTTCATTTTAACTCTTGGGATAATCTCTTGCAGTTCTAACAGTAATGGTATCCAACAAAATGCAGTAAGTAACTGACAGCCTTGTCCTTTCCAAATGGAACTTGGGGGAATGTGTAGGAAGAGCATGAGAAGCAGAAACCCTCAAGAATATATCTTGGGGGTAGCACAATCTACACTCTCTGTGGTCAAAAGGATCCTTGCAGCTGTGGTAGACCTGATGAAACAGGATTTGCCTTTTTAAGGTTCAGAGGAGAGAATTTTTGATGTTTGCTGCTGTGATGCTGCCGTTGGTACCCAAAGAAGGTGATGTCTGTACATTGTTCAGAGAGGACTGCACAAGGGCACCTGCAAATGTGGGAATTTGGTGGCATGCCAGCGGCAGAGGTGACTGCCCTGCACCCCCTGCAGCGCTGCTTTGGCTGCTCGGGCAGTGCTCATGAACCCTCCCGCAGTTGTTGACAGCAGGTCCTGCTCGAGGGGGTGGTTGCCAAGGGTTTTACAGCTCCAGGGATGTGGCATCTCACCAGGGACTCACTCTCCAAGGCCTTGCTAGTGTTAGATGAGAAACATCCAAAAGAAGTTGAAGTAGAAGTAAAGGACAGGGATGTGGGGCTATGGGTGACTTGTGTCCTTCAGCCCAAATGAATGCAGCGTCTTGGACTGCTGCCTTGCTCTGCTGCCAAATGCAGCTTGGATAAGAATTAGAACCAGGTTCTTGATGGTTTGTAATCGCATAAGATCTCATGATGCTTTTGAAAGTGTGTAGCTGCTAAGCCCCAGCGTCCTGGCCACTTTCCAGCTCGCAGAATTACCGTCTGTCTTTCCTGCCCCCTTCCCTCTACACCCCCGTAGTTTCAATTAGATAAGTCATTCCTTGCTTCTCTCCAGAATAATGCACATGCCTGTGTTCTCCCCACGGAGAAAACCTCCAACATCCACTGTATTTTTTATCTAGACATCGTTTGCTTTACATTGTAGTTTTGTTAGTTAGATAATCTAATTAGTATTATCATGTCAGTGCATCTGATGCAACCTGTCAGTTCTGGGGCCTGAAGGTTTGTAGGGAGTGCAGCATACAGTTAATTTATTAATCTTCTAAACTCTACAATCAGTCAATTATTTAGACTGAGTGTACGAGGCTTCTCAGTAGTGATTTTTGTCAGAAGGATGTTGGTTTACTCATCTGTGCATGGTGATACAAACATCAGAAGTTGGAGTCCTTAATGACTCATTTCTGGCTGCTGCATGGTTTTTGCACAGCGTTTCGAAGAGCACTGTGGGGATGCTGAAACAGGGTTTTCTTACCCTGCAGGCAAGCAAAAGCACATGGCAAGGACTGACCCAGTGTTCTGAAGGTGGTTTGGGATGTGGGGAGTGTTTCAGAGTGGCTGCAGCAGTGCCTGGCACGGTGACACGACACTAAAAGGAGCTGACCTTCGTTCAGCTCCAGCTGTGCCTGTAGCAGCCTCAGCCCGGGCTCCAGCGTGGGAGATTTTGAAGTCCTTAAATGGCTAATTTTTCCTGATATGCTGCGACTGTGCCCCTGTAAAACAGTCTGAGCTTCGTGGCTCGCTGCGTGTGATAGCAGAGGCATTTCTAGTGCTTTTCAAACTCAAATGACTTTTTACACTTCAGCAAAGAAAGCGAGTCCTTTACCCTCAGATGTGAGCTGGGAACAGATGGACAATGATTTTTCACCAGCCAGTCTGTTGTCAGAGCAGTGATTCTCATCGACAGAGAAGTTAATAAACATTAGGAGGATATTCCACAATTGACATCTCCAGTTCGCTGCCTTAATACTGGTTGTAATTCAGCTCAGGACCTTACAGAATCTTGTGTTTCCCAAGCTGTCATTTGAATGTGTTGGGTGGAATTAAATCCAGTCTGGTTCAGATGTGGAAAAATTGATCTTTATTTTCTGTACTTAGGTGGGATTAGGCTGGGACTGTAAATTTTTGGAAAGAGCCTGTGCAGCTACAGTACGCTAATGGTAGGGAACTTAGGTTTGCTTATGGAATACACAAAAGGTGAGATATAAATAAGAAATGGCCACATGCAATCATGGAAGAAAATCAACTGGGAATAACAAATTGTCCTTAGAATCTCTTATGAATACACTGTTTGCCTAAGGAGGACAGTTTAATTAAACTCCAGGGTGAAATGCATCCCTGGGGAGGGGGCCAGCGCACGCTTTATGAATCAGTTGCACATGAACCTGTTTCTTCTGGTTTAGAAACAGATGTATGGGGTGAGTGTTTGCTTCTCTGGTCACTGGGGAGCAAATCAGTGCCCCTTGATGTGTGCAGGGGAAGGTGCTCTTTAGAATTTGGGGTGGTTTCCTCCCCTCTACCCCTCTGTTCTGTTTCTCTTCAGCAAATCCCAGAAGATCAGTTTATTGCAAGAGCATGGAGGGACAGGACAAGGGGGAGTGACCACATGGAAGAGAGTAGGTTTGGACTAGATATTAAAGAAAAATCCTTTACTGGGAGGGTGATGAGGCACTTGCCCAGACAAGCTGTGACTGCCCCATCCCTGGAAATGTTCAAGGCTGGGTTGGAAGGGGCTTGAAGCAACCTGGTCTGGTGGAAGTTGTCCCTGCCCATGGCAGGGGATTGGAAGGACGTGGTCTTTGAGCTCCCTTCCAACCCAAGCCATTCTATGATTCTGTGTTTCTATGATTTCCCACTTGCTGTTGGTTGTCCTTCTCCTTTCAGCTGCTCAGGAGAGCTGGTGACTTCCACTGCTGCCTTCTGGAAGTTTGTGTGTGCTGATGGCCCCGAGGGAGACCCTGAGCACCCTGTGCTTGGAAGGAGCGGGTGCAGAGGCAGCACCCAGAAGTGCCTGAGCTCTGCAGAGGATTGGAGCAGGTGCCCTACGTGTCCCAAAACAGCTTTACAGAGGATGTGCCAGTCTGGGGATCAATCTCTGCCTCAAAAGAAGGTAGGAGAAGTCATGGTATTTACTCTGTAGAGAGCAGCACCTGCTCAGTGTTGCAGAATACTCTTTGTTCTGATGAGAGCCCATGGAAACACTGGAATAAAACCATTAGGATGTCGTGTCTGCTTCCTGCCCTACCTTCTTCACAGTCTGTTGCAGGTGTAATGAAAGCAAATGTGGCCCACTGGGCAACATTCTACTCAGGGGGGTACTGTGAAGGCTGTGATACCTGTTAATTTGAAAAAAATAAGTATGGGGCAAATCTTGATCTATTCTAAAGCCAGTTGTGGAAAATGATACATTCTTAGCCAGACCTACTTTCTGTGGTTTTTCAGAGAAGTATCTTACCAAGCCTGATGAACACAATTATTTTACGTCTAGTATAGATGAAAGGACATTATTCTGCTTCAGAATTATGGCTAAATAAGTGAAGTTCTTAGGAAAGGTCAGTTCTTTACTAGCCCTAAGTAGAATTGCTGGTAAGACAGACAGTAGCTGGGAGCTGGTAAACAGTACCGGCAGAAATGTGTTGGTAAAAAAATCACACTTTGAGATTGAAGTAACATCAGTGAAAACTTTGAGTATGAAGAAAACAGGCATGAGCCAGAGAATAAAATCTTTCTGACTAGAAATTGCCCCGGTGAAAAGACCAAAACCAGACCTTGAAATGCTGCTGATCAGCCGCTGTGTTAGGTACAATAAGCTTGGTAAGGCACTAAAGTGCTTGAAAGAGCCCTAAAAATGAGTGATAAGTTTTTTTGTGGCAACTGAGCATTTTCCTGACTCCTATTACCCCGGACTTCCGCAGGAAAAGTGGCTTTTATGTGAGTTCAAATACATTCTGGGTGTATGTGAGCACAGTGGTTGTACAGTGCAGGTCTGGGAACACCAGGATCACTGACTCCTGCGTGTCCTGTGTGGACAGACTCTGCAGGTGAAGGGAGAGCTCTGGAGCCCCGGGCAGACAAACTGATCAATAAACCACATGGAGCCCAACATTCTTAAGACAGGTCTGAACAAGTTTATTAAACCTATGCTAGTCTGAGCTGAAAAATCACTGCATTCTACAAATCCACATTTAGTTCTCTCTGGGTAAAATTGCACGGTAAACATAAGCAAAAATCCATGTCTATTACTTACAGCTGATTTAATTTTTCATACAAAATGTTTCAGTAAAAAGGAAGTAAATTGGGCAGGGCGTTTTCTATGCATGGGGCCTTTGCAGTGCAGCGTGTTTGTAAATAAGTGCAGAGTTTGGCATTTCAGAGAATCAATAAGGCACGTTATAGAAACTCGGAGCCAGGAGTGTTTCCTATCCTTTGTGTACTGGTAAGTCTGGGAACAGATCAATGACTTTCTATCAGCATTCAACAATACCACAACATCTTTCTGAAGTAATTGGGCAATTCACAGAATGAAAGATGCCATCCAAGGGCTCTAATACTCGTTTCTGTAAGAGGAACATTTATCTGGTGTTGAGGTGTTCTGAGGAGACCAGGCAGTCATTCTTTCTTTTTTTTTTTTTTTTGAGGTAATTCCCTTCCTTTTAAGGTTACAAGTAAACAGACTTCAGAATGACAGCAGAAAGGAAAACGTTGTCTTTTCATGGCTTCACCACTGATGAACAGAACAGCCTTAGGGTGGGTCACTTCTTTTTGCCTGAGGACTCTTTCAGAGGAGGTCTGAAGCTTTCATACTCCAGTGCTTGCAATACAGATGGAACAGAGAATGTCTTTATGCTTATTATTATTATTATTCGTGTCTTTCAGTGCCTGGAAGTACGATGTGCTTGGTTACTGGTGACTGGTGCCTCCTTTTCCCCTCCTTTGCTGCTGAACTGTGAACAGTTTTACGTGTAGGGGAAGGAGAGAGAATGAGAGGTGTTGGTGCTCAGGGCTCCCCCACAGGCAGCACACAAGTCCCATCCCTGTGGGTCTGAGTGACAATGCTGAGAGCTGCACCTCTGTGGTGATGTGGGCAGCAGAGCATCTCCCAGTGAACGGGGACAGCTGGGAATGCCCAGCTGCTGGGTTAAGCCCAGCTTGTGATAAGAAGAAGATCTAGATTATGTTCCTGCTCCATTAGAAAGTGCCGGAGCTGCTTTGGGCTGAGAATTGCCACTGATGTCAGGATGAGCGAGGAATAGCAAACACGAAGGCTCCTGAGACTTGTCGCTATCATACCCCGGTCAGAGACCTCAGGAGTTTTGTGGTGTGGCCAGCTGAGAACTGGAAACCTTGTGTGCAGCATCTCCTTGTTCCTTCAGTCGTGCTGCACGTATCCCCCAGCAGCACAGGAGGAACCTCAGGACAGTTGTGGGCATCTCTGTGGAATTCGATGACTCTTGCTTGTGCTGTCACCCTCTATAAACTGAATGTGAAGTCTTGGCCTGAGAAAAGTTGTTGTGCCAAATACTGGAGGTCTGTTTAAAAAGGGTGTCATTCCTGTGCTGAGTGTGAAGGGTAACCTGTGGGAAATGTTTCCTTTCTTCTGCAAAATTGTCAGTGGCCGTGCAAGCCCAAAAGCTGCGTGTGCCTTTGGGAAGTGGAGCTGGAAGGGCAGCAAGGCCCAGGCTGTGCTTTTGCTAAGTGTTGTTTGTTTCTGGAGAAGGGACACCCAGAGGGTGGATAAAGGGTGTTCGTGGTGCTACGTGAAAATTAAAACCAGAAACTGAGTTAATCTCTGGAATAAATTCCTGTTGTGGAGCTGTTTCAGGAACTGCAATGGTTTGGTGTGTAGAATCCCTTGTAGTCTAGCGGTCTTTTCCTTCCTCACCAGTCAGAAACTGCTGGTTTAGTCCTTTTTTTTTCATTATTTCCACTTGCAAAGTAGCATGTGCCCACCATTGCTTTTCTAGTGTGCTCAGGCATCACTTTTAGGAAGTAAATGGCACAGAAAGGGAATTACTTTCTCCATCCTTCCTCCCCCAACCCTTGGACAATCCTTTATCTCCTGTCTTTATCTCAACACATACCCAGGGTATTTGATGGCATTAATTTGATTAAATGGCATTTCCTAGTTCAGTGCTTGTATGGCCGAGTCTGGGAGGTGCAATGGCAGCGTGGTGGCATCCTTGGTTCCTCTGAACTCAACCTGTGCAAAATGCAATCCTTGCAGAATGTCAGCCATGTGAGCATGTCAAGCACAATCATTGTCAGTGGAAACCCAGACCTAGAAAGAATATTATTTGTTGCAACACTGGGGAGATTAAATCAAACCCTGTTTCAGTTGTTGAGGTAGGAGGTTTCTCCTCATGGTGCCAGCAAATTCTTTATTTGCCTCAGCAAGGTATTCATCCAAGGTCTAAATTCTGAATGGCTGCAAAATAAAACTCGTTTAAACTGTGCCAAATACCTTGTCATTGCTTCCTTCTCTTTCAGAAGTGAATCCCTACATTTTTCTCATAACTTAGTTCTAACTCTTGCAGTTCATAAATTGAAGGGGGGGATTGCTGCTTTGTTATAACATGAAATTTACCTTGTGTGTGTTTGTTTTGATATCTGCTTCAAAAAGTCGGTCCTGAGCTCAGGAGAATGAACCATTATTTCTTTCAAGCTGATTTAGTCCAAGTGGAAGAAATTGCCTCTCTACTTCTCCACGCACTGCAGAACCAAAGAGCTCTTGGATAATTTTGCTGAGGTTGCAACAAGGTCTTGCTTATAGTGCAAAGCTGATATTTATTGTTCAGCATTTTCCAGAGAGCTTAATACATGGTTGCATATTAAAATAGAGATAGGAAAGGATAGTCTGTGGCATGTAAGGTAGATTTGACTGGAAAATCCCTTACGTTGCCCAGAGCTAAAGCAACACTGACGGAAACGATGCAAACCTGGCTGATGTGCCTCAGCCCCAGGTGACAGAGGCATGATGTGCCAGGCAGTGTCTGCCCAGGTTTCATAGAGGTGGCACCATGGGAAACTCCAGCTGGACAGTGATAACAGCAGTGCACAGCAGGGCAGGATGTGATGCAGCCTCTCCCAAGACTGGCCTGGCCTTTGCATTTCAGCTCAGGGTAAAACCATTCTGTGGTTTGATTTTCTGTCTAATCATGCATCTTCAGGCACAGGTGCAAAAGAGCAGACCACAGAGAGAAGGCGTCATTTAGCAATCACATTTTTCATTGTTCTTTATTATTATTAGCACTATTTTAATTTCATGTTATTCAGCTAAAATTAGCCTTCTCTGTCCTTGCCTCCCATTCTCCCACTCCCTGGCTATTTGGCAGTTGGGGTTGGGTTTTTGTTGTGGTTTTTTTACCTTCCTCACTGACTGGGACATAAATTGTTTGAGCAAGGAATTAGAGTAGGACAGATGGCACCACCTGCTGCTAGTGCTTTGCTCCTTGAAAGGCTTCCTGGCCACCGAGTCTGTTTCGGGCATGATGAGGAGGAGACAGTCAGGTTTATCTATTTTCCTGAAGTCCAGAGAATAACTATTGTTCTGGTTCTCCATCTCTCTCTCTCTCCTGTGAGCAGCACTGCATCCCATCTGCTGGTGGCAGGCAGGATAAGATCCCATTTTCTTTGAGGCTTTATGATCTCAGGTTCTTCTGCCATTTCTGCTTCTGCTTTCCAGCTTCTGCTGCCAACTCTGTGCCTTTTTGTCTATTCCTTCCCCTCCTTGAGAGTCCAGTTCTGGACTGTCCTGGCCAGTTAAGGACGAATGCTAGCTGGGGAGGAGAAGGAGGAAAGAGAAGATGAAAGGAAAAGATCAGAAATTGCTCAGTCCTGTGTGACCTGTGTCTGGCAGAGCTGCTGGTCCTGGCGAGATCAGGCTCTCCATGAGATGTTCATTGGGCTCCCTCTGCTTACAGGGAGTTCTTGAGAAAAATGATACCCACAAACTAAACATGAAGAGTAGAGCCTACTCACATCTTTCCAAACCCATTCCAAGCCCATTTGTCTGGAGTCTTTAATGAACCTGATTATGAACAAACCACAATAAAAAAACCCCCTGATTTCTCTCCATAGAAATTCATTCCAGTGGAATAAAACAAAAATGGGAAAGTCGCACTGGAGATCCTTAGCAATTTTCTGAGCTGAGTTGTACCCAGCAGAGTGACTCTGGCTTGAATCTAGGTGCAGATCTAGCTCTTGTATCCAGTTGCACGCAAAATACTCACTAATTATGTGTGTATCTCATCAGGTGCCCTGTCAAAGACCCCAGGCAGACTGGAAGTCTGGAAGCAGCTATGGTTAGTCAGGAAATGAATGGCACTATGTCCAAATATACGTGGGAGCAATAAGCAGTCAGAAACAAATTAATTTTTAATAATTGCAAGTGATAGCTGAAATTCCAACCCCCCCTCCCCCCACACTCAAAAATGGCATCTGCAGCTTCTAAAACATAGAGAGGCATCTGTTGCTGGGGGAAATGTGCTCCCAAGTGTTGTGTTTTCTTTGCAATGGGCCAGAGTCATGGGCCTTCACACAGCAGCACTATATTCCTTGCTTATGGGGCGTTGAAGAAAAATTTATCAGAATTATCATGTTAAGAGAACAACACCAGCACTTTGAAGCAAGCGCTTACTCGAATAAATAATCATGTAAAGAAATTTTAATTCTAATGGATTTCCTTTACATGCCATATGGATGCAGGAATATTCATGAAGTGACTCACCTGATCGTCCTTATCCCAAATGCCTGCAGAAGAAGTTATTAGAGAAAAGTAACGTTCTTTTAAAACCAAACAAAAAATCCCCCTAAGAAACAAAACCATCAGAGGCTATGGTAGGCAATTTAAATACTTTTTTTTAATCTTAAAAGCATATAACCATCTTATTCCTGGTGGACTTTGCTTTAGATGTTTTTCCTAGAACTCTTCCTAATTATCATACCGGCTGCCATTTCCCACTCTTTAAACTGCAGAAATCATCCACCCTGTGATTTCTGTTGGCAGCTTAGTGGGGAAATGTTCCTGGAAATCTCAGCTTTTCATCACTACTTAAAAAACATCATAAATGTATATTCAGGAAAAAAACCCAAACCCATATTTTTCTATGCTGCAGCCTTTTTGAGCTAACTCCTCACTTTTGTCTACCCTAGTGTCTCCAAAAGGGGAGCAGGGACCTGGAAGGGCTGGGTGATGCTGCTAGAGTTGTATTATGATATTGTCACTAATCTGTCCCCCAGCTCCAAGTTCCCTGCTTGAAGTCTAGTGTAATAAAAACATGTAGCAATGAAAACTCTTTCTGTTTTCAACGAGCCCAGGGTTTCCCTGTGTTTTGAGTTACAGCTGCAGGCTGATTTCCTTCCCTTCGTCACTCACAGATTGGGAATCCTTTTTCTTTCTCGTAAATTAACAGGAGATTTGGGAAAATCCTAAGTGCAAACACGCTTCTGCCATGAACAGCACCAGGTACTCGTTCAGGTTGTGTTTTGTCAGTCCCGTTAAACTCCTCTGTAAGCTCTTGTTCTGACACAGCATTCACTTAATCTTTGCCCTATTGATTTAACCTAACAATCCATGCAGGTTCCTATCTGGAAAACCTGTGAAGAAATTGATGCAAGATGACCTCTTTCTGAAGCCTATGGAAAAAATGCTGCTGAAGCTGAATCCTAACCCCATAGTCCAATTTTAGTGACACTGTAAATGGGAAAGCCGGGCAGTCCATCTGGAGGAGGCTGCCCGATGCTTTAATTTCCCATTCCACCAGCTTTCCCCACCTGCTAATGATGTGTCTGGCTGTGGGAGGCTGCCCTGCTGCCTCCACTGCTCCCAGGAGAGGGCAGCTCAGCTCCTTTGCATTGTGAGAATTCCTGCGGGAATTGTCAGCAAGTTTCAGGGTCGTTATGACCGAGCCAGGAAGCGACTCCTGAGTTTGCATCCCGATGGCTGTTTGGAAGTGAAGGGGCTGCAGCTTTGGAGGGAAAGAAGGGATGTTTCCAGCTGGAACATGGATTCTTAATTCCTGGCAGGTTGTTAGTTTTGTGATCTTCGGTGCTGTGGCTGAACTGCCTGACTCCCGACTTCCTCCTGTTTTTAAAAAAGAGATCCCAGTCTCTGTCCTTCGTTGCTCTGTGATGCCCCTCCTGCGAGGAGCCAGGGAGTGCTCATCGCTCTGAAACCCTTCCTTGTGGCAGGACGAGGAGAATGGCTTCAAACTGAAAGAGAGTACATTTAGACTGGCTATTGGGAAGAAAAGTTATGCTGTGAGGGTGGTGAGGCCCTGGCACAGTTGTCCAGAGAAGCTGTGGCTGCCCCATCCCTGGCAGTGTCCAAGGCCAGGCTGGACAGGGCTTGGAGCACCCTGGGATAGTGNCCCCCATATTCATGATACTTTCAAAAAAGTGAAAACTGGGGCCTTATTAACATCAGGACCCAATCTTTCGATACACACCTGTCTTGAATTTTCAGAGGAATAGAGGAACAGTAAGGGCCACTAGAAAATGCTGAATGCTGAAGTAGCCCAGCACAGAGAAATGTGTGGCAAGATCTTGATGCAGTTCTTGAAAACTCTTCAGTTTCCCACTTGGTCTTTCACTGAATGCAAACTGGAGTTTTCTTTCGATTAGGACTGTGGTATAACACATGGTTCTGAGGAACAGTTGCTTTGTTATAGAAAAGACCAGGGGGTTTCATTCTGTGAGCTGTCAAAAGAGTGATGATAGTATCTTATGAAATGTAGTTTGTGCTTCATCTCATGTTTGACTACAGAAAATTGTTTGGGCACTGACAAATGGTGTTAAGGGCAGCATGATCTACAGCATTTCAGCCATGGCTGTGTTCTGCTGTGGGCTTCAGTGTGAGTTACTGAACGGTGCATCAGTTTCACTCTCTGAGACAAAACATGAATAACACTGAGATCGAAAAGTAGTTTTAAACTGTAAATATTGTTACTATTATTAAAGCATTTTTCTTTTTCTCCTTTTCCTCTGTAGTCTCAGGAAGTCTGAGCTATTGCCATGTGAATCTTTTTTTTTGTAGCTGGAAAGAAAAAGTTTTGTCTGGATTTTAACAAATACTTCTTTTAATTAAGATTAAAAAAAATCCCGAAGTC
The DNA here is from genome assembly GCA_013397755.1 of Cnemophilus loriae. Lineage (NCBI taxonomy): Eukaryota > Metazoa > Chordata > Aves > Passeriformes > Corvidae > Cnemophilus > Cnemophilus loriae. The sequence goes on along the minus strand of VZTF01002956.1, from coordinate 1,265,915 downwards.
GAAATTAATTTGGCCAAAATTAATTAATCCTTGATGTATTCTGGAAAAAA
>VZTF01002956.1:1195634-1265691 GCA_013397755.1 Cnemophilus loriae | reverse complement strand
CCTGGCAGTGTCCAAGGCCAGGCTGGACAGGGCTTGGAGCACCCTGGGATAGTGGAAGGTGTCCCTGCCCATGGCAGGGGGTTGGAACTGGATGATCTTTAATGTCCCTTCCAGCCCAAACCATCCTACAATCCAAAAATACGTTCTAAATTCTAGATATATACAATAGGCTCGTGATTTCTGGGAGAGGGTGGGAGCCATTGGAGGCAGCTGTTGGGGAGGATGTGATTGTTGTAGCTGCTGCAGAGATCANAGTTCTTGAAAACTCTTCAGTTTCCCACTTGGTCTTTCACTGAATGCAAACTGGAGTTTTCTTTCGATTAGGACTGTGGTATAACACATGGTTCTGAGGAACAGTTGCTTTGTTATAGAAAAGACCAGGGGGTTTCATTCTGTGAGCTGTCAAAAGAGTGATGATAGTATCTTATGAAATGTAGTTTGTGCTTCATCTCATGTTTGACTACAGAAAATTGTTTGGGCACTGACAAATGGTGTTAAGGGCAGCATGATCTACAGCATTTGAGCCATGGCTGTGTTCTGCTGTGGGCTTCAGTGTGAGTTACTGAACGGTGCATCAGTTTCACTCTCTGAGACAAAACATGAATAACACTGAGATCGAAAAGTAGTTTTAAACTGTAAATATTGTTACTATTATTAAAGCATTTTTCTTTTTCTCCTTTTCCTCTGTAGTCTCAGGAAGTCTGAGCTATTGCCATGTGAATCTTTTTTTTTGTAGCTGGAAAGAAAAACTTTTGTCTGGATTTTAACAAATACTTCTTTTAATTAAGATTAAAAAAAATCCCGAAGTCGAAATTAATTTGGCCAAAATTAATTAATCCTTGATGTATTCTGGAAAAAAAGTCATTCTCATTTTTATATTCCCATTTTTAAACCTATCTTTAACATCAGAGTAGCAAAGGAAATAAAGAGCTGGATTGATACAGAAATATGAGGGAGCGAGATGGGAAGCAGTGAAGGTACTCCTCAGACTGTGCTCTTCGGGGTAATGGCCTTTGCTGAAGATAGGACAAAATCCCACCCCAAGGGACCTCAGCAGCCAATGTTCAAGCCACCACGGCAGAGGCTGCAGGGCTGTTCTCAGTCTTTCATTAGTGCCCTTTCAGTTTGTCTAAAGAACTTGAATATTCATGAAGCAGAACCCACACCTCGGTGTCCTGCCTGTTAAGTGGATGCTCTAATCAGGCCAGGGAGACTTTCCTTCCCCTGCCAGCTCAGCCACTGTTGGTCTGTGTTACAAACTGGATGAGCTCCAGGCAGAGAGGCTTGGAAAACAGGCCCTGGAGTTTGCTTTCCTGCTTGCCTGGGCTGCAGAGGGGTGGCCAAAGAAGTCACTTTTGAGGCTGCTCTAGAGGCATTTCATGCTCACCAAGAGGATGTGCTCACTGGCTTGCACGGCACAGCCTCGGGACACACTCCTGTTCCATGGGAAAGCACTTCCTGGAAGAGGGAATACTTGTTTTAAATCCCTGCTGTGAAACAGAGAATAGATGGATTTTCTGTATTCTGTGCAAATGTCCTCATTAGGTTGGGTACAAGGCTGGGAGTCTGGCCTGAAAATAAAGTCATTCAGCTGAAAACTATGGGAGAACTTAGGACTCTTCTAAAATATCACCACATAACCTCCTTCCCTGGGATGCCTTTTCTCAGCATTAAGAAGAAAGGTTTGTCCCTGGCTTGGCTAGCTGATATTTTGGGTAAGAGTGGAATCATCATATTCCCAAGCTTCTGTTTCTGCCTTTCCTATTTCTAGATAACCCTCTAAGACTGTTAGCAGGACTGAACATTGAGCTGTTCTGTGCATTGCCTTCAAATATCAGTGTTTTACCCTGGGCTGACTTCCCAGCTGGTTGTTTTTCAGTAATTTGCATCTCTCATGTTATTTTTTCTCCCTAAATATTAATTTAGCTCAGAAAACAGAGCACATTGTGGGTAATCTCAGACAGCTGAGCTCTTCTAGAAGCTGATATGAGATAAGCTGGTTCTCATTATGTTGCAGAGCGAGAGCAGAGGACCACACGTGCTCATCTGACATCAGGAGCAGTGATCTGGGTAGCACATAAAGAATTAGCAAAGTTCGAGGCATCTGAGCACAACAGGGATTTTTACTTTCCTTTTGAGATTTTGAGAAAGCAATGATAAACTGTTTAAGGTGATGAACTTAGGTGTTAATTTAGGTATTGCTTCAGCAAGCTTTTATCTTGGGTATTATAGTAAAGTGTGTTTCAATAGAAGTAGTCTTATATCGTAGCAAAACAATAAAATTAGAAAGCCAATTCTTGATCATCTGTGTAATAACAGCTTCTCATCTGTCCAGACCTTATCTATTGGAGAAGTCAGGTAGAATTCCAGTTGCATATGTTTCCTAATGCACCTAGAATTATGTGGGAGCAGAAGGAAACAGAGAAAAGTGAGGAGCTTAGATCTTGGGAAAGGTTTGTAGTGAGACTGTTTCAGGGGGTTTTTTTTGCTAAAAATTTTTTTTTGGAGAAAACCTGGTTGTTCATGTGCTGTTTGTGCAGTGGGACATGCAGGTGGCAGGAGGCCGTGGTAGGAGCTCCTGCTTGTTGTAAAAAGTCTTAGATTACAAGGGGAAACGGAGGAATCTGTTGAAATATTTCTTCATGCAGCCATCTGGGGACCTGAGTTCTCACCTCAGTAGTGGGGTGCACGTGCTGCTCTGTGATCCCAAAGATGACCCTCATTAGAGCTGCCAACATAACCCTGGCACGGTGCTGTGGTACGGGTGTCAAGTGACAGATGAAGTGGGCAATAAAGTTTATCCAGAGATTTAAGCTGTCACAGTCCCATCCAGGTAAAACCCCAGAAATTTATGATGATAATTTTGTTCTTAAAGTAGTAAACTCCACCAAATGCTGAAACTTCTCCATCAGCTAAGACTCCAGACTCTTCCCCAAGGCCACGTAACTCTTAGTTATTTTACACTTGACTTAAATTACTCCAGTTAATATATCTTTGTCCTCTAACCTTTGCCAGAAAGGTCAAAATCATTTGCTAGCAAATGATAAACTCATTTCCTACCCAAGGACTCTCAGGAGTATAATGATTTCTTCAACTTACAAATATATTTCTGACCAGTGTGAGCAAACCTTGTAAAGGATTTTACTTTCTGCCACCTGCTGTGCCCCATGTACTAATCCACTTCTACAGGGGCTGCTCACGAGCTGAAGAGAGGAAATCCTGCCACTGTTTAGAAATAAATAAGTAAATAAATTCAGTGCAGTTAGATGCACTTCCATCTCCTTCCCTTTCGATGTGCTACCGGCCCTGTCAAATTACACCATGTGAAAGGCCAAGATAAGCAGGTTTCAGTCCTGCATCAGTGACAGGTTTTCCATGCATAAACCCCACTGCTTTGAAGTCCATTATCTTGTGGTTCTGGGTTAGAAACTTCTTTTCTCTTGGAGAGAGGACTCCCTGCATTCCACATCGGCTGGGCTTTCTCTCCCAGCCACAGGAAGGCTCCTCAGCACCAAAGCCAGCTTAGTTTCAGATCATTTGTGGGGGTACAATGTGCTTCATGAGTTGGACTTGGGATCACTAAAGTGTGTGGCTTCCCTTGTGAAAAGTCATGCAGGAGCAATGACAGAGAAGAGCAGCAGTGCTGGAGTGAGCAGCAGGTCGAGGGGGGAGAGGTGGGAACCCTGCCCTGGTGCTGGCCCCTGGATGCTGCAGGAGTTGCTCCCCTTGTGGTCTCTCCTCTTGTAACCCTCAGAGGAGCCCGTCCGTGATTTCAGAGGTCGGGGTTAGGATCCTGCACACTTGGATCACCTCTGGGTGTCAGACTGGCAGCTTCCTAGAGCAGTGTTCTGTGCAGGGAGGAGGTTCAGCACCTGCCAGCAGTCTGGACTTTGAGGTGCCAGCTTGGCTGGTTTTTGTTGGAAATCCTGCTTGTGTGTGGAAATACTGCTGTGCCCTGAGGTGTGAGCAGCGCATGGCTCTGGCTGTAGGTCTGCTGGAGTCATACACTCTCATGTGTATTGAATGTGTAATGTATTCATACACTCAAATATGTTCTGTGCAGGACCCATTTATTTCGTTTTATTTGTTTTTCAGCTCTTGCTGCCGTAACTTTCTGAAGACATGCACATTCTCCACATAAAGCAAGGGCGAAAATATATTTAATTTGGTTTCCTTCAGAAGCTACACCCTTTTGGCACAGCTTTCATTTACAACTGCACTGATAAGTAAGTAATTCATCTTTCAGTGCAAATCAATAGGAGAATCTTGTTTCATCTCCGTTTCCTTTCATTTTGTTTTTCTTTGCTACACCGCTTTTCTTCTGCCTGTCTAATCCCTCTGATGGGAAGCTCAGCCCTGCCAAGAGCTGCCTTTGGGTAATTGAGTCACTCACTCTTTCTCCTGCAATCTCTGTCCAGCTTGAGAAATGCTGGAGCACTCAACTGCTGTTCACGTGTGCTTAAATTTAGCTTGGTGCAGTTGTGTATATGAACAGTTATGTGAAAAGCTGTGTCTCATTTCCTAACCTGCTCTGAGCTGGCACATGGATTTCATCCTCTGGCAGCCTCTGTGTATGTATGAGGATGAATAAGAAGGATTTTTTCTATGTTCTGATTTACAGCAGAACACACAGTAACTTTCAGGGGGTTTGTGGTAGATACCGGTGTTTTGAAATCTTCTGGTCAAAAAGTTTCCTTTCCTGAATGTTTCAGTGGGATTTCCTTAGAGGTTTTTCCTTGCCCTTTTTCTAAGTATGTTGTTTTCATCAAAAACTTGAAAACTTTTTATTTGGATATGATGGCAGAGCAGATGGGAGCATCCTGAGACATCAGTGGAGAATCTCTCTGCCTTCAGTCTCTTACCTGAGCAAGTGTCCGTGCCCAAACTGTGCATCCTGCGGGAAACTGTTGTATGGAGCTCTCTGAATACTCTGCAGTGGCCAACAGAGGGGAACTATTACCTGTTTTACTACCTAAAATATATAGCTTGGTCATAAAGGAGAGTAGTGACGTGAAGTACAGGACTGCAAAGCCACCAGGATGGCAGCATGAGCCAGAAGAGTTGTGAACAAAATTTCAAGTGATCTGTTCAAGATGTTCTGCTTCTGCTTAAAATTTTCTTAGAGGTTTAAAATAATCATGTCAGTCTCTTCCTAATGGAATCCAGGCGTGGAACCAGCTATAAACAGGGTTTCCTTTGCATTTCCTTGTGTTAGTGTTCTCCTGTGCATCATTCAAATGAACTTTTGAACTGATGAGCAGAGCTGCTGCTTCTTCCCTTTTGTGGGAAGCACTTCTGGTGGGCAGCCAAAAGATTCTCCTTTCAGTTACAATTAACAGCTGTTCTAATGAAGTGACTGAGCTGCAGTCAAACCTGCCACTTGTTAGCCTCATGTCGTTTCATTTGCTGTTGACATGTAGCTTAGGTATAAATTTTATTACTGTGAGCTTCCAGATGAAGAAACTGTCCAGTGCAGAGAACATAAATGAGTCACATCAGCATTGGTCATAAATGATAAACATTATTTGTTTCTTACCTGTTCATAAAGACTTCATTAAAATTTCCAGAAACAAATTTTCAGAGCTAAAATGCAACTTTAGCTTTTTGCTCAGTGCAGGCAGCACTGTAAGTATCTATTGAGCCTTTTATCCACGGGTTTGGGGTGTGCTGTACTGAATACAGAGAAGGGCCACCTATGCAGTAAAATATGGGTGTGTTTTAGTAGTTTGTTTGCAATAAAAAGAAAAAAATAAAACCAAATAATTCAAAATTAGTCACAGTCCAGCAGAGGACAGGGTGTAGACTTGGCCTATCACTGCATAGGGTTCAAATATTCCGTATGTGCAGTTTTTGCCAGGAAAGATGGATGCATTGTTTGCTATTTTTAACTCATGGACGTGTGTCAAATTGTTGAGGAAACAATCAAACCCCATGCTGAACCAAAGAGCGTGACCAAGAGGGGATAAACAACCTCTCACTTTTGAAGCTGCATGTTGCTGGCACTAGCAAAAATCTAAAGATATTACTGCTGCTTCTACTAATTGCTGCTTCAGCTTGGCCAGCCTCTGGGTAAGGTCCCCACAGGCACCTTTTGAGGGGCACCTGAGCTTGCTTTGTGGACATCTAGGCAAAGCCACGAACCTTGAAACCTTTCTAAAACAATGTCTGTGAGAAAAGGGAGCTGACACTGAATGTGATGCACAGCAAGGAGCTGGTGGGGCCTTTTAAGTTGTCTTTGGGCTTTGAGCACTGGCAATGCAGCTTTTTATTCTGTGTTGCACTTCAGAGCTTTCCCCCACAACTCTGAGCCTCAATAATAGTTTTAAAACACTCTCCTGGTGATTCTTCTATAAATGCAGGGCCTCTAGAAAAAAATCCAGGCATGAAACTGGAGATAAAATGTTGACAATGGGCACTGCTGTTCTTTGTGGGAATACCTGTCACCCGGTGTGGGGGTCTTGCATTGTCACTGTTCTCCGTTTGAGACCAATTACTGCTGGGCAGGGAAGAAAGAATATGCAAGAAATCTGTCTAATAACCACTTTTGAGGTGCTTTTGTAGTGACTTTTTGTAGCTAGCAGTCTACTAAACTGTTTACCTCCTAGAGAGCATTGCTGATGAAAGGCCCAAGGTAGTTGTAGCTGTAGCTTTTTGCAAATTCCCCTCAAAAAGACCCTTCTCTTCTCATTGTCACCCCTTTTGTTACCTCTTTCTCGCTCATTTTTATGGACATAACCTGAATTTTTATTGGAGCAAGTGAGGTCAAATTCAACCTTACCATCTCTTCTGTGATTTGGGAGCTGCTTTTGTGTTCAGGGAGCCATTGTTCTCCAGCCTCAGCTTGGAGAGTTCTCACAAGGATAACACTATCTCATAAAATTAAAATCCATGCAGTCAATTACTGGGAGTTTTCTTGGTTAGTAATTAACTGTTTTGACTGACATTCTGTCCAGGTTTTTGGGGAAGGATTTTGCTCTAAGGAAATCAGTCTACACATTTAATAGCTTGGCACTGAGAAAACCTTGAAATATTAAAAAGGTTTTTTTTAATATAGGCTGTAGCACGGCTCGAGGCATCAGAGGTTTTAAAAAAAGTTTAATGTTTGGTTTTGTGGTCAGAAACTGAGAAGTACTCGGCCCGTATAGATGGAGGTCTCCCAAAATCTGTTTACCATTAGGAATACCAGCTCTTTTGCAATCTGACCTTCAGTCCTTTGGTGTAGACTTTAATATCATTTTCCTTAGGCTGAAAGGGCCACTCCGGAAATCTCTTTTGCTGTCAAGCACATCCTTTGCTGGACTCGGTTACCAGCAGCAGTGACAGGAACTCTTGTTCACCTTCTGTCTCTGCACAGTAAAGCACATCCTTATAAAAAATCTTATAAAACCTGGGATTTTTCTAACATGCCAAATGCCACATAGCTGAGGCCGTATTGGATTAAAGTGAATACCAGGCCCAGACTGCAAGAGCTCTCAGAGGGCTGTCCTGGCAGCCTGACCCCAGTGCCCATCCTCGCTTGGTTTTGTGTAAGGAAAAGGCACCAGGAGTGGGTTACTGTGACTGCACTGGAATTTTCTGCTCTTTCCTGACAGTTGCCATTTCCTCTTCCTTAAAAACCTGCAGCTACAGGTCATACAGGAGTAATACTGAGCATACCACATTTGGGAAATGCAAATGGGGAGTGATGCAATACTCCCACACTCACAAATACAAAATTCAAGCTGTCTAATATATAGCACCCTCTTCTTAAAAATTCCCAAAGGTTTGTACCAGGGAAATTCGCCTCATTTTTTGAAATTCTAACCAAGTGATTTTTAAGTGCTAAGTGATTCCAGAACCATAACCCAAAAAACCTGAAGCCATTAAGGGAAATTTTTAGATATTCTTCCATATTTGTCAAGAAGCAACCTAAAATTTTGACAGTGTCGGCAGAGAGAAATGTCAAAAAATGCTGTTGTGGGGTCAGGTCATTGTTTAATGAAGATATGTTTTGTAGTCAACTTCAACTGAGGTGCTCTCCAGATCTGACAGTTACTTAAATCATTGCTTCTAATCACACTTACTATGATTAGAAACCAGTCACATTCGCTGCCCAGCCATACCTGAACTGGTTTTCTTTTCACTGTTTTGAAGAGGATGTGTGGGAGTTACCAGTGGGATATGGCAAGTGCCCCTTGAGGAGCAGAGAGTGATCAGAACTCTCAAAGTAGATATTATAAGAAAGAGATCAATTTACTTATTTCCTTAAGAAGGATTTCTGACTGTTACAGAAAATTTAGAAAATGGAATATAAAGCAGTTAATAATCTTAAACTGACTCAGTGTTTATCCCGAGAAAATACATCTTTTTAGGGTGTGTCAGAGTGGGCAATGGGAGTGGAATCGCCTGCTCCTTCTTTAAAATGTTTAAGGTTGTTGACGTTTATTTTATTTTGGAGTTTTTTAAGACAGCAAGCGATGTTGGTGCTTTCGCAGTGGCGGATGATTGAACTCAGCAGCCAAGCTGAGTCTGGTCTTCAGATGCCCATAGCCTTTGTCTTGTGTAGAGAGTGAGGATAGCTTTAAACATCCAGTGAATGGCTGGGCTGGGATTGCTGGAGTGTAGAGAGAAAGACCCTTTCAAAAGCTTTATTTAGGTACACGGCTCAAGGAGGGAACATCAGTCTCTAACAGAAAACTCATCATCCAGAGTCTGGGTGTGATGCTTTAAGGTATCAGACCAACTTCACAGTGCAGAGAACAGCCAGCCCTAGCAATCGAAGCGTCAGTGCTTTATACACTCCCAGTGTTCTGCGAAGAACTGAGACATCAAATCAAACAAATACCCTATGTTCAGTCTGTGAATGCTGATTTTCTTTTAAGATGCAATTACCTGCAGGTGGCTTTCAGTGCCTCCTCGTTTGCCAGCTTGAATCCCAGCAAAAATACATGCCTCAAGCTGGATGGGTACTTTAGTTGGGGAAGGAAAGCACGTCTTCTCTGCTACGGAATTTTAGAGACATCAGGGATGCAGGTGGACATCACCTTACTGGAACCTGGGCAAGCAGCTGAGTGCAGATTTCTGATGGGTGCTCAGGGGCCCATGGTGACTGCATGTGGTCACTGAAGATTTTGCTTTTATACTTATGAAAGGCGTAAAATACAGGTACATATGATATAAATATATACAAGGTATTTGTTTGCAATATACAGTATATATATAAAAGACAGCACATTGTCATTCTCCAGGTGGAAATTATTTCCTTAAACAATGAAGAAATACTTTAGATTATTTTTAAACAAAAGAAAGAAAGTTTCCCTGAGCTATTCCAGCATGCCAAACCCACAGCAAGTGCACACTTAGTGCTGAGGAAGGTTTGTATTGAAAAGACTGAATGACTGAGTGTCAGCATCAGAGGAGAACAGTGGCTGACAGTGAGTGAGTGGGAGATTGGGCTGTCACATCAAGGGGGAAATCAATGCCTGGAAACAAAAATGAAGTAACATTTTACCAGCTAGTTGGATAACTTATAATGATGTTCAGCTTTTGGACACAGTGCCTTAGGCAGACTGCTGATGTGTGAGGAGCCCCAGAAAAGATCTGCCAAGTCATGTGTATTTTTAGGTGTTCACTCAGATTTCAGTGGGTGCAGGAAAGAAAGAAGGGATAGAAAAAAGAGATTACAGTAAAAAGTGCTAGTGCTCTGACACCATGATCTCTGAGAAATGATGCCCCTTAGAGAGGAAGAGGACCCAGGAAATACCGATGGTTCCTTGACAGGACAACCACAATTGCATCTGTACTCAGTCACTGCTCTTGTATAAAATGATTGCTGGCAAAAAGTGAGTGACTTGAAACAAAATCTGAATTCTAGAGGTTTTCTTCCTCTTGTTAGTTTGCTTCCCAAGGACCCAATTATCTGGCTCATGAAAACAGATGCTTATACATTCTCCACTATCAGTTGGTGCTTTTGCAGGTGCTAAGTCCCCTTCTCCTGCCGTGATTTTCACCTGCTGGAAAGGCGAGTGCTTTGTGACCTCTCCAAAGGAGACCTCTGCCTCTGATGCTCTTATTTTCTTTATTTAACAGCTACATGCGTACCTGCAGGAAAGTCAGCTCGTGACTTATTAACAGAACACAGGAGTGGTTCCTCTCTGTGCCCCAACATTGCTCCAGTCTGGTCATTCCTTTTAATTGTGCAGGAGGACTGAGGCAGGAGCAAGAGGCTGCTGGAAGGGCAGGGGCAGCCTGGGCAGCACCTTCCCTTGCAGCATTTCTCTTGTATAAAAGAATTTCATGCCTTAGGTTGGGCTCTAAAATAGATGTGGGTCTGCTGTGAAACGGAGGTCTGGATTTAGGTTTGAATTAATTTCCTGGATTTCTGAAGAATTCACATAATCATGGCTGGTCATTTCTCTTATTCTCCCAGGCTTTGGAGGGAGGTGAAAGCCCTGCAGCTCAGTGGTGCTGCTTTTGCTGCTTGGGCACCTCCCTGTGCCTTCAGGCTGGGCAGGAGCTGGCAGCCCCAGTTTCCTCCAGCCATCCAAGGAACACAGGTTCACTTTGGGAACGTTCACTGCAAAATCTGTAAACCTTTAAAACAAACTGGTCCTAGTAAAACTCCTAATTTAAAATAGCTTCATGCTCCATGTGGGTCCTAAACTGCTAATAAAGTGTCATGTGGGCTTGCTTGCCCTCATCCTCACGATGTTTGGGGAGTTTTTTGTATGGGTTTTTTGGTATTTTTTCCTTGTGTGTTTTTTTGCAAATTTTAAAAACTGTCATTGTGTCCAAAAGCCTTATCTCTAAAGTGTGTTCAGGTTTTGAAGGCTAACAGGTTACTTTAGTCAGTGATGCCTACATGAGTGTGATGCTTATCAAAGAAAATATTTGAAGTTATGGTGAAATGATTTGAGCAGTAATGTTACCCACCTGAGATCTTTGTGCTTGAAAGGTGTCACTACAGACAGAAAGAAAAGTGTAAAGCAGCTGCTTAGGCTGATGTTTTCATACTGTTGTCCTTGGGTGTTAGAAGTACATGCATGTGAGCATTGAGCTGTATAAAATTGAGCTGTATTTTATCATTTGAGTCCATATTTCACTTCCAATTAGTTTTCTCTGTGTGCTTATTTTGACTGACCTCTTCTTATTTGCATTAAGAGCTCATGAGTAATTTCCATTTCTGAGGACCTTTGCTCCTGTGCCTCTTGCTGTGGTCTTGCCAGGGTGAATGCACTAACCAGGCTCCAGGCAGAAGCAGTGCCTTGGCCAGGAGCTTCCACATGAAGCAGAGGAGCTGCTGACAAAATAATGAAGTTGCTCAGCAGATAATACTCATTTGCTTCAGTGCTGACTGAAGTGGAAGTTGCATTTGGTATTAAAGATCACCATCCTGATGATACATGAAATAGGGGAGGGATAAGAAGTGTTGTTGCTTCTAATCTTTCCCTTTGAAGTATCTGCATGCATAAAAATGATCAGTTTGGAAAAATGCGTGTTTGAAAGGCAGAATGTACTAATGTGGGGCTTTTCAAACCAAATGACTTGGTGTGCTTTTACAAAACATGGATGAAGTGTCTCTGACATGAGAGAGAATGCAATGGTTTTAAAAGAGTCTGTTTCCTTTTTATCCTGCAGAAATATTCTGGACTGATTCCCTGCTGCTGGCTCCTTGTGAAGTGGCAGTTCAGGCTGAGAGAACCTTTATTCCCGTGGTGCTGGAGCCTTTGGTCAGCACAGGTGGGAAATGATTGTCCAAATAATCTCCTTCAGCCGCTGGTTATCCTCCTGCTCGTGCCCTCGGCTCACAGACGTGGCCGGGTCGGTCTGGCTTGTGGAACCCTCCTGCTTCCTCTGGTGTCAGGCAGCTGCTCTCTGCAGCTTCTCGTTCGGTTTATATCCAGGCCCCTGGAACAACTTTGGTGTCACGTTTTAGAAAGTTTGAATCATTTCCACATAAACACTTCAAGAGCCTGTGAAATAAAATTGCCACGCATGTGTTCTGGGCAAACAAAAAAAAGGGATATGCTGAACAAAAAAGGGGGGTTTGGTCAGTGGGATGGCCGGGCACCGGCCAGGGGGTGGTGAGTGATTGCGTTCGGCACCACTTGCTTGGTATATTCTTTTATCATTATTATTGGTTTTCCTTCCTTTTCTGACCTATTAAACTAGAAAACTATTTCACCTTTTTCCCAGTTCTCTCCCCATCCTGTGGTGAGGAGCAAAGGGCTCTGTGGTGTTCGGCTGCTGCCAGGTTAAACCACAACACTAATTAGTGCTGTTGCTGAAAGGGCTCCTTCTTAACAACCCTAAAAGTGGTGTGGGACAAAATGCAGAACAGAAAGTTTCTTTTGGAGAAAGGATCAAAAAGTGAATTTTTCTATAAAACTCATTATTTTTTCTTCTGTTTTTTTCATTTTTTATATGATTTCACAGCCTGCTAATACCAGCAAAGTGGGCTGTTACATGTCAGATCACGCCAGCATTTCCAATCATCTCCCATGGTGTAATCCCAATAGTGTATTTCATTTTTATTTACTTTAAACCTTGTAGGCAGATGAACATTACTTTTTATTTTCAGCTCAGAAGAACTGTTGTACGTTACCAAGAAATATTTTTATTCTGTGATTAATGCTGTTATTAGAAAGCAATGCTGTTCCTGCTGTGTCATACAGCCAGGTCAAACAAGGAACATAAACAATTAAATAAAAAACTGTTTCAAATTACCTCAACATTAATCTGGGGGGATTTTTTTTTACCATTTTTATTTCAATTTCTTCTCCTTTACAGGGAATTTTGAAAATTAACTGGGTTTTAATTCCAACCAGCAAGACACACTCTGGACTGAAATCAAATCTGGAAAAACACGTCGGGAAAAGCTGAAACCTCAGACTCTGTGTGCAATCATAAAACTTTTTGCTGCAGCTTCTAATCAGGTGAGACTCCAACTAAAATTGATAGAAATCCTGCCTGTGGAGTTTTGGCCTTGAGAGTGAGCTGTGAACCAAAAAAAAAAAAAAAAAAAAAAATTCAGGGAATCAGTGCCAGAAAAAAACCAAGAAAATATTAATGATGGAGTACGACTCATGTCTTAAAAGAGGTACTACAATGTTGACTGAAATAAAAACTTAAATAGCATAATTTCACACAAGTGGATGTCGAAATTCTGATGTTTAAGGGCATTAAGAAAGTAACACCATGGCGATTAGGAGTCCAACCAGCAAGGATATGTCTTTCAAGGATACTTTCAAGGATCAGTTGTTGAGTTTCCACATTCTGGTGTCCTTTTAGAAAGAGCTGCATGATCAGGTGGAAGGGATTTGGGAACTGATGCTATATTGCAGCATAAATTACAATCAGTGGTAATAATATGCTTGGGATATTTATCTAACATTACCTCCTGCAACCTGACATTCTCCTCTGCGCAAAAATACCCACTGTTCATCGATCAAGGACTTCTTTGTGTCTTTTGAATCTTCTAAAGAAAGTTGTCTCGGGAATGTTTTGAAATCTATCCATCATGTAGAGATGAGCTGCATGTCCAACCACTTGTTTCAACTACAGCTATCAAAAAAGAGTTAAAACCCCCCTTACCTGCTCTGGGACAGAAATGCTCTTCTAGAGTAGTTAATTCAATCAAGTGTCAACAGACAAATGACCCCATGAATCAAAGGAACCTGTGGAGACATCAGTGTGGAAATTGCAAGAAGATTTATCAGTGATAAAAGTCTTCTTCGTGTGCAATTCAGTGTTCCCTCTGGGAGTTTGGGAGGAGTTTAGGACGTGTGGAGTTAAACTCTCTGCTCTCCCCTTGCCCTCATGACTCACAACAAGGCTCAGGTTTCTCTCACCAAGGTCGGGCTGCACCAAAACACCACAAGGTGACTTGGGATGAAAGGAGTCCAGTGAACTCCATTTTCAAAGCTGCTGGAGGAAATTGGTCAATGCAGGCTGCGTCCCAAATGATTGTTTGTCTAATTTAAGTCTGAATTAAGAAAATCATAAGTAAAGGTAAGTTATTAAAAAACAAGGAGGGTAAAGCAAAAAGCAAAATATGCATCTGCAAAAGCTATTCCACTTGTGTGTATAAATCAGGAGACTGTGTTCTCAAGTGGAGAATTAGGCTGAGCTGCCTGCTGCTATGCATTTAAATTAAGCAGGAGTCTAATAGCTTTTTTTAAATCTGGCCCTAAGTATGTTTTGGTGTTTTTTTTTCCTCTCAGGGAAGAGATCACCTAATCAAAATAGTGCTTTGGAAGGAAGAACAATTCAATACTGAACATGAGTGAGGAGCTCTAACTACTGATAAAGACTCCACTGCTCGGGGAAGATTTGTTGCTGTTGGTAAAAGCCTGAAGAGGCTCTTTGCAGCCAAGTTGCTGGCAGAGCTGGGAGCAGCGAGGAACGATCCCACCGTGCTAATGGAATGAGTGGTGTTTCTGTCCATGGGGCAGGTGCTGATGGAAGGGCTGCTTTAAGCTTCCGTGCTCTCTCTGCCTTCCCTTGTGCTGCTGCAGAGCTGTGCCGAGGTTTTGTTCCAGGTAAGCCCCTGGCTGTCAGCTCAGCAGTGCTCAGGCACAGGATTTCTTCCCGTTAATGCCTCGCTTCCACACGAGGTTGCACACGGGGTTCTATAGAATTCCTCTCCTTTGATCTTTTGAACCGCGTTCTAAAACAGGCGGCAGAAATTTCCTAGAAAGTTTTGACCTAATTTCTTGTCCTATGAAAAGAAAGGCTGGCGTTCCAATCAGCTGCTTCGAGGCAGGGCAAGGGAAGCAACCTTTCCCCCCATCCCTGGAGCAGAGGTCGTGCTCCAAGCACAGCACTGCAGCTCTGGGGCTCAGCTCTCATCTCCCCGGGTTCCCAGCGGTGTTCCTCTACCTGCAACAGATCATTTTGCCTCTTTATCCAAACATCTTTCTCTAAACATGGGGTTTCTGTGTGAGCTGGGCACAACAGCGCATGGGCGAAGTATTTTTGGTACAAAGCACCTGAGCCTTTCGCCTGCTATTGTTGTGCTCTACAGACACCTGAAAACCAGAGGGAAACACTGCACTCGTCCTGCAGAGATCAGTTACTAGTGGGGACTTTAAAAATGAGTTCAGTCTAATTGCTGCATTTTTGAGCTTTACAGAATAGCTAATTTCACTTGACTATTGGGAGGTGAGGTTAGGGCTTTTAGGTCTGCAGTTAGGAGACCTGAAGGTGCCTGCACTGTCTCTGGGAAGGACGTGGCTAAAAAGCAAGTCCGAAATTCCAGCTGTACTCCCTTTGCCTGCCCCTTTTTGGTCCTAGAATTTACTGTCTGTGTCTGCTGCAGCTGGAGAGGCAGAGGATAAAGGGGAGGCAGAGGTGCTGAGCCCCTGCTGTCTGCCTGTTTCTGTGTGCACTTGGGAGAGAAGCGGGAATCGAAAAGGAGGAGCTGGCCTGGATGCTTTGGGGGGTGACTGAAGTGCTGGGCCATGTGGGACACAAAGGGGATGCAGCAGACATGGGGTGGGAGGCAGTCCTGGGAGTCAGAACAACTCTCCTACAGGCCATTGGTGTTTTAGAGAGGGATGCAATGTGTCCAGGTATTCCTGGCTGGATACTCTGAGCAAATCAGCTCCTGAACAATCTTCTGTGACTTTCCCTGCAGTTGATGTCCTGGGCTAAACTAATCTACAGCACAACTGTATTTTCTGCAGCACAGAGCATCAGCTGGTAAATCAAACCATAATTTCAACTTCCCTTGATTATTTTCCCTCTTTATTCCTGCTGTCTTTCCCAATGCAGAGCTGGGAATCTGTGGCCAGGTAAACAGAGCCCTCTACACCTCTCTGCTATGGAGTGATCTCTTGGAGCCTGGATGTGTGATGATGCTCCCTGATCAGCATCTTCAGCCTTTCTCAGCCTCCTGTGTGGCTACACCTATTTATACCCTGTTAGCAGCTTTATATCCTTTATATGAGGAGTTCAAGGCCTGCTAATCTTGCATCATTTGTAGTCCTGTCTAAATTCTGATCTTTACAGCCTCTGCTCTAGAAATGAAAAGATTAATCAAATGCCAGAAGATTACTAAAGCTTCAAACCAGTCAGAATCTGACTGGGAAAACATGTTAATCACTTCTCACTTAACCTGAGCACATACTGCACCCTGTATTTCTCCTCCTGCTCTTGTCACTGATGTTCTGTGTAATGAGCACCTCTGGCTGACAGATGCAGAGGAAATTATGGTGCTTTTTGCCTTCTTTTTTAACAGATATGTCTGTGTTGGTGCTCTAGATATTCTTTAGACATCCTGCTCAAGCCTATATGCAGAAAAGGCAAGATCTCCACACCAAAATTCACATGTAGAAATATGATTGCAGAATTATTTGTGAGGTTTACAAAGCACTGCAGAAAAGTACTAAATAAGTCAAAGAATAAGGATAAGCTACACTATTAAATAACTCATTTCTCATATTTTAGTAATTTGAACATAAAGCTGTTTCAGCAGTAAGCAAAATTTGTTTCAGGTCTTTTGGTATAAATGCATTAACTTTAACAGAAAAAGAATAAAAATCCTTGACCTTTATTGTTATTTTGAGCATGTGAATAAAAAGAAGGGAAAAAAAAAGCAGCACTTTTCAAACACTTGAGGTTTTCATCAGCACCCAGTGAATTAGTCCTGCTGCAGTTGACAGGATTGCTGCAAAACTGCCCTGGTATGGAGCTGAACTTACAGAAAATCCTGATATGCTCTTTGGGCAGCAGAGCCACACCAGGAAAGGAAATAAAGAAACAGAAATTTGGAGGGGGTTTTGTTCTTCAGGAACTTGTGCATGTGCCACACTACCACAGACCAGTCCATGCACAGTACCTGGCACTGACATCTGACTGTATCCCAAAGTACACACAGTGCACAGATAGATCCTCTCCTCTGAACTGTGGCTAAAGATACAATTGGCAGGAGGTAAAAGAAGAAAACATCTTAGTTTGTTTTGCTGTTGTTTCCATCAAGTTAACTACTGATACAGCCTGTGCTGCTTTTTATATTCTTTTTGTGCTTTTAAATTAATAGAATGACTCCATTCCCCAGCACACCTTGTTGATTAGGTCTGGGAAGAGAGGAGTTCCCTTCACACAGCTCACACACAGCTCAGGTGAGTTTAATGGGCTTCATTTTCTTCTTAACTTTTTGAGTGATTTTATAATGGGTCCTCTAAGACTATTGATATTTCACTGTTGGGGACCAGAGGAGTGTCTGTAACTCTGTGGCTGCAGTTCCTGTAAAACCTGCAGTTTATTCTGTGTGGTGGCTGGATTTGGGAAAATACTCATTTTGTGATGGGACTGTGTCTAACACCTCTGGGTACAATGGTACTGCCCAAAACTCTCAAAAGTACTTGGGCTGATCATTATTATAAATGCATAATAGGCATTTCTGTGATTATGTTATCCATCCTCTCCTGCAAGGAGAGGCATTAGAAGGTAGAAGGAAGAAAAGTGACAAACAAAAAACCATTTTATTATAATAAAAATAGTTTCTCATGCTGCTTCTTTCTGCTGCAAGAAGGGCAGGACTGTGAATGCATAAATCACAGTCTTATAAGTATAAAGTAAGAGTATGAAGGAAACCTATGATCAGACTTTTTCCACATGGAAAAAAGTCTGTAGGATGGTAAAAATATTCATTGACTTACAGGAAACAATAAAATGTCCCAAAGAAAATATAGAAGCCAATTGATTTTATGTGCCACCATTTGCAATCTATAAATACCCCCGTGGCAAACTCAAAAGATCTCAGTTTATTTGTGACTGGGAAACGGAGACCAAAAGCAGCCTCATATATAAATACAATGGATTTCACTGCCCCGGGATTTATTGTGTCTCCTTCAGCAATGGGGGTTACACACTGAAACAAAGCTGAGCCATAATGGGAAAACTGTCCTACTTAGGATTTATGAATTTATAAAGGATATAGCCAGTTTTGTTGTGTGATTCAGCAGTAAATCACTGCCTGTGGGTGCCAGAGCTTGCCTCGGGTGGGAAGGTGCTCGTGGAAGGACACAGCACAATTCCCAAGCAGGCACTGAGGACCAAATGGGAATAAAGGGAAGCAGGGTGAGCAGAGAACCTGCCCCAAATCCAAAGTGCTCGCTGGAGCACAGCAGTAACCAGCACTGGAAAGACAAAACTTCACAGCCAATATTTGGAGGATTTATTTAAGTAGGAAATATATTCTGTCAGGCTTGTATTTAACTTTGTTTGCCTCACCCTTTCCTCACCTTTTGCTCACTGTCTGCCTGTGAGTAGATTAGGACAGGGCACAGTTACATGCAGGTTTTATTTACCTGCAAATTCAGGCTTCCATTGCTTTATCTCTGCGTTACATGACGTACAGTGTTTGATGATGTGCTGCAGCACCTGGGAAAGGTTTTTCTTTTCATAACTGCAGCTGGTATATTCAATTTTATAACGGGGGTGGAATGTGTGATGGAAAGAGAGGTTTCCATGCCCAGCCTGATTGTGGCAGGAAGGTTCTGCTCCCATCCTTGCAGAGGATGTGCATGTTGGGAGACGAGTTTCTGAACAGCAGGCACAGTGCTGTGTGTCGAGGCTCAGATGGGATCAGACTGTGTATCAGACTTCAAATGGGGCATAATCAGGCATTTCAGACCCCTGCTCATGCTCCTGGAGGATTGGCCTGATTTTCAAAAGTACCAAGCAATCAACAGCCCCTTACTGATTTCGGTGAGAACTAGTCAGCTCTCAATGCATCAGAAAAATTGGGCTGGTTACCTAGAAACCTGCATATGGTTTTCAAATCTTTGCTCTGGGGGCGTTTTATTTTGGGTTTTTTTTAATTGCTGGAACTAGCCTCTGTTTTCCTCTGCTGCATATGCTCTTCATATGCTTTTGCTTACTCTGCAAATAGTGGCTTTTTTGGCACACTCGGCCCTGGAAGTCCTGTTGATTAACACATTTTGTCTTTTCTAGATCTGCCTTGGAGGAGAGTAGTTAAGGAGTTTGGTTTTGGTAATCAAAAGAGGGTTTTCCCTCTCCTCTGTTTCTCCAAATTTTCCAGTTAATTTTGCTGAACTGGGAGTCTTGCTTTAGGTCTCAGCTGACAGAGACCCTCTGCCATTGACATGATTTATGATCACTGATGTCCACAGGTGACAATTCCTTCTCTGCTTTTGGTACAATAGGTCCTCTGCATGTTGTGATTCAGCCAAATGTCTGCTCTCCCCTCTCATCCCGGGCAAAATGAGCTGCAGGAAGAAAGAGGAGAGGTCAGAAACAATGATCTGTGAGCAAAAGCAGAGTTTTGGCAGAGGAAAGAAAAGTCTCAGCTCTGACAGTCACCATCCCATAGGTGATGGGACTGAATCCCTGTTGTCTTCTGCCTCCTTTTCCATAAGAGCAAGACAAAAGGGTGCAAATTTTGCAGCAAAGAAAATGCAAGGTGGATATTAGGAAGGCTGGGGGTTGAGAGAGTGCAAAGTGCTGGATAAGCAGGTTGAGGAGGTCTTGGAGGAGCAGTTAAACAAGCAGGTTTTGGGACCACGGGGTGTTGTTTGAGTCATTACAGGCTGAGGAAAGTTCCAGTTAGGGAACTGCAGATGCAGGAGATGCATAGAGGGCTGCAGCTCCCGTGGGTGGACATGTGGGTGGTCCTGAGCGGAACAGAGGCTGAGAAATGCAGCTCTGGAAGCAGGTCTCGAGAGGGAGAATGGCAAAATGGGACGAGCCTTCCCTTACTGGTGTGACTGGAGCTGTGATGACTGTCACAGCCAGGCGCTGGTTTCCTTCCATCTGACACTGGGAATGTCCTGCTCCTTTGACTGACGTGTGTCAAATATTTCACAGGCTGGCAGAAGAGGGAGCATCCAGGGATGCTTGCATGGGTTCTTTCCCAGCTCTCAGCACAGAAGCATTGTCCATCAAGGCAGCAGAGTGCCACTGAAACTTTGGAAGAACAGCTGGAGTTTGCAGGTATTTTCAAACCGCAGATCCAAACAGGGCCCTTATTCCCACATTAGCTTGGTACATGTTTTTGTAATCAAAACAGTGGAAGAGGCTCACAAACAGCCCTTCCTGAGGGCTTGTGGGGGTGAGAGGTCCTGTCTCTCTTCTCTCAGTCTTACAGCTCTCCACACCTTTCATCAGAGACTGGGGCAAAGAGTGTCTTTTTGGATGAAACTCTCTATTCCTTATTCCTTTAGCAGCTTCCCGTGCTGCCAGGCAGCAGCATGGGGCATGCCCAGGAGCAGAGCACAAAAGGAATCTCTGCCAGGTGCCCATGTCCCCAGGGCACCTCAGCTGCTTCCAAACCTCTGTGCAAAGCCCTGAGCAGAGGTTTTGTGTAGCCATCATGACAGTAACGTTATGAAAGATGCTGCTGATATCAGTCCGAGACAGGAGACATGTGAGGAATTAGAAACAGACTCCCCTGAAAGAAGCAAGACAACAGGATATATTACAATATCAAAATGTGCTTGACAGGTGGAATTTATATATCACATAGTGAAAGAAGCTGTTTGGTGAGTGATACATTTCATATTAAAATATATAAATCATTCACTTGGAGAAGAATTGGACTCTGTGGGCAAGTAGCTTAGCTACTGCATCTGACATGCTGCCTGTTAAAACAGATATATTCATTTATGAATCTGATAATCATTACCTACTTTTTGTATTTATTCCATGGTAAAATTCAGAATTAGATGCATCAGTCACAGCATCTGACGATACTCTGTGTCTGTTACTGGCTTGATTGTGTTATTCCAGTGTTGCAGGATAGTTAATAGTCCCAAGTTAATCAGAGTATCTATTGATTAATATATATTCCCATTAAAGTAAATATAAATCATAATAAATTAGATTATATAACCATAATAAACCTGCTGTACCCAGTACGTAACACACTAAATCAAAATTAGCAATTACTAATTGAAATTATATCCCCTAATATAGCATTATATAAATCAAAGGCATTTCTCTAAAATCCATGCATCATTCAGAAGATTAATCCTCTGGCAACTGTAAATGTTTTTCTACTCCATTCATCTGGCTAAGCTGGATAATGGTAATAGCCTTGAGGTTAAGTACACAGCACTGTGTTAGAGCTGACAGGGTGGTGTTGCCACGGGTGTCCCTCCTGCCCATCTCACTGCACCCACCACGGAGCCCTGGGCGTGCTCAGGGCACTGCAGCCACCACCAGCTCACAGGGGTGAGGGGAGATTGTCCCTGCAACGTGCTGGGAAGGCTTCTACCCTGTGCACGTGGGCACGAAACACTGGGGCACAAAAAGAAAGTGCTCATCCGAGAGGAACATCGGGGATTCGGATGGTCCCACACTCACTGGGGCTCTCCTCTTCCTTGCTTCCTGCTTGGAACTTGAAAGGCTTGGGAGGGGTGTTTTGAATTTCACTCTCCAGGGAGTGGATGGGAACACCAGGAGGAACTGCTCTCCCATGAGAGGGCAGGGCAGTGACTGAATAACTCTGCATTGACCCAACAGCCTGGCATGGACAGCATCAGGCCTGAGTGAGGAGATGCTGCCGGGGTCCCTGGAGGGGATCTGGACAGAAATGCCCTTTATGAATGATTTTGGAGTGCATTTCTGTAGGGATCACCCTGCCCTGTCAACAAGGGTCTGGAGAAGCTCTGCTCCGCAGCCCATGCAGTGGGGAGAAACGCTGATTGCTCTGGGGTGAGCAAAGGGTGAGAAGAGGCAGGTGGGACAGCCTGAGCTCCCTTCGCTTGCAGCAGCCTCACAAAATGTCCTCACCATGCTCAGAAACCCAACTGGAGGTTACACAAACCTCTCCTGCTTACTTTGCATTTTAAAAGCAGAGGACTGGGCACCAGTCCAAACCCATAATCTGTGCGAGGGCATGTCACAACAAATAGGAAAGGGATAATTAGAATTTTATGAAGTGGCTCTCTATAATGCTACCTAGTGTTTACTTACCAACAATTTTAAATTTAGCAACTGATGCATTTTTAATACCAATTAAAAAAAACCCTCTAAGAAGCTCATATTTGCTCGTAGTTATGTGGGTTTTTTAAAACAACCCCATTTCCCCAGTGGGACCAATGTGTGTGCACGTGTGTGTGTGTCTGCTCATAAAATGGTACTGCAAAGTATGAGAGCATAGGAATGTGGCTTAGCAGATAATAACTCTTGATTTCATTGTTTCAAGCGCTGTGTTTTTTCTAAAAGTCAATGAAAGTCCAGTTCACTGAAGAGAACAGACGAGAATGAACCATTCCTGGGCTTTCTAGCAGTGTGGGAGAAGATACACATAACAGGTAAATCTAAAAGCAACACGAGATGGAATGATTTCTTCATTGTCTTTGATCACAGCTGTGTAACTTAGCTAGAGTGGTTTTCTTTCACCCCAGGCAGGACTCTATTTCAGTGGTATCTCACACCTCTACATTGTGTCCAGAGACAGTAATTTGACATATTGTTTGGAAAAAAAAAGGAGCTTTAGCAAGACGCTCCATTTTACGTTATTGATTTGTTGTAGCTAATAGAGCGGCGTGGATATTCTTCTCCGTGGGCAAATCTGAGAGTATTAATCTACTCACATAAAGATTTGTTTTAAAAGCCAACACAGAGAATGCAGCTCAGCTCTTGACCAGTTTTTGATATCTGATCACCACTGAGGCTCCCAGTGCACAAACAGATCCACAAGGCAGGCGCAGGGCAGCCTCTGCTGTGTCCTGCCAGGAAATCACCCCCTTCTTCCAGCCTTAACACAGCTGGACCTGGGCACTGCTCTCTGCTTCTCACAGCACTTGCAGGGCCGTGGTTTGAGGAGGAAGACAGGGAAATCCTGTGTCAGATGGAAGGGCTGTAAATCATGGGGTAAATTATGCTTGAGCATAACCTGACAGGGATATGGAACAACTCAGCCTCACTCTATGTCTGATGTAGCTTCAGGTATTTAAACCCAGTTCTCCCACCCATGAGAACACTGCCCTGGAAAGTGTTTGCCCTGCTCTCAGAAAGAATTTCTCTGTGCTTCCTCCTTGCTATGGCAGCACTGTGCTGCCCAGCTCTGGATCATCTGTGTGTGCACCTCTGGTGTGCCAGGGTTAAGGCTGGCTGGTTTAAGGAGTTGACTTGTGCATGTAAAGGTAACCCCATTAGACATCATCAAGGTCCAGCCTGTTCATGTAAAAATCCACGTTTCAACACTGATTTATATGCAAAATCTGAAAGTGTTGCTTCGTGGTGCTCATGATTAATGTGTGTAATGGGTTTTCATGATGTGGACGGGGTGAATGGTGAAATGGATTCAGGTCTTTTTATTTTCTTTTTAGATTGTTATTATCTAGAGAAAAAAACACTAATTACTAGAAGCTAATAGCTAGTATGTTACTTATCCTCTTAATTAGTACCCTAATTATTAAGTGTGGTGATAACCACTAGTTAGAACATATTTGCTTTTTAAGACTTTGTTTATCTGTCTTCCCACTCCCTCTTTTTAATGACACTGATACCAGCAGAGTTGCTGGAAAGGGAATACCAATAATTTCCCCTTGGGAAATGAGTCATTGTGAGTCTCCTGAACACTGTTATGATTTTCATTCTGTTGTAAAATGCTTTTCACCTTTGAACTGCTGGCTCGTGTTAGATACTGATATTAAAGTGCTAACATTTGAAACTGTGAGGGTGAAGTCAGGGCAGCAGAAAAGGTCACCTCAGCAGCACAGGAGCTCACTCAGCTTCTGCCCTGTGGGAGGCTGGCAGGCCCCTGAACGACACGGTCTCCAGCTTCCCATCCCGAAATCCTGGGGCGTTCAGGGAAGGGTTGCTCATCGTGCCTGCCTAAAGTCGTGGTGTCAGGCTGGGATGTGGCTCCACTGACAAGCTCCTGCTCTCCATCCTTTGCAGTGGAGGGCTGGGATTTCTGGGGGCTGCCATCCCGTGTGCCTGCTCTGAGCTCAGCACCCACCGCCACAGGAGGTGTCTGTTCCAAGTTCATCCTCGCTCAAGTGAAATGCCAAGCAACTACATGTGGACTCTTATTAAAAGAGCTGTTTAAGTAGAGAATTAAGTGTAAATACCTGCCAAAAATCCTGTATTGAGGTGATTGGTATAGATGGGCCACCGCCAGAAGTTGTAATAATACAGCATTTTTATGGAGTCTTATTAACTTTTTCCAGGGAGTGGCACATTGGAAGTGACTGAACCCAGTGATTTAAGATGTGTGGCAGAGGAGAAGAAAGATCTCTTGATTACAGAGCACAGTGTACGGCTGGGCTTGAGTTGGATGTGCTGCAGCACACCAGAAAAAGTACTCTGTTAGCTGTAAAATCTAATGGAAGGGGCAAGACAACCCTGCTCCTTCTGCCCTTGATTCTTGGCAGTTTGGATTACGAAGTGCTCAGAGGATATGGATTAGAAGAGATGTGTTAACTGTACGTACAGTCACTGTTTCTGTGGCCTCATTAGCATTCACGATGCTGCTCACTGATTTGACATTGTTTCTGCCCTGAGAAGCTTGAAATCTAAAGGCAAAACCCCGTGACCATCTGAAATCTGAACGTTTCAAGGAAAGCTCTGAAGAAAGGATTCATGAGACTGTGAACAAATACGTTTTAGTTGCCATGTCAAAAGCAGGGAGCAGGCGGGGAACAAACAACTGGAGAGGAGGAGAAAAATAGCAAGAGAGTCCTAATTGTTGTCAGCTTGATTCCAGCCTTGTTCACCCCGACAGACTCTTTGTCAGGGGAGGCTTTGCTGGTTTACACTGATCTAAGTGACAACATCCTCCATGCTTTTATCCAACACAGCTGCTACTGGAGTGGTTTTAGCCGCCTGGTCCTTTGGCCTTGTTCAGTCCCTACGGGTGCACAGGGAGGAACAAGCAGCAGCACAGGCAGGCAGGATGGGCAGGCAGCTGGTGGTGCTTCTCCATGCAGGAACACACTTGGAAGAGCTGCAGGGCTTGATCTGTACTCCTGCACACCACCTGAAGCTGGCCCCAGTTTTTCCTGAAAAGTGAGGACCTTCCACATAGGCATCTTTTCCTTTGTGCCTTTCTGTCATAGTCCTTTTGGTCCATCAGATAATTTGCTTGTTCTGAGGCTGCCATCCCCCCCAGCAGCTGTGTGCAGCCCTAGCCCCGGCACAAGCTGTGAGCATCCTCCAAGCCCTGGCACGTCCCGGTTCCATGTTAGCATCCTGCAAGCCCCCAGGCGTGTCCTGCCTCCGTGTCCCAGCCACAGCGCAGCAGCTGCTGGGTGTTTGTGCCACCTGTCACACGGTCTCGGGCTGTGGAGACACTCCCTCCACTCAGCCAAGGAGAGCAGCCACCTCAGGATAAAGCCAGAGTGCACTGGGCTGTTCTGAGCTACCAAGAGCACTTGGTTTGTGCTGTCAAGTGCAGGTTGTCCATCACACGACCAAAAAGCCTTTTCTCTTGTTCCCTTCTGGTTTTTAGGTGTAAGCTCCGTTATTGGCAGTGGAAAATTTTGGTTTCCTTGAAAGACACTCAGCCCGGGGCGGGTGGGGGTTTCTTTGTAGAAAAAAATATGATCAGCCCTGTCTGATTCTGATTCTTGGCAGTACTGCAAGAGACAACAGGCTTCAAAAAGCAGCTCCCTTTTCTGTGCTGGTTTATAAATGTGTCTGCAGCTACACTAATAGCATAGCATGGTNTTTTTTTTTTTTTTCAGCTCTCTTCTGCTGGAGGGGTGCTGCAGCAAGAGATGGAGAGGAAAGAAAACTCTTTGTGTTGAGGATTTGGCATATGCTGTCAAGATCCCACTGGTTGGATGGGACCCAGCTCCCTGAGCACCGGTCACTTGAGGCTCACCAAGACTCAGCAAAGTGTTTTGTAAGGTCACCACGTGTCCCACTGCCAGGTAAATTCCATTCGTCCATCTTGCCCAGGAGGCTTGGCTGTCCTGGTGTCTCCCACACCTCTCTGTTATGAACTCTTACAGGCTTCTCCAGTCCTGCCTGCAGCAGTTAAGCTTTGGCTTTCAAGTATGTTTTTTTTGCATCCATGCAAGAGTTTCTGTGCAGTGATCAGAGGAGCTTTCAGCACCATTTATTTATTATCATGCTCTAATATAACACTTTCTTAAAACATTATGTACATTGGTAGGAAAATGTGTGATCGCTTAAAATTGAAAGCTGCTTGTTGCTGTTAGAGCATTTTAAAGAAGTTAATGACTGCTGGGGTGGGGACTGATAGCACAGTGCTTTCTGTGTTTTTGTTCATTTCATGCTTTTTAGCACAAAAATTGTACGCAGCTGTAAGATGTTGGCTCACACAGAATTAGATGTGCTGAAGCTGCCACCTGATGTTTCCTGATGTTGCCACACTTGAGGCCTCTGTGTGACATCTGTCTCTGAACATTTCTGGTCACTGTAGTGATAAATGGTATCATTTATAGAATAAAGGGGATAGAGAGTCCTTCCAGGTGTGATCTGCCCAGAGTAGCCTCAGATTTCATAATTATGGACGATAATGGCCCATGGACAGGAGGTAGTTTCTCTGTGGAAATGGCAGGAAAGTAATTTCTGAAAGTGTGCTGCTCTGTGCATTCAGCATTCCCTGGGAAGGAGCCTGTATTGGCACAATTCCCTTGCACAGGGCTCTTGTCCTTACTGGCACTGGCAGAGCTGAGGTCACAGATATCTGTATGTTGCACTGGGTTTCTTTCCCTCTGAGCCTGAGAGATGCAAGGAAATAAAATCATAAAATTGTTCCAGCAGCAGGAGTCCAGTGAATGGGTAATTGTCACACAATGTAAAGGTGTTTGAAAGAGTGGAGGAAAAAATAATCTAAATGTTCTCCTTTTACTGGGAAAATGTATTATTATTATTTATGAATAATTTTTGCTGTTGAAGGGAAGTGTAAGATACAATCAGAGAGACCATAAAAATGAAATGTATAAAGTGTTATTCACATTATATTGGAGAAGAAGGAATCACTGGGGGGGAGAATGCTGGTTTATTTAAATACAAAATCAGGTTATTCAGAATTGCATTCTTAGATTAACTGCTGTACAAAATGTAGTCCATAATTCTTCCTGCAGTAGAAATACGAATCCTGGTGAGCACTGCTAAGGCTCTGTAAGTTTTGTTTGTATCTCCAGACCATGCTGGTGTCTGGGGTTGGGGCTATATTCTGCTGCAGCAGGAGCTGAGCAAACCCAGAGCTGAGTGAAAGGCAGTTTTCTGAACGGTTTCCTGTCCCCACCAAGAGTGAGAGAACCAGTGAGACCACAGCGCCCAGCACTGGGCACCAGCACTGCTGTGTGGAGCATCCTCAGCCCGACCGCCTGGGGCGGGAGCTGGCACTGCCCTTCTTTCTGTTCTTAAAGAATAGACCAATTTTTAATGAGGTTTGCAACTAATTGTCAACATTCAAAGGTTCATCACTACATCAAGACGTGAAGTTATCCCTCTAGGTCCTCCTTGGGCTGTCAAGCCTGTGGAACCGGGGTTGCATTTGGGGTGCTTCCTGCTCTCTTTATCTATTCATTCCTTGTTACAGTGCTAGAAGCAAGATCTGGAGAGCTCCTTTGCATGTTGGAAGACAAAGATAGCACAGAAAGGAGAAAAATACCATGTTTCTTAGTTCCCAACATGCATTTGGAGACTGGTGTTGCTGGACTTTGTAGGTAGATGTTGCACCTGATTTGTAGGGCGGGTGATCCATGAGGAAAGTTTTTTGCTTTTGCTGTTTCAGTCTGTCAGTAGTGGAGCGTGAACAGGCATGAAATGTCATAATCTCAGATTTTTGCACTTCTATATTTTACCATAAAATTGACTGCTTTCTCAGTATGGAGAGATTGGATTGTGCTGAACAGATTAGGGTCTGTAAGGACAGGGCAACCCTGCACATCCTTTAAACAGATGAGCCCTCAAAAGAGGATTGTAGTGCTGGAAAGTCTACCCAGAAAAAGATAACTATGGCCATGAAGAACATTTTCTCATCTCTTCCTACTGACAGAAAACCAGCCCAAGTAATGTAAGTTTACAGCACATCAGATCCCTGCCAAGGGAAAAGCGTTGCTTAAAATCAGCTCAAACCTGCCCTTTCCACTGGGAAGGGGAGTTCCTACAGCACTGCAGACTTTGGTGGGTGCTTTCTGCTTTTCATGACAAATGACAGTTCCCGAGAAAAGGAAAAAGCCTTGGATTGGCAGTTCGGGTTTTGATAAAGATTCCGAAGTTTTGGTGAGAGCTGGAGGAAGTTTTATGTTCAGACCCAGCAGGACAGAAGTGCAAGGAGCAAACAAGGACTGTGCAGAACGGGGCACTGCTTTAGAAATGTCCGAAATACTTGTTTCCCTTGACAGTCTGCTCCGTTTGCTGTCGTGATCAGCTGCTTCCTCAATCCCTGCTTTGATGCTTTCAGGGGGAAATTCCAGCTGCTGCTGTGGGTTCCAATCCCTCTGTGTGTGTGTGTAACCATGCTTGGGAAAAGAATAAAAGGAAAAGCACTTTTGCTTTCCATTTTAAGAGAAGTTCTTCCTTCTGAATACTGAAACAAAGCTGCTGGATGAAAGACAGTTCCATGTCACAACCTCCTGAGCCATAGGCTGGTGGTCCTTGATGCTCGGACCCTCTGGATGCCGAAATTCCACATCTGCATGTGAGGCTGAATGCCACAGTCTGCAACTGTCTTAAAGAAAGGTCTGGAAAGGTGAGGAAGCCTGGATTTTATTCACACAAGAAACAAGATTCCGAGTGGCCCGTGTCTAAGGCTGCCTGTGGTGAAATGTCTGCACAAAGCAAATACAACAGTACAACTCCTTTATTCCATTACAACACCCCACACGCAACACAGAGCTTGTGAATAATTGGCACAGTGATCTATCCCCAGATTTATGGTATTGCACCGAGTTTTTCACTGTGAGAGTAAACACAGTGGGTGTGTTATCTGTCAGGGGCGAGAGGGGACAGGCAGGCTCAGAAGCTGGAGGTCTGGAACAGTCCCTCATGTGAGCAATGTCCGCCATCCAGAGAGAAAATGAAACACTGCCAAGCGTTTAAAAATCATTCATTTTATTCCAGCATTACTCAGGGCCTGTAACTCGGTGAAATATTGTTTGGAAAGCCGATTGTTCAAATGGGTGTGGATATAAAACCAAAGAAAATGCTGCCCTTGGAGGCAAGGCCGCAGTCCTTAGTTTCAGTTAGAAGCAAATAAATAGTAACTATTACTCTGCAGCCTTTTGAGAGCTTTTTGTGCTCTTATATCCGTGAATGGCTGTGGGGGGGAATAAAGAAGGAAAAGGTAACCTGTTTAAGATAAAAACAAGTTTTAAGAGGTTTTTCTGCTAATTTTGGCTCAAGACTCCTGCTGAGCCTGAAGTAAACACTGTGATATTGGAAGAAACCAAATAGGTTGTTTGGGGTTTTTTTTTTTACAGTCATTATTTTTATTTTTCCTTTTATCTTTTCTGGATTTTCATTGGTGCACCTGCTAGTTCCTGCCTATAAGACCTACGAGCTATGGGATTTCTCTTCCTTTTTTTTAATCTCATACTTTTCAGAGTTAAAAGGTTCTGGTTACTTCAGAGACAGAAGCCAGACCTTGCCGTGTATTGTTCACAGAGTGCATCCAGAACTCCTCAGACTCAAAAGTTACAGGACACTCCATAAAGTTCCTTAGAGGAGGTTGCTTGATGGCAGAATGCACAGGAATTAAAGGAGAAAAGGTCTGGGTGATTTGTAGGGTTTGAAAAATGGTGTTGGCTTACAACTTCTGGACTTAGTCTTGAAAAAATCCTTTAAAAATCAAAACAGAACTTGGGGATTTCAATTTAAATCAGCCTGAGAAACCATAAATTAAGTCATCAGTACTGAAATGTGAGTCACTTGTTTGCCAAAACATGTAAAAATGTCTGTTCTGTGTTAGTACACAGATTAACCAACATCAGGTTTGAAAAACTGGCACGTCTCATCAGTACTTCCAGACAGCACAAGTGGAGATGAACACTTACACTGAAACCTGAAAGGAGGAAGTTGAGGCTGCTCCTCATTTTCCCCACGGACCATTGCTTTACTTGCTCTCAAGTCTAATCCTTTTCAGCACAATCAAACTTTTCAAGTTTTCATTTTTACCTTTCAATCCACTTCGAAACTTTTCAAGATGGACTTCAAATTGAATTTGGTTTTGGTATTCTGAGAGCAGCATGAGGACTTCATATAGTAATGCTATTTAAAATGATTGCCAACTTTTTTACTTTGGAGGCTTTTACAAAAATTCCAAATCACTACTTAAAAGTGCAAATATTTACATATATAGATGAAAATCTGGCTATAATTTTTATTTTGCAGACCACATTTTAGAGCCAAGACATGAAAGAAATGGATTCCTGGGTTGCAGAGTCAGGCTGGTTTATTTCTTGCTAATAAATTTCTAACAGTGTACATATTTACTGCGGTCTTCAAAATTAGCCTTTTCTGGGAAGGTTTGGAACAACATCAGTTGTTAGGCTGTACTTCAGAAATACAGTTCTATATTCTATTTACCCTCAGTCCAAGCAGATGCTGTGGGTGGCATCCCTGCCCATGGCAGAGGGATTGGAACTAGATGGTCTTTAAGGCCCCTTCCAACCCAAATCATTCTGTGATTCTGTTTCGAGCTCACAAAATTGCAAATTCTTAATCTTTGTGAATTTTTTTGGGTCATGTAGTTAATTTGTCACGATTTCTGTCCAGTTAAGCACAAACTTATACGCAGAATGGAATTATAGAGAGGTTCCTTTGTCTTTAATTTTTGGTAACAGTGGTGTGTGTGTGATAGCTCAGGTTGGAGAGTGAGTATCTGAGTTTGCTTACTCAGATTGCTGAGTAAGCAAACCTGTCTGCCCTCTTCCTTTTTATAAAATTTCCGCCCATCTGACCGTTTTTATCTTGGAGAAAATGAAAAGAAAGGGAAACTTTCCCCACCGAGCTTTAAAGACTGGTGGTGAAATAAACAGTCCCACTCAGCAGAAAGTTATCCTCAGTGACTGGGTACATTCGAAAGGTTATGAACTAAAAGAAAAAAAGCAAAAAAAGCGCAAAAAAGTCCTAAATTGAATTGCTGGCAGCAGCTCCTCATGTTTCACTTAAGCCACTTTAGTTAAAATTACTTTCCTTTTTGTTTGCCAGGAAAAACAAGATGCTTTGTTTAAGTTCATTGCCTGTGATGTTTTATGACTAGGTGGGTACCGAGCTGTGCTCTGTTTTCTATGACCTGGACTCTGAGATGAGAGCATTGTTGTCGGGGAAGTTGCCATTCTGTTCCTGTCTGGATGCACAGCATCCACCATTGTGCACAGCCTCTCTCTGAGCTTCCATTTGTACCCTCTCTGTGCTTGGGTTTGCAGCCTCAGCAGCTGTGCTGCTCAAATAGGGGGGAAATGCTTTTTTCTCCCTCTTGTTTTTATTCTTTGCTTCTCAGTGTTAGGCACAACTGAGATGTTTCTCTCTTAGGTCATGAATAAGGTCAGATTTAAAGCACAAACTGGTCTGAGCTGACCATCCCAGGTTCCCTGGTGCCTGTAGAGGTGTAGGAGGTGGTTTTGCTGGGAGGCACCTTTCCTACTGGCCGCAGTGGACAAAATGCCCAGTGTTCTCACCTGCACGGACTGATGTGTCCACAGCACACAAATACCCTGCATCAGGCTCTGCCCTGTTTGTCCTCTGCCTGAGGCTGGCTGGCTGCTCGTGGGTGGTGGCCACCAGGCTCTTTGGGAGGCTTTTTCACGAGGATTTACTCCCCACGAGAACAAGGTCCTTTCCCTGTAGGCAGGTCGAACTCAGACGTTGCTAAGGATCTGGGACTTGTCCCAAGTTGTCACTAAATCATGGCTCTTCTGAGGAATAGAAGCATTTTTAACTCTGCTCCTGGTTTCCTCAGCCACATCTGGTTCAGCCTGGGTGCAGCCACGCTGGAGGTGTTGCTGTGGGTCCCTGCAGGGCTGTTCCTGGGAAAACAGTGCCTGAGGCACCTCACTGATGCCAAGGAACCTTCAGGACACAAAGGGAGTCCTGCTATTATGCATTAATCTCATTTCGGAGCAAAATAATTGAGAAGACAGAGTTTCACAAGGAATGATGGAGGGTTAAAGAGCAACCTCTGTAAAAAGGGTATGAAAAACTTGAGGGAGGCACATCAAAGTGCTCTCTTGGGCTAAGAAGCAGTCCAGCCTCATCCAGAGACTGTAAATAATATTGCCCCCAGGGTTCTGCTGCTCAAGCAACAGTACAATAAAATTCTTTCTGCAGACCACGGGCTCGATTTGGATGCTGGTGTTATTGCAATTTCCAGAAAGTTTAAGTACTGCAAAGACAGTGGAAACTCAGCAGTTTGGCTTCTTCCTGGCGCCTGCCCTGAGCCCCCCAACAAACACAGTAATTGCAGCTGCTCAGGACTGGGACTGTGGGCCAGAACAGCCCCAAGCCCTCCCCAGTTTACATAGGGGCCAGTTTCTTTATTTGAAAAACAGAACAAAACAAAACCCCACAAAGCAAAACAAGTAAAGCTGCTGCTTTGAGAGCTCTTTATTCAGTTTTAGCATCCTCTAAATGACTCAAATGGACTTTGAAGGCAGACACACGAGGCACACTGTGGGTGAGGATTAAGCAAGCCCAGTTTAATCCTACAAGGAGTAATCAAATGTGGAAACACCCTGTCCTTTCCCCTTGGGGGACGTTCAGTGAGCGGCCGTGTTCAGAGCAAGCTTTGTTCGTGGCTGGAGCCACCTCCTTGCTGGTTTCCCCACAGTGCAAGAGTTGATGCAACCCTGCCTATTAACTTTTTATTTTATGTTCTGTATATTTTTATTATGAAAGAGTGTAGGGAAGCCAGTGTGCTTGGCTAATCAGGTTTATTTATACCCAGCCCTGGTGCTGCCATTATGACTGGAACACACACAGTAAAGAAGTGAGATCTTTTGCCTTTTTTTGAGAGAAATACCGCGTATTTAAGGCAAGTTGTTAGAGGACATGGTGAGCAAGTTTTATTTTAGAAATGTCACTCCGTGCTACCTGGAAACTGAAAACATCCGTTCCAGGTATCTTTGAGCATTTGGAAATGACAGTCACCTGAAAGCTTTGACCCAAGTTTCACACAGAAGGCAAAATGAGTAACAGTAACTAAGTGAAAACGAAAAATTAATTATCTTTTTCTCCCTGGAGAAGAGATCCATTCTGCTGGAGCTGGCTAACACTTGGAAGCTACAGAGCTCCTTTTCATTAGAGAAATGAAAGGCTCATCATCCCTAGAGCTCTTAATTAGGCACCTTTTGCCATTCACAAAAATCTGTGTCTCTGCTGTCAAGTCCTATTTGTTTTAAAAATTGATTCATTCTCTTCAGTTCTTTTATTGGGCAGCAGAAATGGATAGACCAAATGAGTCCAAACACTTTGTAAATTGTAAGAGGTTTAATATAATCAGCGTGGCCACGCCAAGCTCAGAGAACAAGTGTACAGCAATGCTTTGGTGCCAACGGCTCACAGAGCAATAACAAAAACCATGTTCAAAGCAGAGAGGGCTACAGAGGAGAGGCAAAAAAGTACATATGGAGCATTAGCTCCCTGCAGACCTATATGGTACTCTTTCATTTATGGTGGCTATTAATCCACAGGAATTATGTATCAGTTAGGTGGGGAGGATCAAAATGAAAGTGGTTGGGTTTAAAAATACTCAGGCCGAGTGTTTTTTAGTGGAGGTTTTCTGATGAGGAGTGGTTTAAACCTTTTATTTAAAGGACGTGGAATTTCTTTTTCACCACCACCTGAAAAATAACGTCTCTTAGGTACTGAATATAGATTTAAACTGAGATCAGCTGTGTTTGTAAGCCTTCCTTTGAAGCATTTCTCCATATGATAATATTCAATATCTGTTTACAAGGCTTTGATTTCATGCAGGAAACAACTGCTTTTGTACAAACATGTAAATGTCTATACGAACGCGAGTATTTTCATATAAATGTTTCCTCTTCATTGTTTTCTTATTTTAAAAATCTCAACCAGCCTTGAAACAGGAACAAAACAATAACCATCACTCGTGGGACCTGCCTGACTGGAGCTCATCAGTGAACCCAAGCAAAGCTGGGTGAGCAAGTCCCACCTTGCAGGAGGCTGGGCCTTCCTCTTGGAAGGTTTAGATTTAGCATGGTTGCTGCCCTCCAGGCTGAGAAGATTCCCCAGTCACCTGCATTTTCAGGTTTGGGCGATCTGTTCAAGAGGTAGCACTAAATACACAGAAGGGTTTTTTGCAGAATTTTGCGTAAACACTCGAGGTTTTTTCCAAAATTTACCTTTTAGGTTTAAAGCTACTATGAAAGTGTTCTTTGCATGGTTAGAGGGGCAAATGGCCCATTATTAATCAGTGTGCTGCATTTTGGAAGGTGGCTACGGGGAAAGGTAAGTATTTAGCTTGTGTGGAAGCCGTACATTCTGGGGAGAAAGAGTTTTAAATAAAGACCAGCATGATTAGAGGGAAAGGGTAGATATAACTGATATAAAGTCTTACAGGAGTAGTTTTCACACTGATTATCTGATTGTCTTTTCAGTACATACATCTTTCTCTTTAAAAGTGGTGCCAGTTTGAGTCACTGCTTCCTGTGTTTTGTGGCTGCACAGGTGAGCTGTGCTGGGAGAAAGCCCCAAAGCCTCTCCTCACATGCACAGAAAGGATTACAGACCACGTGTCGGATTCATGATGTATCCTTGCAAGCTTTGTCAGCCAAATTGTGCCAACACTGGTGTCTCAGCTGTCACTGGGGGGTTTTAGTCATCTTTTTTCTCAGCCTGTTAGAGAAGTTGTCAACAAAAGTATCAGTGTATTAGAAACAGCTTAAGAAATTATAAAAATGCTCACCTCCTGTATTTCTGTGCCCATTTGTTGTTGCTGGTGGCTTTTACATGAGATCCAACACAAATATCTTTATTTAGTTGAGTACAGTATGATTTGCTTTTTAGTTCCTTCTTTTCCAAAGATAAGCAGGTCTTATTCCTATTTTATTGATTGAAAGTTGAAATTTCCATAACCACACTGAGAGTCTTGCTGACAAAGCAGTGTAAGCAAATTGTCTTAGAGGTGTTCCCTTCCCAGAAGATGGAATCAAAGAGGATTTATGGAAGAGCTTCACACAAAAAGGAGTTTTGCTCTTTCCCACGTGTGGACAGTGCTCGTGATGCCCAGCTCAGATTGCTGAGTTAGATCATGGCCCTTGCCAACAAGGCCTTCTCAAAGGCAGGTGCAGCACTTCACGCACACATTTTTTGCCCAGGGTTACAGAAGTCCCTGCAGTCTGTATTTTTGCATACAAACATGAGGGATGATCCATGCACGTACCCTGCCTTTGCATTGGATTAGCTGTAATTTGCAGCACAAGTTCTTTTGGGTAATGAAAGTGAAAACATTAAACATCAGGGCCTGCTGGAGCTGTGCAAACCCCAACTGAGGCACCCTGTAGACTCTTAACTTACTTATTTGCACTGTAAAAATATCCTTGGGTCTCCACCTGCTGAAATGCAGAGTGAAACTCTGCTCAGAAAAGCAGTTTCATCTGGTGGTGTAGCAGGGCCAGGCATCTGGTGGTGTCAGAATGAAAATGTGACACGTTGTGTTCAGCCAGACCTGAGATGAATTTTGAAAGTTGCTCAAGCTTAGAAAGCTTTACATGGTTTGGGAGGAGGATGAGCTGCTGAAATGCTCAGCAGCCGTTGCAGATCTCACACGTGTGTTGAGCAACACAGGATTAACAAATCTTGGGCCTGAGAGAGAAAAGTCACTGGGGGAGACTATGAGCCCTGCAAAGCTTCTTGTTTGTATCTGGGCATTGGGCAGCTCCAGTAAACCACTGTAGCTAGCTGGCAAAACAGTGTGAAAATCTGCAGCTAATTCCTTTGCCAGCAGGTTTGTTTAACCCCTGACAGAATCTCTCCAGTAAAGGTGAAGAGTCTGGCCATGGCTTCGGCTTTTGATTTTTAATCAATCTTTGAGCAGTTAGCTCAAAGCTGTATTTCAGATCACAATAAATCATGATTTGGACCTGTTTTTACCATTCCATCTGAAATTGGGACACTCAGGTTGACCCTGCTGGTAACTGGGAGAGCCATGGTGAGAGGACACACGAGAAGAATCTGAATTCCAGTTTTCCCTGTTGTGTGCAGCACTTCCAGAGCTCCAGCACTGGCAAACAGCTGTGTTAACACATCTGTAACTGCTCCCGTGGGGATCCATCGTGTTGGGAGCCCTCCACAGCCATGGGAGCAGACCCTGGGGCTCAGCCAAGCATGGAACCAAGTGAAACAGCTAATTCCTGCCAGGGGAGCACTGCCACTCGTGTTGCTTTGCTGTGGCAAACAGAGGAGGCGGTTACAAACCTCTGTTTACATCTTCCCATTTCACTCAGCTCCAGTAATTACTGACAGGTCTAATTGCCACCAGATGGCTGTATTTTAGTGTAGGACAGTATCAAAGACCCCGAAAGCTTCCGTAAATGTACAGGTTTTACCTGGAAGGCTGAGAACAGCACTGACTGAAATACTGCAGAAATCACAGAATCAATTAGGCTGCAAAAGACCTCTGAGATCATTGAGTCCAACCTATGACCCAACACTGCCATTTCAACCAGACCAAATAATGATTTCTGAAAGCAGTGGGAGTTTTGCTGACAGATACCAGATATTTCAACATTGTAAAACCAGCCACAAATAAAATTGGCAGCACTCAGCTAAATGGGAGCAGGAAGAAAAATGCGTTAGGGAAGGGAAAACAAATGCTCCATTTACATAACAATAAAACTTTATATAAAAAAAGAAGCAACCTGACAGTGTGAAATACTTTTCAGTACTGCCTGCTCAGGGCAGCATAATAATGCCTGACTGAGTAATCTCAGCTGAGAGATGTGATGTGGTGGGAGATGCAGAGGATGTGTTTAATCACCCTAATCTTTGCTAAGTGAGTCAGATAAAAGACTATGTGAGAACCATAGTCAGAGGAAGGAAGTTATTGTCAGTCCTGGGCACTGAAACTGAATGAGTTTACATTTTTAAAAGTTTCATACATTACAGCCCTCTGAAAGATTCATGGATTCAGGGATTCTAAAACAACAGACAAACAACCCAGTGTTAAAGGACAGCCTTGGCGAGGGATGTACAGTCAAACTCTGCAGTTGTGGGAATGTGCCTACAAGACATTGATTTTGTAGAGTCCTGAAATGATTTGGGCTCGCTACCATCTCCATTACTGCTTTAAAACAGGGTCTGAAAATGCCTGTGTTTGGAAGAAGTAATTCTGTGCTGAATTTTCCTGGCAAATCCCATCACTCGCTCTAAGAGAGGAGAAGTTGCTGAACTCGCACATGCAGGGAAAGACAGGGAATTACAGAGGTTCGCAGCCTCATGTGGAGAGAAAATTGCAGGATTCATAAAGCAATAGCTGGAGGAAGTGTGTACAGATGCTTCAGAGACCTCTTGTGCAAACAGACAACACCTTAACTCACAGATTTAGAAGCAGAATTAACTTTGTTCTTCAGCACCGCTTCTCTTAACTACTTCACTGCCATCACAATGCTACTGGAACACCCTCTGGGCTGCCTTTTTTTGTAGAATTGAGTCTAATATCTCCCCCCGAACTAATCACCTCCAGCAACTCTCACTGGATTTGGTGGCTGGGCCCTGGTACCATGTTCATCTTTTAACTTCCAGTATCTGATAATTTACTGTTTTCTTAATATTTCACCGTGGACACATAGGGTAGTACATAACAGACCTGACTGTATGCACTTGATTTTACACCTTTGTTTTTCAATTTAGACACAGCTGACTCTGGAAGGGATTTATTACAGCATGAAATACCTGATTCAGCAGTTGTAACATCACATGGTGCCATCCTCAATAGCACAAGTTTCCTGAATCCATTTTGAAGTTTATAAAAGACATCAAGTGTCAGTATGGTCAGTTTTACATGCTGTGAACCAGTCAGGGTTACTCATGGAGCTTACAGCATGTTTGCTCTTTATTTAGTTCATGCAGAATTCATCATATTTCAGAGGGGAATTTGGTTTTGTATTAGATAAATAAATATACTTGACTCTAAAGATGATAACTCCTATATGCTTTTTAAAAGTTCCTTTCTGTATGAGGGATGTTCACATACCTATCACAGCCTTGCCAAACTAGCTCAGTCTTATTTCCCTGTCACCCAGGCCTTGTGGGCTATTAATGTATAAGTAGATTTTTTTTTCCTCCTTTCTTCCCTCCTTTCTTTTTCCCCTGTCTTTTATTTCTGTAATCACCTGACCATTTGTCCTGGAGGTGAGTGCCTGCCCCTGTGCTTCCCTTGCAGAAAATGCACTTCATTAGGTGTGTGCTGTGTGTCCCTGTGGAAGCCCCTGGAACAGACCACCCCGATGAGGCAATCCCTCAGCAAGAAAGTGCTGGCAGCAGGATCTCCAGCCCACATTAGCAAACCTCCGTGGAGCAGGGCACTTGAAGAGCCAACTCTGGATGTGCCTGTCTGGGAGAGCTTTCCAAAGGGCACAGTCCTCTGGGAGCCTTTCTGGGCTCTGCATGGAAAGCTGCCCTAAACAGGACCATGCTGCAAAATGTCCCACGCGAGCCTGGCAGAAGCTGGGGGGTTTGGAGGAGAATAGTTCTGAGGAGAATGGTTTCAAACTGCTGGGGTTTGAAGTTTGTTAGAGACCTGCTGAGCAGCACTGCCTCCTGTTCTCCTGGAGCTGCTGCCCTGCAACTGGGAGGAGTGACTGGACACAGGCCCTGCCGGTCACCCCAGGCCCTGCTGGTCACCCCACAGCCCATGGAAGCTGGGCTCGTTCGTGGGTTCTTCTCTTGCCAACCTCAGCCACGCAGGGTCTTGGGGCTTCCTCTGCGTGGTGCTTTCCCCAGCTCACCCACCACCTCCTCCAAGTGCCCCATCGGCCTGTCCTCGCTCGAAAGCTGCTCTGAACGGGTTCTTCTGTGGGTACAGGGTCTTCTAAAGCCCAGCAAGGCAGCACCAGGCTTCCTCCAAGGAGAGCAGTGATGGGAGCACGCCAAACAGAGGCTGCTGTAGGCAGGGGTCTGAAGAGCAGGATGAGGAGGTAGAAGAGATGAGTCAGATGTGCAGGAGGCTGAGTGTGCACTGTGGTTTTGTTAGTAAGAAAGCTTGTGGCACTCCGAATGCATCTTTCAGTTTTCTGAACGTGCTTTTGATTTGTACAAACTAAATCAAAGAGCTGGGTGAGCTGGGTGAGCTGGGTGATCATTCTCAGAAGGAAGAGGCAGCTGTGCTCAAGCTCTTCCTCTGACCTGAATTCCTGGTTGAAAAGCAAACCTGTTTCTTAACTGAAAAGTAAATGTCAAAGGATACTACAATTAAATTATTTTTTATTTCCATCTATCAAAGAAAATTAAGTGAGAGGGATTAAGTGGATAAATGCATCAAGTAAACCAGCAGTGAAAACAATATAGTCCCTTTCTACAACTGTAAACAATTACTGCCATGTGATTTGGAAACTGTCAATTAGCTCTAAGCACAGTGAATCAGAGCTGCTTTCTGGTGTAATGAAAATAGAGCATCTCCCCGTCACATCAGTATAGATTGCATTAACCTTAATGACTCCTATAAGGCTAAGCCTTGTCTTGCCAGGCAGATTGAACACTGTGCCTTGTAAGCTTTGCCTTTAACTTATCTGTGTAAAACTTCCATTGATTCTGCTCTAATTTAAACTAGAAATACAGAAATTGTCAGGTCTGAACAGACCACTGGTGCAACTAATTTGATTTCTTGTTGCTAACTGCAACCAGTGATGGATAGACTCAGGGAAAAGAAGAATGATTCATTCCCTGTCCCCTCCCCTCTTCTCTTCCCACTTGTACCCTTTCCCTAATTTGTTTAATTAAGTGTGGTATGATTTCTTTACCCCCAGTTGATGACAAGTTTGTGTACTGAAATGGAAAAAATTAACAGATCTTGTGTCTTCAAACTCCCCAGTATTATTAGAGATATTATTCTTGCTAGTGTAAATGTCAAATCCCAGTTTGGAAATAATTCTTCTGTATCTCCTGTATTAAGTGGATTATTCTAAGAAGTTTCCAAATCCATTGTCAGGAGCCTTCTTTTTTTAAAATCGTTGAATGCCTCCTTTCAGTGGGAGAAAATGTAAATAGGACCATGTCACTCCATGAGCACCACCATCTGCCACATCTCCTGTTTCGTTATTAATCTCTGGCTAAAGTTTATTTGGTGAACTCGAGAGGAGGTCCTCTTAGACTT
Source organism: Cnemophilus loriae (assembly GCA_013397755.1). Lineage (NCBI taxonomy): Eukaryota > Metazoa > Chordata > Aves > Passeriformes > Corvidae > Cnemophilus > Cnemophilus loriae. The sequence continues at coordinate 1,225,478 of VZTF01002956.1, read as the reverse complement.
ATCCCAGTGTAACAAAATCCAACCCTCTTTCCTCCACTTACAGGGAATGTCTCTCTTCATGATGCACTTAAATAAAATTGCCAGCTCTCCATGGGGAGAAAGACATAAGCTGATGTCTCAGCTAGAATAATGCCTTCTTGGTCTAATGACTGTTATATCTTTATTGATTAGCTTCTCCAAAATATCTCTGAAGTTCCCAACCTATGACACAGTGAAGTGATTTTTCTATGGGCTGTTGCTCAGCACTTCAAAATTGGGCCCACGGGGGTTCCAAACTCAGGATTCGAAAATGAAGGTACCAGAAGTTAATTACTTTTTGTACAAAAATAGGATGTGATTTCAGTTCCTGAGATATGTGAGCTGTACTTAGCTCATGCCATGTCAGGCTTTCTCTTAACTGGATCTCTGCCACACATCAGAAGAGTTCACCTGTGAACACAGCAGAGCCACTGCTCTTGTCGACCTTATTGCTGCACAGATTATTTCCAAAGCTCTCTTGCTGTGGTTTAGAGAATATGTATTATCAGCTCTATTTGTTCCTCACATTAGAAAAAATAAAATCTGCTTGTGAATTAGGAAAAAATCCAGGAATATTTTAATCCTGATGACTACAAATACCACAACTTGCTACAGTGCAGACTAGAAGGCTGTACTTGAATTAAAGAGGGAAAAGAGTCGTTCAAGCTGGGAATTTAGCTGGGAATCTCTAAGTAAAGCATTTTCCTGCTCAGGTGTGAAGCTGAAGCATCTGCTGGCATCTTGCCACCCAGCTTTGCAAACCCAGCTATGTTCGAACAGCAGCTCCACTGCAGGCAATGCACTATGATATTTTCTAAAATTCAAGTATAACTACTTTTCCTATCTTTATTCCTTGCATTGGTGTGTGCAAAAGCTTCTCATTCAAGTGGGAAACTAAAAGATAAGCAAGTAAGAATGAAGCAGTCAGGAGGTTAACTTGACAACTCCCAGACCAAACAGGGAAAATATTTAAAAGCTGAACACCTTCAGTATCATGACAGAGGAGGCAGAAACATCACAAAGACCACATTTGTGGGAACCTGTGCAAGATTTTATGGACTTTCAGAGTGTGTGGTAACTGCAGGGCTGAGTGAATCTGAAAACAAGTGAATTTAGGGGGAAATGATAAAATATTAAAGACCCAAATTTTTGGTAAATCTTTCCTCACTGACAACTATTAAAAATAATTTAAATAAATCAGGAGGTAAAGGCAGAGGATTCCACTAACTACAGAACCTGGTATTTGAAACCGAGCCTGTATTTCCAGCAGGGCTGTGTGCACACAGGATTGTACGGCCTGGTGGTTCCTAATCCAGTTCTCAAACAGTGGCAGAAAGCCTTTCTCTGCAGAAATCTCCTTTGCAGCTCTGCACGGTCAGGGCCCCACCCTCCAGATCAGGTGCAGGGAGCACTTCTGAGCTGGTGTCTCGTTTGTTATGGGGCCACCATTCCCATAAACTTGTTGTGCCCAATCACTGCAGAGGCCAGGATCCAGAAATTTGGATGTGGCATTAAATGCACGTGGATGATTTTGTACAGTGAAGGAGCTGCTCGGTTTTTGTATATCAACCAAGGAGTGCTGAGCAGTGTTGGCCTATGTAGCTTGGAGAAAAAGAGAGAGGAGATGCTAATGGATACATCATTTGTAATAATCTCTTTAATTTAGAGCCACCAGAGCTGCTCAGGCACGGTGTTAACAGCGGAGCTTTGCAGTTGTCAAGTTTGAGCCGTGTATTTGTTTCCAGCCTCCCAGTCCTGATCCTCTTCCCTTCACTCAGTAAATCAAACAGGACATATCTGAACTTCTGAAGTTTGCCAGGTGTTTCTCTTATTAGGTTATTGGGATGCAATAACTTTCAAAGGGCAGAAGAGTTTTGGCTGCCTGGTGAATTCAGTCAGAACAGATGGGAGTGGGGTCGTGGGGCTGTGTGAGGACAGGTCCCATCAGCTGGGCACTGGGGAGCAGGAGAGCAGCACAGCACAGCTGGGCCAGGAATCCCCTTCTGCAGGGGCTCTCTGGGGCTCGGGCATCTGCACCGCCCAAATGGGGCCAAACCCATGTGACTGGGAAGCTGTTTTGGTTATCAGAGCCTAGGCCAGCAAATTCTAGACTTTGGTTGCTACAGCCACATCCTGTATCCTGTGTGCGTCACTGGGATTCCTTCTTGCTTTGTTTTCCCAATAAGTTGGGTGTCAGTGCTCTAAAATTTCACTGTTGTCAAAACCAAGTGCACGAAGACTGAACTGCCACTGAAACAAGCAAAAAAACCCTGTTGTTTAAAGAGATCTCTTCCCTAGTGTACCTCCAGGCCTGTTTGCCTCTTCCGTTCACCGTCTAGTGAAGGAATCTAAATAAAGGAAATACAATCATTTTACACTCTTCCAAACTCCATTTCTTTGTCCAAAACTCAGAGTTTTTCCCTCTCAAAATCACAGTTTTAAGCTTATAAACTGTCTGTATTAAGTAGCCTATCCAAGTGGCAAATTTCTGAGGGCATTAGAAAGCATTTCTGAGAAGGACAGAAACAGCTGCATTCAGTAACTCCAAAACTCTTAATTCTGAATAAATGAGGTGGGGTTTACAAAGACTTAAAGCGTTGAGTTTAGAGAAAGGGTATAACAAAGAAAACATTCCAAGGGGTCTACACCTTACATTCCCATTGTACATCATGCCATTTGCAAATTTGTCTCCAAAACCAGAAACCTCCAGACTGAGGAACACTCCAGTGGTAACACAGGAGTGACAGCATGGACTGCTCATCACTCCTGGCTGCATCTGCATCCCTGCCCTGGTGCCAGAGGGGGACCTTTCTTCCAGAGAACCCAGGAGGGACCCTGCAAACCTCCTGCCTTCAACAGAGACAACAAGAGATGGAACAGGAGCTGTGTCTTAGTGTCTGCCAGAAAGAAATCCCTGCTGAGCTGCTCACCTGACCTTGTACCAGCTCCGTGCTTTCCCGAGGTGCTGCAGGTCCAACCCGCTGGCCACAAGCCCAGGACATCCTCGTGCTGCAGCCAGGTACTGCTGATGCCACATGGGCTGTTTTCCTATTTTCCTTAGTTAATCTGCTTCTCACTTTTGCAGCCTCCCTACAAAAGTACTCACTGAGTATCACAGTGGTCACAGTTCACTGGACGTCACAGTCCGGTCAGCTGCAGTTGGTTTGAGCTCATATTTTCTGTTTAAAATGCCTGATTGGTTACCTAAAATAACAAAATATTGTTCTCGTTTGTGAAGGCTGAGGCTGCTTAAGCAGAGGCTTGAATTACTACTGAAAACTGTGTAACAGACTTTTGTGTGGAGAGTTTGTGTCGTATGCCGTAATTTATTAGTCTCCCAAGGTATGCAAAATTGTTCTGTGACTATTCAGTAGCCATAAAATATATGAAGAAATGCAACTAACCCAAATTTCTGAGATTTCTTTTGTGTATAAACGTATTGCCATTTCTAAAATGTTTATGTGGCTCTAGGACATTTATTTGCAAGGCCCAGACTGCTTTAGTAGTACCCAGAGTACCTTAACCTTGGCTGGACTTGACTCTAGGTGCTTCTGTAACACAAAACTACAATCAAATTAAGCCCTAACTTCAGTAATTGAATTTTAGTAGCCAAATTTTATGAAGGAAACAAATTTCAGTTACACCTGTGTATTTGTAAAAGATGAATTTTCAGTTGTTAAATGTAAGTGTTCATAGACAAGCTTGTGCACTCAACCAAAGAGAGACGAGAATCAATATTACCCCTGAGCAGCAGCTCAAATTTCAAATATTCACAGCTTGTAAAGTCGAACTTGTGAAGTTTAATTGACCAGGAATAATTTGAGGACAGTGATCTGTATGAGCTTCATAGGCAGAATGCAACTGCGTTATTCACTGGAAATTATTTATTCCGCTTTAGAAATTATGGGGCTGTGCATTTGCTAAAATCTGAACTTTAATTTGCCCATGAACACTGCATGATCCTCAGCAGAAAAGGAGCAGCAATTAGGAGCTTGTTTTCCTGTAATTCCCTCCCACCACTGCTCTTCTGAGTAACCTGGCTATCAATAAGCACCTCCCTGCTGCCACAGCCCCTCAGCATTGTAGCTGTAAAGGAGAAGATTAACATGATCTCTTTTGCTTCTGTGACTTTCAAGTTCAGAGCAGAATTAACCTGTGATTTTTCCCTCTGCTTCTCTGCAGTGACCAGTGAACTAAATGCCCATTTTTCTTCCTCAGCTGCCACGGAATATTTACTGTAGTTTTTCCTGTAGAGCCTTGTCCCTTTGGCAGAGCTGCGAGTTTGGCTCATCCAATTTCAGTGTCTCTTTTGTGACCCATGGCTATGCTTTGCTCCTCTCTGCTGTGGTTCAACATTACATGTCTCTGGAAATGCCAGGCAGGAACCAGGGGCTGGTGGGGAAAGCGCTTCTGGGGAAATGGGACAATCTTCAACCTCCCAAAAATTGTGAATAGTGTACTTGGGGACATAAAAGTTCAGCTGAAAGAGTTTTGAGAGGAAGAAAGGTAAAAGTAAAGGGAACAGAATTTGGAACATAAGTAACACTTCAGTTATTTTTATAAACTTAAATCTTGGCTTAATTCTGAAATTGCACACTGTTTAGGAGTATTAGTGTTGGCAGAAATAAAGTCGTTTGGAGGAGTCTGTCATGACTTAGAGATCCCATATGAAATACTACAATATTTCATGCATGTAATCCATCCTCCTCTCCTGGTGTCCAGTTTACCACTTCTGTAAGCCCGTGAAATTAATCCCCAGTCAGGCGCCTTCAGGAGCCAACAAGCCAGGCTGGGCTGGAGAGACCATCCAGCCACAGAGCTGTTGTGTTTGCAAATCTGGCATCCCAAATTACACAAAGTCTGTACCCTTAAGGTGCAGATACCAGGCAACTGGTGAGGCTGATACCCTCTAAGGCATCTGTGGACTAGTTAGGGAGCCCAAAGTACAAAAAAGCATGAAATGGAACCCATTCTGATTGGTCCTCACCTCATGGCCAGGTATAGGTACAGTGAATGCATAGATACATACTGGCTAGAGAACAGATACAGAGGGCAGTGACACTGCTTGAAAAAATGTCACATCCAGACTCCAGGATTTAGATTTTACAGGCGGGCAGTGGTGGCAGAGATCTCTCCTTTTCAAAGGTAAGAATGAAAACTGAGCACGTAGCAGTTTCTTTCCTACGTTTTGATCTTTAGGATTTAAGTAGGTAACAAGGCTTGTGCCCATTAAAAGGGTGAACTCAGGGGTCCCTAATTAGGAGCTACGATGCAGGGGTTCCCTGCCGAGGATATGGCATCCCCACCACGGCGTTCAGCTTCCACCTGATGAATGTTAAGAACCTCTTCATGTTAGAAATCTTAATTGCTGTGTTTGAGAGCAGGTGCTTCAGGCTGTGGGGTGGGAGTGCTGAGCACCGCTGCCTGCGCTGGGCTGGCCCTCGAGCTGGCTCCCAGCTCACCTCTCTGCTCAACCAGCAGCATTTCAGTCTGCATCACCCTCTGTCAGGCACCTTTTGTGCCGGCTTGCCTACGGGTGCAAGCCAAGTGACTGCTGGAAATGATAAGGAATCTTTTGTGCTTTGTCCTATTTTTAAGCCCTTTTGTCACTTAACTGTACACAGCCTCAGTATTTAAGCAATACAGGTTGGGGGCTTTTTTGCTTTACTCCAACTTGTTTGAAGGGTTATCAGTGTTTGTTCCCTGTTGAAATTCTTATCCAGACTGTACAGCTCAAGTTCCTTGGTGTAAACCACCCTGAGAAGTCAACATCTCCATTTTCAGGTCTGCCTCAAATCCCGAGGGAGGGCAACCTTCGCCCAGACTGATCTGATCTGTGCAAGTTGAATATCCCGAGCAGCACAGCCCACTCAAACCAGCACACCCGATGAGTCTGGGCAGGATTATAACGCTGACCCCAATAACAGTGGTTAAGCAAAAGATCTACAGAGCGATCTACAGAGAACTTGTCTGAAGGAAATAATTTTGCTTTTTTTTTTTTTAATTTTACAGGCTGAGCCTCCCTAGTTTGCAGTTCTTTACAGCTTTATGCTGCACATTGAGTGAGGGTCTTTCACCAGCTTCTAGACACTCCCATCACAAGGAAATTGACTGGCAGGGACATATTTTTTGCTTGTCACTCCAGGCGAGATGACTCCATTGACTTCTGTGGTTCACTGACTGAGAAACCGTCAAAACCCAAACTTTTAGGGGTATTGAGATTACTAGCAATGTGAAGAGAGACAAAACAAGTCAGATTCCTGTCTTTTATATACAGCTCACCAGGGAGCGTTTCTTCTCAGCCGTTCCCTGTTTTTCTTTTCTTCTGGAGTGGACAGGGTTGTCTTCCTTGACACTGGCGTTGCCTTCCAGCAGCTATCCCACCCCCTGGTCCCAGCAGAGGAGCTGCTGTGGTCTGGCACCTGTTCAGCCAGGTGTAGACCCCTGGCCACAGCCGGGCTGTGATGACACAGATCTCCTGTTTGCCCTTGCTGTCCAGAAGTGCTGAGCGATGTACGCTCAGTGGCGGCAACGGCGTTCACACGTGTGCTTCATTGTGCTCCAGTACCTCAGTTTCCATGGCTACCACAGAAATTGCAGGTTTGCTGTACAAATTGGTAGGAGAGATTCAGAACACCAGCCCATATGCTGCAGCTGCCTGAACCTCACTCCACTCTGCTGGGCTCAGACGTGCTGCTCTCTGTCAGGGGCTGCAGTGCTGGGCTCCGGCGGGTGCAGCAGCCACTGCTGGGCTCTTCTGGGGAAATTGGGTGCACGCAGCAGCCTGCCCCTGGTGTGGCTCTGGGCTGTCAGCTTTTGGAGCAGGGAAGAGGATCAGCATTTTGACGTACAGCCGAGGGGCCTGGGGGAAGTTTCCTCCCTGGTGGTTGGGGTTTCTGCCGCTCCCCAGGTGTAAAGCAACTGAGTAAAGGCATATTTCAGCATGTGATTGTGGAGATTTATGCAGAAAGGCTGCAGGTAGAACATAAAACCAGACAGAATAGGTAAAACAAAGCCCATCCAGACCAGTACCTGTCACGGCTGGAGACTGACAGCAGGGTCCACAGGGAGGATCACAGGGATGCAGAAGCATCAGAAATACTCCCCCTGTGCCCAAGTAGCTGCAGCTCTGCTTTCCTGAGTCAGAGACGGTATCTGTGTCTTTATTTTCCTAGTGAATTTTTTTCTATTAATTTGCCTAGTTGTGTTTGAGCTCACATTCAATTTAGCCTCTGCAACAGCTCAGCAACAGGCTCCACAGCTGAGCTGTGCACTGGGTGACCAAATCCCATGGAGTCAAATCCTTCCCAGCAGTAGCAGTCCTAGTTCAATTCTCTGAAGTCATTTAACAAGCAGAAGCCATTCCATAACTGTGATTATTGCCCATCTTCATGTGTTCTCCCCTTCTAGTAAATCCTTTCTGAGAGGGTTGGTGACCAGAACAGCTCACGGCTGTCAAGATTCAGATGCCTTGTGGATATCCCTGTTCCTTTCCTGGTACATCCCAAGATCTGGATTGTCACTGAGCACTGAGCTGGCACAATCTGTCAGAATGCAAATATTTCTTTCTTCACTGGTAGCTGTAAAAGCAAAGCCCATCACTCTGTGCTGACACATCTGTCTGCTGTGAGGGCTCTGCCAAACTCCTTCCTTGGGACCAGCCCACCCCTGGCATCCCCTGGTCAGTGGGCTTAAGAGGATGGCTACTTTTGAAGACTAGTCCAGACTTTTGACTTGTCAGGCAGAAGTTTGGATTCACACTCAGCCTAAGGTTCCTCTCCATGAAGTGTTTGTGTCAGCATGATCTGTCGTGAAGGCCTTGTCTTTCACCAGCGCTCTGTGGAGAGCAGCACTCCGCAGGATTCTGCAGCAGGAGTGAGTTACCTGCCTGTCATGGGGTGTTTCTAGTGGGCACTTCTGCACTGTGGACTTTGGTGGTTTTCCAGCTCTGCCATCCCACAATACTTTGCCTACCTGACTACTGCGTGAGGGATCCTCAAAGAAACTCAATCCTCTACCACGATGTAGCCCAGCTTGAATTTTAGGCACTTTGTTGACCAGCATTTATTTGAAGCAAAAGGTATCCTGAATGGGGCAGTTGTGGTGCTCATAAAAAGTTTTCCTATTGTTGCTGCTCATAAAAGATTCCAGAGGGAGGTAATTTTGGCAATCACAGAAGGAGACTTGTCCCACTACAGCCTCCGAGGTAACGTGGTCACAGAGAGCACTCAGACCAAGTTCCTTGCAGTGTGTGCATTGTGCCTGGCACATTCAGCCAGCCAAGGAGTGTGTTTATCTGGTGATAATCAGATCAATAGGGTGTGTTATTACATTTCAGTGCGTTAGTGCAGTTATTAAATAGCTTTCCCAAGGATTGTAGAATAGCTATTTTTCAGTAATGTGTTGCATGATACCACTTTGAAAAAGAGTTCATGAGGATTTTTAAAAGGTCTGTTAGCAACATTCCAATTCAGGTAAGCATTGTGGTCAAATTCAAATCATGAATAAAATATGAAACAGATTAAGAAAGATGAATGGAGTGTTGAAAGAAGATCCAAAATCTGTTTTGGCTAATGCTCATAGAATTAATTTTCTAGAACTGCTTTCTTCACACACTACTGACTGAAACTGCTTCATCCATTCAAATATCTTCACTGCCACAGAGAAGTTTCTTCCACATTTTTATCTTTCACCAACTTGAAATTGAAAGGAAGTGACCATATAGGATGGCTTCTCAGACACATAATCCCAGCATTTAAAGAAATTTAACTCTGCCCTGTGAAGTCACACAGCACACGTTTAAGGTGGTTGAAGATTTTTTCTCCAGATTAGAATAAATTACATTAGCCATGTGGGAATTTTAATGTTTTCTTCTTTTTGTGGTAGGTCGAAGTGTGTCTTTGCAATATTTCATAGTTAAAGATTTCTTTGGAGAGAAATTCTGACTCAGATCACTTGCATTATCCTGTAAGTAGCATAATTTCAATCTAATTGTCAGAAATATTTTCTTTTAGCCCTTACGATAGTGTTCTTTGGGGATTTTCTTAATTTTGTGTATTCTGACTAAATCTGCTGAAACAATACCATGGACTATTCCTAGCAGTTTGACAATATATATTGACATTGACCTTGCTAAAAAGCAAGAACATCCTTTCTTTGTTTTCCAAGATGAAGAGCATCACCAGACTCACTCACTAACGTTACTGCTGCCTCCCCTAATAATGTATTTCGTGAATTTGTCCTCCAAGTTTAATGGAGGACAGTGCTAGCAATCTGGAAAATTTGGCAACATTACTCATTGTAAAAAGCCTATTTACATATATTAAAGATGCCTTGCTAAAGTTTAACAACTAGACATCGCTGAGCAGCCCGGCAGCACTGAACCTCTCAGGTACCCACACAGCACTGAGCTTGTCTTTGCTGCCTGGGGAGGTTAATTTATGCAGCTGAGTCAGCTAATCATCACTGCAAGGAAAACACATCCACATGTTTACTGTAAAGCACCGACATCTTCGGACAGGGACATTTACCATCACTGCAGAAAATAATCAGCCATCGAGTCAGGAAAAGACCCCTTTACTCCAATAATCTGTCTCTGGCCTGCAGCAAATGTGAACAGCATAAAGACAGGGCAAGCATACAGTGATACTACCCAAAATACCCTCCCGCTCTTCAGTCATCTGCAGCATAATTCCTAAAGCAGGGATTGTGCCCGTTTTGAAGGACCTTTCTCCCATCAATCTGCCCAGGAAATTGTGTATCCCTATACACTTGCATTCACAACCTCCTGTGGCAAGGAGGCCCAGTGGAGAAAAGGATCCTCTTCCAGCTTATCCTACTTGCCTGCCTGAAGCATCAGTTCCAGGAGAGGGGTTACGTGGCGGAAGGTGTAGAGCAACTCTTGTGGAACACCTTGGGCTGCTTTCAGGGATGCATAAAGGGGATGTCCACACATCCAAGCCTTGCATGCAGGAGTAACTCGTGCTCAGTGAGCAAACAGTAGCTGGGAAGCAAAAAATAAGGTTTTGGATGAGTTCTAGTCTCACATTTTCTCTCTGCTGTGTTTGCAGCTCAGTCTGCTTTAAAAAACGTAGATGCACTTATGGTCCTGTTGGAAACAACTCAGCCTCCTTTGAGAAGTGATGTGACTGTTCAGGTAGGGCTGGACAGAGTGCAATACATAAGAACATTCAGAGCAATTTTAAAATCCAGGTGTGCTTCCATTTGTTCTGCTGTGGGACTGGCCCACGGCTGTATGCAAAGTCCTTTTCAGACATTTGCAGTTTCCCCTGCAGTTGTCGCTCTCCGAGGCAAGTCCTACCTGCACTACTCTTGCGTGTTGATCCCTGTTATAATTCATCAGTGTTACATCTGCCCCGTTCTGTACCCTGATTAAATTAGAATCCCATTAAGCACAATTGGCTGTCAGGCAAAGGAAATGTCTGATCTTATTTTCAGTATAAGTCATGCCCTCTGCACTCCTGCACGTCAGAAAATTTCCGAGGAGTGATAAGGCTGCAGTTTTGATGGGATTCCTGCATTTCTCCAAGGACTTGTTGAAAACGTGGCAGCTTGGTAGTTGAATATTAGATTGTTAAGTGGCACAGTGCAATGTATTGTGGATAAAGGACTCCCTGAGGAGCTGCCCACTCCTCGAGGGTGATCCTTCACGGCATCAGCCACCCTCAAGTGATGCCACAGCAGCAGGACCTGGGCAAAGACACCCCTTCAATCCATCAAAACAATCACACAGATGGAAGCTGTGTCCCATCTCGTGATAAATAACAAACCTAGTTTGGCATTCCTTGGAGGAGTACTGACAAAACCTGAATTTAAGGTACTTTGTGTTTTCCTCTTTTTGTTGGAAAAGCAGGATATCAGTAGAGCATTTGTGTCGAGGACCATGTGCTGAATATTCCCTTTGACATTTCTAACAAAGCCCACCAGACTTGCCACAGTGTTCAAGGAATTCCTGACACATGTCACCCCTGCCTGGGTGTTTCTGGTCCTGTTCCTGGAGGGATTACAAGTCCTTATTCATCAAGAGTTACTTTGAGTGCAACAAGAGCTGTTGTTTCAGCAACCTGGTCTAGTGAAAGGTGTCCCTGCCTGTGGCAGGGGGGCAGAACTGGAGGATCGTAAAAGGTCCCTTCCAACCCAGGCCATTCTGGGATTCGTGTTGAGAATATTTGGCAAATCATCAAAATCTCTTCTTACTTGCTACTGTGTTAATATTTGGTATTTTCCTTTAAAAGGCAGCCTGTCTTCTGCAATCTTCCCTTGAAATCAGGTTGCTTAACAGCTTAAAGTCTTTAAAACAGTATGTGCCCATTTTGTTCTCTTGGATCATTCTATGCCTTCTGCTAAGCAGTAATAAAACAAAACTAAAATGCAAGATTTTGTTTTAAATATTCACTCCTTAACTGTGCATCCTACAGGCTGGGCTCAGCTAATCTCTGGATTACAGTGTAAAATATTATGGCATTTATCTGTAAAACTCATTTGTACTGCACAATGCTCTCACTTGAGAAAATCCCGAAACCAAACCCTTTTTGTACCAGGTGCGTTCGTTTTCTGCTGTCAAAGAAAAAAAATAAAAAAATAAAAAGCTTGAGACCACTAAGTAGCTGCAACCTTTTCCATAGACCTTGTTTACCTGATATTAGCTGGACTGTGTATTGTACTTTATAGAAACAGAAAGAAATCCCTGCTCTAAAGCGGGTGTCTGTGCTGCCTGTAAATGTCAGTCAGCCCTTCCAGATCAGAAATTAATTGTGCCTCTACCACGAGAAAGTGAGCAGGTCGAAGCACTTCTAATGTTGTGCTCTGGCAGGTTATTAGGTTTTCACCTCAGGAAATCCAGCTTCAAATGCCACATAACCTACCTTAGCTGGTCACTCAGGAGCGTGTATGCAACAGACACAAAAAGTTAGTAAAAATATATCAGGCACCCCCACTGACAGCTGTTTAATTACCAATCATTTGCTGCTCACGCAGAGGAGCAGCATGGTGTCCTCTTGGGTGCTTCATTAGTACCATCCAATTTTGGCTATGGCAAGCTTTATTTTGTGGTCAGTCCTTTAAGAATAGAAAAATCAAATATAATGAAAATACCTGTAGTGTTATAACTGTCAGGGCAGCAACTATTGCTTTACTGAAATCAGACCTTCCAGCCTGGTCTTCACGTGTTTATGGTTGCTTTTGTTGTTTCTAACTATTTTGATGGTAAGAAGGAAATTTTTAAAAAAGAAAAATCAAATTGCGTTGTTCTTCAACAGAGTGTGGTGCCCAGTGCTTTGAGTTGCACTGTCACGACAGACCTGCAGGGAATCCCAGTCCTGCTCAAAGAGTTAATCCCTCTCCTTTCATCCACAGCACAGCTCACCAATTTATGTGAGCCCTCAGTCAGCCCAAAGGTTAGTGAGCACTGAGGAGCATTTCAGGAATAGTGTTTGCAGCTGATTTAAGATGGGAGGGCATCAACTGCGATGCTGTGCTTCCTTCTCCTCCCTTAATTTGGGGCTCCATTCTGGCCAGTGGAGTTTAAATAACCAGAAACCATTCCATGTTCAGAAAGAATGAAATGAAAGTGAGGGTCTCCTTAAAAAAAGTCTCGTTGGAGCATGTAGCAGATTCTCAGGCAGCTTCTGCCATTACATTTTTTGGTTTTCCTTGCTCAGCATGGTAATTGCAATAGCTCCTGGATTGATATACTGGAGGAGGATTAACACATGCACATCACTATCTTTCTGCAGCTGCAATTTCTGTTTATCTTCCTCCTGCTGCTGGTCCCATCTATTGATTTCCAGCTGCTGCCTTTCTACCTAAGCCTCGCTGCAGAGGGAGATTTAGTCAAACAAAAGGTCCACACCTGATCCTTGGGAATGGCTCAAGGTGCTTTAAATCTGTTTCAGACACAGGACTGTGGGTCTGTGCTGCAGCCACGATCATCTCGTTACTCGTTCCAGCTGGCCAGCCTTGGTGTTCATGTCATGGACAGAGTCAGGCTGGCAGCCCTGAGCAAACTGGGCACCTTAGCTCCGGGGATGGATCTGGTCCCTGCTGCCTGTTCAGAGTAAGTTTTGCTGGGAAGAAAACTGTGTGGAGAGTGGTGTTTTGGGTTTTTTTTAGGATGTGTCTGTATGTCACTGCAATGCCTGCTAACCACTATGAGCTCCAGATTTTTTCTGATTTTATTGAATAATTAACCCTTCATTTCTGTGGCATCAAATTGTTTCCTAGGTAGATGCTGTGTGCTGTCAGCCAGTCCAGGTCACCGACAGCTTCAGGTGGCTTTACTCTCTCTCATCTTGCCATGTTTCCAGCCAAGCCTTGTGGATAATCTTGGCATTTGCTGTGGTCCAAGCACAGTAAGCTCAGGCTTTGCACCTACTGGCAGGGGCTTTGCTGTCAGTGACTAATTCTTTTAGGTCTTTCTTTCAGAGGCTCCGTGTCAAGTTTCAGTGCTCTCCTGAGAGCTGCACCCTCCTGAGCTGCTGGAGAACGTTCAGGTTGGTCTTCTATTCCTCAGCTGAGTCCCATTCCCAAGCTTGGTGAAGGACTGATCCCAACTGAGGCTCAAAGCTTGAAGGAGAAGCTTTGAGCCAAGCTGGCTCCAGCACACAGACCGTGTCCTCTGGGAGATAACCACGCCTGGGATCACCTCTGCTCTGTGTGGCTGCTGCTGTGCACGAGCAGTGACCTCTCATGTCCTGTTGAGCCGGGTCAGAAAGGCACAGCACAGATGATGCTGTGGCGCTGCTGCTTCCGTGCTTTTCTGCTGCTTGGTTTTATTCAAGATCCCTTAACAGAGCCATTCTTCAGCTGCTTATTCCCTCATCTGGTTTTAATTCTGTTTGGTGAGTCTTCTGGACCCGGTGCTGATCTGTGTGTATAGCAGTAATTAAGTAGGGATCATGAAGTAAATTGATTTGTATAATCTAGAGAAACAGTATTCAGAAGCATTTTCATACCCTGCTTTTTCATTAAGAATATGGGCTCGTCACAGCAAAGTGTTTGTGAGAAGATTTTTAAGAATAATTTCGTGAATCCAATTCTGATTAAACCTAGAGAGCTGGATCAATCTCCTGAATAACCAGCTGCTGGTATTTAAGGTGAAAGTCTTGGGTTCAATTTCCTCTTTAAGATCAGCAGACCAGGAACTTGAATTCAGAGCAAATTCTAAAATACAAATCCTTATCTTGCCTTATTTCATACTCTCACAAACCAAGCCTCGTCTTCTCTACAGCTTTTAAAGAAAAGCTTTGCTTGACCTAAAAATCAGGCATGCAGAGCTCCAAGAACCAGGTTGAAAAGTTAATTGCACCTTCTACACTCCAATGTAGCGTTATTGATTAGAACACTTATTTAAAAAGTAGGTTTTTTTACATACTTCCAAGCTTTATTGCCCAGATAGTGAGATTGCTTTCAAAATTCCCTAACCTTGAACTCCACTCATCAGTATGAATTCATTACCTGAGTTCATCTCGCTCTGTAGCAAAATAGAAAGGTGTACCCAGTATTATGTTCCTAGAAGCATTTCCAATCTCACTTTGGCAAAACACTGTGGCTTTAAGGGCTTAAAATTGTCTTTGAATCTTGTTGCAGCTGAGATGGGAAGAACACAATCTATAATACTTTTCATTTGCTATATCTACTAAAGTGCCAGCACTGTTCAATACCTGAGGTTATTTCTGGCATCTCTACACTAAAGCAGTAGAGTATGTATCACCTTAGAGATGTAATTAGTGACCTACTCATGTATTTCGTCTTTCATGATAAAGACAAATTCTAACTTTCTTTTCTTCCACTTTTCCCAAATTCAACCTGGCAGGCAAAGATTCACGACAGGAAATAACACCAACCACTTTCCCTGGGGGTTCCTTTGCCTTGGCTGCTGGCTTGCAATCTCTTTCTCCTACTTTAAGGTCTGATTGAAAAAAGCCATTTATTGGTAGTTTGTTAAATTTAGGAAGTAGAAAAATGCAAGGAGAGGGGGAAAAGCACTATCCAAAGCAAGCCATTAAATTTCACTGATTTCAGAAGCCAGAGCATCTTTCTGAGATATTTGCTGTGTTATGGTCATTGTGGAGGAGACAAATGCTTTAGTTAGGCCAGCTGTCAGGTTTAGTGGAGCTCAGCAGTGTATTACCAGCCCTGCTCAGCAGCACAATGGTAACTTCAGAGCTCTGTTGCAGATCCTGTATAAAGGGTACCTTGTTCCAGTGGTACCTTCACACCTACAGATGTCACCATCTCTCAGGGCCTGGTCTGTTACCCTAAAGTTCAAACCAGGCAGTTTAAGTAATTGCATAAAAATTAGCACAAGAATGTTGGCACAGCTGCCAACAGTGAGTTTGAAACTCTGAGAAACAGATATGGTTACCCTCTGCATCCCAGTTACTCTTCTTCCTTCCCACTGAATGACTTCAGAGACAAAAATCTTCGTCTGAGCTCTTTAATCAGTGAGGTCATGAAACAGCCACAATGACATATTCTTGACTGTGAAGGCAAACAAACACATGTGCTTTCCAGAAATCCCTGTATTTGGTGACTGTGACAGAACCTCCAAAGACAGACAGCATCAATTCCCCAGAGCCTTCATCCACAAAAAATACAGCATCTCTCAAAGGGCCTTTCCTAAGCAAGCACAGGCAACTCTGTCGCAGGAGTCAAAATTGCCACCTTCTAGAAGAGTCATGAATGTTAAATCAAGCTCTAAAATGATTATATGGAAGTTGCCCTGCCTTGCTAAGTAAAATGAGCTTTCCTTGTGTATTGAGTCTCTTTGGGTGAAATAGATTTGTTGCAGTGGTTTGGTTTTGTTCGTATTGAGGAGTCAGCACAGGTCAGTGGGCAAGCTGAATTGTCATCTGTCTGTCTGAAACAGAATTGTTCACTCTGTGCTCACCCTCGCTGAGCCTGGGCAGCCAGAACCACGTTCTCAGCCCAGCCCACCCTGCCTAATGCACAGGCAAAGGGGCTCTCTGGGTGCTGGTATGAACCGTGCCCTCAGCAAACACCTGCTCGGGAACAGCCACTGCTCCTTGGCTTGTCCAGTCCTTGTAGAACCACTTTGCACAGCAAAAGGAAATTTTTTTTCACTTTTATGTTCTCTAACAGACATGAAAAGTGATTTCTGAGATTAATGCAGTATAAAATTTTAACTCGCTTTGTATAACTTCCTTCTTTTTAGACAGGAAGGGTTTTTTCCTCATCTATATTATGACACGCTTTGGCAAAAGCAATCTTACTCTTTTTATCAGTGGCAGCTTGGGATGGGCATAATATTTACAAATGATGCCATGAACAAGTTATGCAAATCACCCAAATGAGAACCAGTAAGCTTTTATATCCTGCCAAACAATCGTGTAGTGTAGAAATGCCACATTTTACAGTCAATTTGAGAAGTGTTTTAGAGACTTTAAAACATTAGTGCCCTATTTTTCATATTGCTCAACATATATAACAGGATTTGTTAGTACCATGAGTCCAAAAATATAAACCTTTGGAATATGACAGAAAAAATAACCGTAATAGATTTTAAAAACCTAAGTGACTTTGAAAAGCCTCTTGGAAGTTCATAATACTGTCAATTTTTTAAAGATCTTGTCTAAAATTGAAAACCTGTATGACTGCAGAGAGGCAATCTGTGCCTTTCTAACTAGTATAAAAATACCGTTTCTTAGTGCATGTAAATGAGCCATTATAAAATAAATCAGCAAAAAAGTAATGGATTCCCTTAATGTATTAAGCTCTCCAAAGGGCTCATCTACACTGCAGAATTCACAAGTGTCTGAGCTGAGCTAAGGATCAGTGACTGCATGGCCACATTAACTGATTTTTAACATTGTTCCACAATCCCTTTGGCAGTGTCCTGGAAGGCTTCTTTTTTAGGAGGTTCTGGCTACTCAAAGTAGGGTACATATAAAGTCACATATCCCAGGGAGATTTGCTAGATTCCCCTTTCCTAATTCAGTGTGGGGCTACTAGTGAAAAATGAGCTGAGCCAATTCAGCCTGTCAGCTTCTATGCCATAACTAGCTCATTTTTAAGTGATTTGTCTAAATTTGAAGACATTATTGAATTATTTGTAAGCTTTAATTTTTTTCATCTTAAAAGGGGCGTGTGGATTATTGGATTGAAATACAGCACAAGTTTTCCCTTGGAAAGGAAATTGCCAATCACAGTAGTAACCCACACAGCTCTCCTCCCCAAGTGAAACAAGGAAACAAAGGGACATTTGGGGGGGAAATAAGGAGCAAATAACATAATACTGAATTGGTGAGAACTACAAAATGATAACTTTTAAAAATGTGGTATTGAGGGCTTTTTTCAAGCAAAAGTGTTTTCATGCCATATTACATCTGAAATCCCTAAAACAGCTTTCCACCTTCCCTGTAAAGACCTAGGAGAAAGGGCTTATTTTTTCAAAGCTCTTCTAAGTCTCCATCTCCCTGCCAGACTTTATTTAAAAGGTTACAGAGCACCAGTGCCTCTTTCCTGGTTGTTTTACTGTTTGTGTGCTGAGCCCAATGCCCTTGGTTTGCATAAGGCTGGTGGTGTGTGGCTTTTTTCCAGCAGTGAACTATTTACTGCTGGACAAGGGCAAGTTGGGGATCTCCTAACCTTGGTTTTCCACTTAACCACTTTTTGGTTAAGGCTCACAACAATTTTGTTTTGATTGAATCTATGACAGAAGCACCTGGGCTGGATGAAGCCGGGCCAGGACCTGCCAGGGCAGACAAGGGGGGACATTTCAGAGGTAAAAATAACTGCATGGGGTGAAGCGTGAGGTAGGGAAGAGGGGACAGGGACAGGGGTAACTGAGTCCTGTGGGGTGCTTTGTGTAGTACAAGTAAATATTGTACATCCTTGTACCCTGAGGGACCACAGGGCCTCTCGAGCTGAGTCTTCTGCACTTTTCCACATTTATAAAATATCCTTCCACATTGCTCCACGAGGGTGTTGGGTGTTCCCAATCCAGCTGAGACCCCTGCCCACCCTCCTGCCACACTTCTGCAATCACTTCATTTGTTAGGCCCAAGTGTTGGGGCTGAGGGGGAACGTTACCCCTCTGTGAAGCATCCCACAAGTTTTTGGCATTGAGAAAGTAACTCTTCTACTCTGTTGCGGTGGCAGTGCAGTATTGTGAGCTATTTCACCAGTGCTGTGGCATGTGCAATATATATTGTGTGTGTTGCAGCAACAGGAGGGATGATGAATGGGTTATGTGTGCCCTGCTTTCTGCTTCTGTTGATAAGTGACTGATAAAGCTGACAAATAGCTGGATTAAGTAAACAGAGCCTACATAACTCATTCAAAGCACATAACTGTTTACAAATTATCAATTGTTATCTGCACAGTTTTGAGTTAGGAATGATGGATCCTGTTCCCGTGTAGAAATAATGGGCCAGTGATGTGTATCAGGTATGTGAGCAGTAAAATTGGCCATCTGACAGTGCTCATCCTCAGGACAGGGACTGGCAAGAAAGTAAAAAAAGAAATGTTGTTTGGACCAAGTAGAGCAATTTTTGAGTCCTGCAAAGAACAGGAATCTGTATACAAGAAAGGCTTCAGGATCTGGCTCCTAAATACAATCAGAATAATTTTTAGGCTTGTTTAGAAGCTATTGTAACTAGTTACTACTCAAGGAATAATTTCCATCTCGTTCCCATGGGTAGCGTTTGCAGAAAATGTAGAATGCGTATCTTTTTACTAGAACAGGAAGAAATGCCTGCTAATATAATGCCACTTCATTTCATAATTCACTGTAGAACGAGAATGGGATTTCAGAGCTGCTGATGTTTTCATCTCATGTTTCCCTGTCCAAAGTAAAAAGCTGTGCACGAACCATGTCAAGTTAAACAGATTTTGTTCCTTAATGGCTGTGTCATATTTGTAGGACGTGTTAAATGTGGGGGAGTGTTTGTGCTCAGCTCTCTATGATCAAGTGCTTGCTTTTAATTTAGTGAGTCGTCCCTGCAACATCCCGATAACAAAACGTGGCTTCAGATTCCTGAGATAACATTGAGTGCCAATTGCACATCAGAGAGAAAATAACTTGGCTCGCAAGAGCCTGGATTGATCCACGAAGAAAGAGGTTAAGAACGGTCCTGGAAGTGCTGACACGTGCAGAGTCCGCAGCGCAGCTCCCGGCGAGAGGGAGCCCGGGGCTCTGCAGGTTGCAGCCGGACCGCAGGCGCTGGAGCAGAGCTTCCCGCGGGGAATTCAGGGGATGCGGGAGAGCTCCTGGGCCTGGGTGCGCTCCCTCTTGGGGTTTGGCACCCTCTGCTGTCCAGTTTTTGAACAAAAACCCCCAAAACTCCCCAGAAATCGGACCGTGCGGGAGACAAAAGAGCAAATCAAACTCTTAACTGAGTAATTTGGGTGATCAACCCCCCGCACTCTTACTGCAGCAAGCAGTGAATGTTCACCGGAAAAAAGTACTTTTCCTGCTTCACAATAATAATTGCATAATTGCATTGGCTCTGTTTCTCATAAATAAGGTGACCAAGTCTTGGCTCCTGAATCCACTGTGAGGCTTCCTGACCATTCAGGCTGGATGCACACAAAGCACAAAGACTGATGCTGGAGGGGTCTCAGCTATGCTGAGGGAGGCTTTTTCTGCCTCAGCAAGGGCTCTGCACAATTATCACCGAGTTAAAACCACCCTACCACAGTGGAAGCAAGCAGGTTCATCCCTAACATCTGGCATGGCTGTTCTTGCTACACGAGCATCTTGTGCTGCAGCTGAGAGCGCTGAAAATTGCGTAGGACACCTTATGCATGTTTTAGCTATTTAGTTAAATGTTTATTCACTCCAGGTTTTTTTGCAAGCAATTAACAAATGCTTTCCTTTGACAGAGAGACACAGAGCTTCACTCCTGCAACAGAAACATGGGACACCTGGCTCTGCAGTAAGGGGAATTCAAACCTAAAAGCTCTGGAAAACAGGAGGCCTGTTTCTAGTGTGTGATTACCTCCACTGAATACCTCCTGTATTTGACTGACAAGGCAAAAAATATTCTGTATAGTAGGCATGGGAGCCTGTAAGGAAACAGCCGTTGTTTGTCCCTTATGTATTTCACATTTTGGATCTGCACTTGCACACTGTATTCAAGACAAAAAGTAGAAATTCATCACCCAGATCTGCAAAGCACATGGTGCCAGTCTTCCCTTAATAGGACACCAGAAAACCAAAGCTGTGCTTCCCAGCAGAGGCCCTTCAATGGCTTTGATTGTTAAATGGTTTCAGCTACGTCTTTAAGAGTTTCCAGTTATCCGTGGCTTCAAGTAGGAAATCCACCGCAAAAGTAGGACAAAGCACCATTCTTCTGAGAGCACAGATCCTGACAGGCATTGCTGCATTCCTTCCTGGGTTAGCTGCAGTTCTGAGCCACGTTCCTCGTGCTAATCTGGACTCCAGAAGACCCCCATAGTCCAGGGCAATGAGCACAAGTGCCTGTGCAGGGCACGTGCCACGGTTTTGTCCAGGGTGGGCAGTGCCTCACCCCTTGCCCTGTGTGCCCTGGAGCTGGGGGCTCTCAGGGTACAAGTTCGACCAGAGGCTGTTCCCCAAAGGAGCTGCCTGTGCCTGCTAATGTCCACTACATCCCTAGGGGAAAATAATGGGGAGAATGCAGCTATAGGGTAAATTGCCACTTGTTTCTCTTACGTTTCACTTCACTCCAGCAGCCTCGATGCTGCTTCCTTAACAAAGGATTAAATCCTTAAATGGATTTACTAATCAACTGCTTTTCTTTCCATACCCACTCTGCTTCTCCTCACATCTTCTCAGACCTGGGAGGATAACTAAAGGCTCAGAATGCTCATACTCCTTTCTATTATAAGAAGAAAAGATACTGATTCTAAGAAATGCCACTTGTGGAAATAGCTTTGGTTTTTTTGCTGCAAGAACCATGGTGTTCTAAATAGACTGCAGCTCTTCACATTCAGTCTCAATAGAAAATAAAATGGAGGAAGTGCAGAAGGCAGCACTGGCATGATTTGCATATAGTCTTTGAAAACAAGCCTCGGATAGTGGCAACTGAAAACCAGCTTTGGATCAGGCTCTTGCTGCAACACTGCTCAAGTCAAAGAAAGAAAACCTGACCTTGTGACAAAATAACCCTCACTCTGGTGTATATCTGAAACAAAACAAAAAAGATAAGACATTGTTATTTTAAAGAGGACACAGAATTAGATAGAAACTTGCGTGGTGGTAAAACACTAAATAAAACCCAGAATCCTCATTTGAGATCTCCAGTGAGTGGGAGCCACGGTACCAAGTGCTGCTTGTGCATAGGGCAGTCTGCTGCTGAGCTATATATCCAACCACAGATTGGTTTCCCCAAGCATCAGCCAAGACATTGTTTTTATTGATTTATTTTGCTATCTTCCCACTGCAGTGATAGGATGACAAAAGAACCACCTGTGGGTATCCTAATATATCTAATGCCAGCAGATTTTCAGGTTGAATAAAAACAATAAATCTTTCCAGGCACAAAGGGGAAATGGTGAGGTAAGTTAATTTGGGAAACTAAAGAGCATGATTTAGGAATATTGGGTTTGTTAGAATGGATCAGACCAGTCCTCCCGGTTTACTGTCTTCTCCTCAGAGATACTCCCTAACAGATGACACAAAAGAACACAAAATAAGCCCCAAAATAGTTAAGTGTTCAGTGACACTTCCAGGGACTGGCCTGCTTTCTGATAGTGCAGCAAAAACTGTGTTACACCAGTGAGCAAGAGGTCTGACTCTCACTGTATTATGCACAAGTGCTCCAAAAATTGGGTAGAATTTCCTAAGGAACCCAGGCACAATACAGGTGCTCGTGGCTGTGCTGATCACTGCATCTCTTGTGGGACACAGCCTGTATTTTCCCTAGGGCAGTACAGTTAGATTTGTTGTACAACTTCCTCCTAAATTAAGGGAGAAAATGAATAAACATGTAAACCTGTTCAGCTGCTTAATATATGCACAAATCAAGGCTAAAACAGTAGTGAGTCAAAGATGGTGTACAGTCTAGCACACCAGAAAACAAAGTTCTCTTTCTCCTCTGTTCTTCCAGTGGAGTTTCCTGTCTCCTCACTTCCATGAACAGGCTGAACTTGTCTTGTGGGGTGCTCCAAAAAATGCATATTAAGCCTTCATGGTAACACAAGGCTTCTTGGATCCGATCTATTTCAAAACAGTAATTTTACACTCTCTTTAGCTTTCTGCTAGTGAAAGCTTCCAGAGTAACACAGCTCTGATTCTCCACTACCCTGCTTTCCCCAAAGCAGATCCAGCATGGGCAGGAGTGGCTGAAGTTCCCTACAAGTGCTGCTTTGCTGAAAAACCTTAGCCCTGACCCATTCTTGGCAGTGCATTTGGGAAGGTTAGTTTTTGCTTTATAGGAATTTCAGCTCCTGGTTTCTGCATCACATTTGTCCAAATTTTGATTCTGACCTAGGAAATCTAGGCAATTTTGTTCATCCTGATCTTGGATTTTTGATAATTATGCTACAACATGATATATATACGTGAGCACTGCTATATATGTAGCTCAAGAATGCAGTTTTGAATGATCTGGCAAATTGTCTAATATAATTACACTTCTTTAGACTGCTTAAAGGAGCGTAAATAAAAGCAGTGTATGTGCCCCTAAAACCCCAGATATCAGTAGTGGTTGCCTCTGTAAGGTCAAGGCAGTAATACACATATGCCAGTTCAGACCTGTGCCCTTCTCAGACATAGGAAAAAAAATCAAATTGAAGTGAAGATACAAGAGCTCTGGAGATATTGTGAAGGAAACCAATAAAAGAGAAAAGCTAGAAACTGACACTCACCAATAACAGGATTCTTAAAGCCTCAAATTCGATAAACCCACAAACCAAAAGAAATTAAGCAGGCTGTGTCACTTCAGGACATCATGCTGTGGGATTTTAACAAGATTCATGGGTATTAAAAAGTAATGGCATAAATTGGGTATTTAAAGTCAGTATTGATTTGGTGCCAGATTCTGCATATCAACAATTGCACTTGAGTGTCCATTTACTTTGCTCAGAAATAAATATTCCTGCCCAGTTGCATATGCTAGTTGGGAGAGAATCAGTTTTCACCACTGGCAAAGGGACAGGTTGTTATCTCAAGCCATGTGGTTCATTGATTTATCTGTGGTGGAGTAAATACAAAAATTTATAGGAATGCTGTCAAAATCATTTATTTAAAAGCTTTTTTTGGAAGAAGAATGATAGCACATTCCCAGGTAAGAATGCAAGAGGCTTTCTGAGTATTTGGACTTATTAACTGGTTGAGGTAAATTATCTCCATTTGATGTTTCTGGCTGGCAGAGTTAATTTATTTGTACAAAAGTATTTAATGATGCAGGGAGATTGTTATTGGTGGTTTAATTATTGTTTTGATCAGAGCTTCTGTATGGGTGGTAGTACTCCTAATAAGATAATCATACTTTTTCATCTGTTAATGAGTCTTTGGAGTATTCCCAACACAGTTTTAAGTCTTAGTTGTTTTCCCGCTCTTGGTTTAATTTCTGCGTTTCATTTGGCTTGCATAATGAAACAAGATGGGCTGCTTTACTGCTGTTTATAATAGGTCTTCCTAATATGGTTTTCTGTGCTTGGGCTGATCAGGATTTTCCAAAACTGCATAAACATTTTTAATCTGGGGGGGAAAAAAATCACTTTGTCTGTAAATTGAAAGCAGTAAATTGGGGTTTTGTTCTTAGGTAAATTATAATACTGTTTTTGCACAATCTCATTGTGGTATCTAAACTTTACCACTAAAAAGCGTGTTGACTGCCTCTCTTTTCCATCTGTATCACTTAAACCTCCCCCCACCCCTCAAAGCATTCCCTGCATCTCTTCCTGCAAATACTTGCTGAGCAGTTGGTGAGATCACAGGAAAATACAGGAAAATACTGACAACATGGGCAGTATTTGGAAGTTAACAGTGGGAAGGGTATGGCCTGACTGAAGTCGAGGGTACTTCAGCAGTGGGTGTTGATGTGAACCATCTTGTACAGAGGTTAATTTGAATTGTATGAGAAGCTGGGAAGTGGACAGGAATGTTAAGAGGAGAACCATAAAAGAGTGAAGTTAATATCATATAAACAGAGGAGCTTTGCTTTTCTCTTTAAAGGTGAATATTCTAGTTCTCGTAGTATCTTCTTTATGGAGTGTTTCTATACTCAGCTTTTCCCAGCTGTGTGACCACACTTCCTTTCCCTCTGCTTCATTTTAAATTCTGGGTTTACTGGGCCTGGCTCTCCTTGTTTTGCAGTCCACCTTGGTTCTGCTGCAGTAACGTGCACACGAGGACAGCCCACACTGCACAGATACAAAACCATGGGGACATGAAAAAGCAAGTGGTGCCTAAATGTCCATGTGTCCTGCCTGCCACAAGCACAAACAATATTTCAGTCCTCTATGACAGTTATACAGGTGCCTACTACAAAAACTGTACTGGAAGAAGGTGGCAGAAAATTCCTTATTCTCCTCTGGAATTTTCTCATCCTCTTTGATGCCATGAAAAAAGAAATGTGCTTAAGCAGTAACAGAAGTGCCCCCAGTCCAGCTTTACCTTCAGAGCTGGGTGATGGCTTTTTGTTAGGTCATTTTTAGGGTCTCTTTGGGACTGTCCCTCTGTTTCTTACGTGATGGATGTTTCACTTACACCATCTCACAGAGCTTCCAGAGGCAACAGGAGATGCACAGAGACCTGGTAAAAGGTCCTTTTTACCAAAAAAGAAAGAGAGGACTGGAAGGAACTACATTAGAGGTGAATAGAGCTTCTTGTATTTTTATCAGGTGTCACAGATCTTCAGATTTAGCAGTAATTTCCTATTTGGTACACAGTGAGCTGGGGAAAGGGCATCAACCACGTCTGCCTATAATTTAGGAACACAGCAAGATTACTCACAGTTTCTCCCCTCATCTCTCCCAGGCTTTAGCCTGAGAAGTTTTTCACTCTCTGTTGTGACCTTTATGATGTGCCTTACACATGCAAAGTCTTCAACTGTGTTAAAAAAGAAAAAATTATGAAGATTTTAATAGTATGGCAAATATCCTAATGTCTTAATTACTAACACAGGAACCTGGGGAACACAGCTAACACTGGACCTCATTTATAAGGAGCTGTTGCACAAGTAGAGATTAAAACTCTCTGAAAAACTAAGTCTAAATAGACTAAACAAAGGGCAGGGGAAAATAAGATATGTAAAATGAATGACATCATGGCTGGTAAAAATCTGGTTTCTTCCATGAATTTATTTTTCTTACAGTGTTGGGAATTAATCAGTAGTGTAAAATGAACCAAACCACCCAAGTGAGGTACAACAGACACTAGCAGGAAATACTAAACTAGGATGTACAGCAGTCAGGAGAAATGAGAAAGAAGCAAAAATGCAGGTGGAAAAAGCAGGCAAGGATAAAAGAGCATGCTCAGAAGCTGAACAGCGAGAAGATGGAAGATGGGTGTCCTGTGCTGCAGGGACCAGTCTACAGATGCTTTGCTGCTGCTGCTGCCAGCTGAATGTCTAACTAAAGGCCCTGTAGCCTCTTTTTTTTTTGTCACTTGCCTAAAATCACTACAATGACATGTGCCCTGAAGCCTTGTGCCAAGTCTGGAGTCTCTAAACCAGAAATCAGGCACCTGGGGAAGGGAAGGTATGGAGCAAACCACTTGGATCTGTTTCTTCCCCTCATCCTACAGCTGAACCTGATCAAGCATATGTGCATGCCAACAAAATGCTTTTGAAAGAGAGCTGTCTCTAATATTTGAAAGAAAGTGTTGCCTCAGTAACTATTACCATCCCCAGTGTCCACACCATACCCTGCTGGCACACCTGGCTCCTGCTGCTAATGGCAGGAGGATCTTTAATAAGGCCACTGAAGGGGCTGGATGGTCTGAACTGCACCACCTTGTGTGCCATCAGCACACGTCCGCAACAGCAAAGGGAAGAGTCCAAGGGGCTCTTCCCTTGTGTCTGTATTAGGGTTCTTTTGAGGATGAACTGATTGTGTTTCACAGGGCTGTCAGCTGAGCCTTTCACCAGCTCTAAAACTGCCATAATTTTCAGGCTAACCAAAGTCTGAAAACAGGAAGAGCAAAGCAGAAGTCCAGGGATGTCACTCGGTCACCCACAGGAGGTTATCTTCTGGGTTAGAGTTGATCCAGTGGCCTCAGAAATGGCAACTGCAAATACTTCAGTGCACATCTCTGGTTATTATCCCAGAAGTACAAGCTGTGGAGAGCACCGAAGGTTAAAGAGTCCTTGGCAAATGTTCTTTAACACTGCAGTAGAGTACTGTACATTTTGGAAGATGACATGGAGTTCTAAGGTAACAGCTAAAATCAACAGCATTTGCTGAGCAAGACGCTGTAGTTATGGAAAACTTCACGAGTTCAAACCACTGTGTCCAGCTCTCTGTGGAGAGTCAGACTGGCTGGGCTTGGTCTCAGCTCACTTTTGGGCAATGCTGGTTTGCCCTGCAGCTCTTGTAAGGGCCCTGTTTCCTCCACAAACACCAACTTTTGCCCCATCAGTGGGCTGGGTTGCAGAGGAAGGTCACAAGGGGTCCAAGGATTTCAGAAGCACTCTTGGATTCCCTATGTAGGACACAAATTGTAATTCCAGTAAGACCAATATGTGTTCTTCATACGTCTCACAACATTTACTCAGCCAAATCTACCCTGTAAGTAGGGACAAAAGCTTTCAACCAACATGTAACTAATTTGAATTAATATATCTGTAACTCAAAGCATTCTTCTGTGCATTTTGCTCCCACAGACACAGTGTTCCTGTAAATGAATTATCCCCACTTCACTGAAGGGGAATGCTCTGTTCCTTGAGTTTCACTTGAGTACAAGCACAGAACTACAAACCCACACCAGTCCTGTTCTCGGTGCAGGGATGTGCAGCTTGAGCCTGCTGTCTGCGCACAGAAAAGTTCAGAGGGACTTCTTGGCACTTGCAGTCTGTAGGACTGTGGTGCTAATTAATGTAGAAAAGCAAAGGCAAGCTGAATGTTTCACTGAGAGGAGCAGAAAGACCTGCTTGGGGAAACTGGCTGGCACTTAAACCTGGGTACTGATTATCTAGTGCTGTTCACACAGCTTGAACACTTCAGCTTCAAAACAGGTCTTCCCTAATATGAGAGAAAAACTGAAGGAAAAAGTGGTGTGATGCTTACAAAATATGTGACTTACTGGATCAGTTTTGGGAAAATTTAGAATTCCGCATTAATCACTTAATGTAAACAAGGAAAATAAGTTTTTAATGATTAGGATGTTCCTAAAAGACACGTGGCTTATTTTACATAAAGCATTCCAGTTTGATTTTGCAGAAGAAATGGCCTACCGCACTCTGCACCAAAACAAAAACAAGTGCCAAAACACAGTGAGAGGTTGTAGGGAAACAGGTGAACCATCGTGCTTGTCGGAGATTCATGTGTTGCCAGGGATAGCTTTGGTTGAAGAAATGGGACACACTGAGGAATTTGTGGGTAGCCTGGAGCCAGGACGTTTCACAGAAGCTCAGGAGCAGGCTGCTTTACAGGGACAACATTTGCCACCTTCCTGACACGGCCAAAGGTGAGGACAGGTCACAGAGTGAGAGCTGCTGGAAAAGAGGAAACCTCTGAGCAGGCTGGATGGTAAATAGTCTTAAAAATAGGACGAGATGCATATTTTTAAGGCATAGTATCTTAAACTGCTCTAGCACAATTGATCTATTGCCTGGAGCACCAGAAATGGGTTGGAATGTAATAGCAAGAAGTCATGCACTTAAAGATTAATTAGAATAACTGCGAGTGAGCTCAGAGGTTCATCAAATGTGAGATTACAAGAGGAGGAATCCAGGTACGTTATTGGTTGTAGGATAACTGTGATGCCACTGTAATGTGGTCTTAAAAATGCTAATGTATTCTGGGCTGCATCGAGTGAGGTATTTTCAGGAGACGGCGAGGTATTAATATCGTGGTACAAGGCAGTTGTTAAGACCTTGTTTAGAACACTGCACATAGGGTAGAAGGTATAAAAGGACGCTGGAGGAGCGGAAAACCTATTTGGAGAGAAGATTAAAAGCAAAGCAGAAAGACTGAGAATGGATGATCTAATTGCTATTTATAGGGACATTTGAGGTAAATATCAGAAAAGCAAAGTTATTTAATTTGAAGGGCAAAATGGTAAAGACCTAATGGCTATAAATTGGTAGTGAATACATTTATGCTGGAAATCAGAAAGTTTCTAGTTTCGGAAGAGTGGGTGCTAGAAAAGCCTTGAAAATAGAAACAAGGCACCTTGGCTGTCTGATGGCAGCTTAGTTACCCAGTTCATCCTCCAAACTGGATAATAAAATGGTGTTGGGTTTCTCACAAATTGCCATTCCTGCAGAGGGGACATAAGGAGATTTAATCCCCGTGTGATGAAATGTGTATTTGCAGTGTGTTAGCCCCGTGTTTCAGGAGGTTTGCTAACATGCCAGAAGGTCCAGCAAGATTCTGCTTCCTCTCCGTGCCTTTTTAACCTCCAAATCACCAGAGATGACACAAAGTTAATGTATCGTGGAGCTGGCCAGCCGAAGGTTCTGTAAACAGCTGTCCTTCTGCGACTGACGATTAATAGGACATAGAAGATCGTTTGGATGTTTCGCGGATCAGACTGGTGGATCACGTTTCTTTCTCTACGCAGTTGCGTGTACCCAGGACTCATTTCCAGGATTTCACGAGCAGTCTGAAAGGGCGTGCTTCTTTCTCTTGTCAGTCTGAGAAGTTTGTGATAGCTGACTTTTGAGGTTTTCTTCCTTTTTTCACACTAGTTTGGGGCTTTTGCAGAACAAGTCCTCAGTTTCTTAGCGGCTGTGCTTTGTTGAGGGGGTGGCTGCCGTGTCTGCGGAGATGTTCCGGGGGACTCACGGAGTCCGGCCGGGCTAGCCCGGGGCTGCCTGGAGCGACGCTCGGCTATGCAGCCGGTGTCTGCAGGGACTCAATTAGGCGGTGCGGCAGCGGTTTCATTTGAATAGTTAATTGCGCGGTGCCGGGCCCGGAGCGCTCGGCGGGGCCCTACGGATCGGCATGGCGAGACCCCCCTCTAGCGGAGGGCCCGGGCCTCTCCCGCCCCTCGGCGCGAACGGCAGCGGGAGCGGGCGGGCCGCAGCTCCGGGAAACGGAACCGCGGGCAAGAAGCGCTCTAGCCCCGCGGGGCCCGTTCTTGGGCAGCGCCGCCGCCGCTGCGAGCCCCGGGGCGGCTCCTGCGGGGCGCGGGCCCCGCTGTCCCGGGCGGCGGGCGCGCTGTGCTCCCTCCCGAGCGCCACGGGAAACGTCGCTGCTTTTTTACTTCAAGCCAGTGGGAAACGGAGGTTTCTTATCCTCGTGGAGAGCAGCATCTCTTCTACGAGAGGGGCTGCGTGGCCGGCTCCGTCCTGCCTGGCATCGCAGCGCATCGCTCAGGAGTAATCGGAGCCCGGCGCGTCTCCGCGGTGCCGCGGCGCGCAGAGCGGTGCGTGCGATCTGCCCGCTGGATGCGTAATGAGCAAGTTCATGGTTCCATTCGTTCTTCCTGCCCGCTGTTCCGGCGCTGCCGCTCTGTTTATTTGTTGGCACTTTTTTGCTCCAGAGACAAACCATTACAGCTCACTCGATCCGCCTGCTCTTCGCCTCGAACACTCATTTCGGGTCGCTAGCAACTGGTGTCCAGCGCGACACGAGGGCGCGTACGCACGGATAAACCCCGATGCCCGCGGGCTGGGCGAGCCGGCCGAGAGCCCGCGGCCCGGGAGCGCGTCCCTCCCGGCGGCGATCGGACCGGAGCGCGGCTGCAGC
>VZTF01002956.1:1119320-1194096 GCA_013397755.1 Cnemophilus loriae | reverse complement strand
CGCGCCCGCCGCCGCCGCTCCGCACCTCCGGCGGCTCCGCGCCCGGCGGCGCTCCGGCGAGCGACACGCAGCCTTTGTCTCTCGGGGAGTCGGTCTGCGCTGCCCGCCGCTCCTGCACCTGAAGTCGTAAATCGGCCGCCGGTGACACTGCCCGGGCGGCCGCCGGGGATGCCCCGGGACGCCAACTTCGGGCTGGGGAGGGAGCGGCGCCGGGGCAGCGGCTGCGGGAGGGCTCCCGCCCGGGCAGCGCCGGCTGGGAGCGGGAGGGCGGAATGCCCGCATCNACCCCACCCCCTACACAGTGGAAATAATGAAAGGAGAAGAAAAACAGCGCGGGCAGTTAATTGTGAATTTTTAACTACAGTCGCTATTGCAGTTCTACAAGGCCCTTATTTATTGAGAAATAGGCCAGTGATGCCTGTTTCACAGTCCACATGCGTACTTTAGCGAAACAATTATACCTACTTTGGAGAAACTTGTTGCCATTATAAAAAGACTGTACATGGTAACCCTCACGTCTGACAGTTTCACCCACTCTGACAGCAGAATTCTGGTGGGAGAGGTTTTGCAGCGAAAGAAAAGGCCTAACTTGCTATTCCTTCCTTCCTTCATGGGAGCTGGCTGCTGTCGGTAGCCCAGGAGGTTACCATAGCGAACAGTTCCGTGAGGCAGAATATAAGGTGCTCCACGCAAAACTCACGCTGGAGAAAATGATAATACACCTTGTAACTTCAGAAGTATCATTGTTGCAAGCTACTTAAGGTTTGCCATGTGTGTGAACTGGTCAGAAACATCTGATTTGTAAGAGGAAAAGTTGTTAATGGCAAGCAGTCTTGCCCCTTCAGGAGTGGGGGGCTGTAACTTGTAGCATCCACAGCATCCAGCGGGATGGATTCCTGGTCTGGCTGCGGTCCGTGATTACTGTTTCAAAATAGCCAACTGTTGGGACAAAGTAAATCAATGTGAAGATAAAAATAGATCGGTCAACTCAAAGCCTAGGTTTCTTGTGTGATAGGTGGTACTGACATGGATTTTACAACTTTTAAAAAAAAGTGTAAAAAAGTATCTGTCTATCTATCTAAAAGATCTTCTCTAGGGAGAAGACTTAGTGGCCTTCCTGCCTTCAATTCAGCCACTTCCTCTTTTGTGTATGGTTTGTGAGTTGTTGCTGTGATTGAGGGATGAGAATGAAATC
The DNA here is from genome assembly GCA_013397755.1 of Cnemophilus loriae. Lineage (NCBI taxonomy): Eukaryota > Metazoa > Chordata > Aves > Passeriformes > Corvidae > Cnemophilus > Cnemophilus loriae. The sequence continues at coordinate 1,192,901 of VZTF01002956.1, read as the reverse complement.
TGGTTCTTCCCAGAACCTATGTTAGGAAGATGCTTATGGACAAGACGGACAACCAAATAAAACTGATCCCACTGCCTTTTTTAATGGCTCATAGTTCGGAGGTGGCACGGGAGTGTTGGGAGAATGGCTTTGCTGTTGTTTGGTGTGTCCGTGCCGGGCGCTTACCCTGGGACACCTCAGGATCCTGTCACGTTAGAGCTGACACGCTCCTCCAGGGAGACAGCAGTGCGAGGCAGAGAGCAGGGAAACAGTGGCACATCTCTGCAGTTATTGATCTGTATGGGTTTTCCTTTGCTGGTTTTTCCCCCCTCTCCTATTAATTTACCGGTATTGAGTTATCTTATCTGATTCTTAAACCTGGCAAATCTCCTCAGCAATTGCTGTGTGGAAAAGGTGGATTAAGTGTAAGCTGACATGTTAATGACTGATAGAGTTTGCGTGGTGTAATCTTTATATTCTGGGAACCCTTTCACTGCCTCGTGGGGAAGATGTTAATGAGTACTGCAAGAACAACATGTGCCATAGTATATTTTGGTTAAACTTTTCAGGGGTTTTTTTTGTCATTTCATGGCAGACCAGTGACAACTGTAAACCAGTCTTCCTGTCGTGGTTTCCTTTTGAATCCACCGTATTTGGAATTCACATTGACATCATTGCTGTGCTTCCACTTGTGAAGTTTGGCCGTGGCATGATCATCATGCAGTCATGCAGACATCAATACAGTCATTTCGTGCTGGCTTGACTTAAGTAATTGTCCTACAACTGATGCACTTAAGGCACGTGGCAACTTAATTACACGAACACGCTGACAGTGAAATGATTCATGTTAAATCCTCTACAGTGTCCTTTAAGGACATGGGAAAATTAAACCTGGAGGTGTTTAGCAAGGGGCATTTTGGGGAGAGAGCTTCCAGTGCCTCAAACCACAGGGTTTGCATTACATCCATTGTTCCTGTAATGACATGGCATCCTTAATGCTACAGAATAGTCTTGGGATTTGGTTTCTTGACTTTTTTAAGTGTGCAGTCCTGTGTCTTGTGGATTGGTCATTGACTTGAAACAGTGTAGCCTGTGCAAGTCACAAATGTTTTCTGGACCTATAACAGCTTTCTTTTGTGTTGTTCGTCTGACTCATCTTGCTTGATGATTGGCAGATTTTATGTGGCATTTTTATTTTGGTCTGTTGGAGCATCGGTGTTGCTGCTGGTAGTGGACTTGACTTTGTGCTCCTTTCCTTCTGCTTTTGGGAAGTGGCTGTCAAGTTTTAGGTCATATGTTTAAACTTGAAGTGGGTGTTATTTAAAGCTTTTAAGGTGGGGGGTGTTCCCTCTCTCAGGATTACTTTCTTACTTGAAAAGTCAAGCGATAGAATAAGAGGGAAGGAGTTGATTTTTTTGTTTTGATTCAAGTGCTTGTTGAGATGGTCCTGAAGGCAAACACTGTGTCAGTGTGCAAGATCCTGAAAGGGAGATTTAGCAGTTCACATTCTCCAAGTTCAGAAAAAGTCAAAAATGAGCGTAAATTTTAATCTTAATTTTATATTAGCATCTTATGATTTTTAAAGCCATGGCATCAGTGCAATGATATTTTATTGTAATTATATATTTTTTTGGCTTTAATCCATCATTCTTTCCACTGCGCGCGGTTTTCTTTATATTGATAAAACCTATGAAAGAAGCAGCATTGAGATGCTAATTAGTGCTCTTTTGATTTTAAAATAGTTTTGGTTCCCAGGGTACAGAATATAAATACGTTTTTTTAAGCTAGATTTGGTGCATGTAAGATGCACGTTTTCTGTTCACTCTGTATCAGTGTTGATTTTTCCTCCTTTTTCCTGGACTCTCCTGACAATCTTTGTGGATTGGTGGTGGTCATAGGATAATAACAGTAGTAATAGTAATAATAGTAATAGTAGTCATAATAATTATAATAATCGTAGTAATAATTATCATCCCTTTTTTTGCCCCTATTTATGGGTGAGATTGTGGTTTTTTAAGTGTTCCTAGTAAAGGCTAGTCTGTAGAATTAAAGCATTGCAACATAAATTCTACTCTGCATTCTTAATAGGGCATCTCCTAGGGGAATTACATGTTTGAATAGTTTAAATGTTCCCCTGTGGGAAAGGAGGGTGTGAGCTTAGGCTGGAACAAGATATTGTGCCTATCAGCTGGGACTCTCCAGGTGACTCTCCACGTCTCTGGGAAATTAGTGAATTTTAACTAATGCAGAGCTGCACGGTAGTTACTGAGTGGTAGGGGAATGCTTTAATAACCTTTGAAGATGGAAAGCCGTAAGTCTTCGGGGTAGTTTTCTGCTTTGCTTGGCTTGGGAGTATTGGATTGTCACCCACAGACACCACTGAGGAGTGTTTAGATGGGAACTGTGCAAATAAAGAAGGCCTGGGAGCCACACGACTGGGGACGCCCAGGTCTCAAGGTCTCTTTCTTCCTCTGTCTCCCCTTCCTCTTTTTCCCTTTCTTTATGTCTTGTGGGTTCTCTGAGATGTCTTCATTCACCTTTCAATGGAGAGAGTGAAGTTTAGATTTATTTTCCCTATGAAAATAAGCATCCTAGTACATCACTTGTCGGATCTCAGTGTCACAGAAACCCCAGACCCTCAGTCACGTTTTGTTGGCTGAGCTTGAGGAAGAGTCATGAGAGGAGAGGCAAAAAACTGCACACAGGCAGATACTCCACATTAATCTCCTGAACCTTGTTCCCTAGGATAACCAGGTAAGCAGTAATGTTAAAACCTGAAGCAAGGAGGGCTTCAGTGAGGTTTGCAGTAGAACAAACATCTCTTCTGTAATGCCTCTCTCTAGTACTGGGATTCCTGCTCTTTCAATCATCTTTTTTTTTTTTTTTTTATGAGACAGAGCAGCCTTAAGTGACACAAGCTTTTTGCTGCACGGATTACTTGAGGTAAATAATGCACAAGTAAGAGTTTTCCTTTCACTTAAAGTTGGTGGGAGCCATACGAGTCTTGTTTTGGCTTTTTCCACCCTCTGGGATTTGGCACATGGACAGGTTGCAGATGCTTTTACCTACAGTGCAGGTGAGTTGTAGCTACAGAGGTAATCTTAGCAATTTGTTCAGATAATGTGGACATTTAAAACATGATTATTGTCCCTAGAGTCATCCTGAGCAGCAGCTTGCTGGTTTTCAAGGTCATTGTTTATATTGCTGTGGCATTTCATTTACACTGGTTTATTTGCTGTTACACTTGAGGACGCTCTTGTTCACTACAGAAATGATCTCTTTCTTCAAACAGATGAGTTGGGAAGGAGATTAGTGGAATGTGATGTTATCTAAAAATGATGCAGCTATTAAACCAGCTTTGAGATTCTCTCAGAGTACTGATCAGTGAGAGAAGAGATGCATCTTGGATGATTTTTTTCTCTAAGAGTAAACCATGCAGGGCTGAGCGACCTCCTCTCCCATTTTGGCTGATTGGAGTTGAGGGCTCTCAGCATATCTCAAGAGGTGCTCTGTCTTGCAGAATTGGGTCATTGGTTGAAAGTAATGATGGTGGTGGGGAACCCTGCAAGGTTTTGCTGTTTGTCACTTAATCCTTTTCAAGGATGTAAGGGACTGGAGCAGTGATCCTGAAGTAGATATCGAGTGGATTGGAGAAGATGAACTCTGTCTTGATGTATTTCGAGGCTGTAGTCACTATTTCTTCTGGCAATGGGTGACAGAAAGCCATAAATAGCACCTTCAGATTTGTCATTGTTTCCAGAAGAAACCGATCAAGTCAGGAAGTGAAGGCACTTCCCCTCTGATTCTGGGTGCACATTTATTACAAATGGCTCTGCGACCTCTGTGGGTGTCTCACCTCTCTGTACTGGAGTAAATGATGCTCTAGCATTTCTTAGCTTTTTCTTGATCTCTTGACCTGGGAAAATACATACAAATGTAAAAATTTTTTTATTATTTGGTATATTTTTTCTTTTTGTTGCCTGACAGAATGAAATCCATTTAGGATTCCCTACCTCCTCGGGAGCTGTAGTAATGTGCACGTTTGCAGCTCAAGTATGCACTTTGCTCTCTGCATGGGGAGCCGTGGCCTCTGGTTTAAAAAAAGAAAGTTATTTGTCTTCAAATCATAAAAAAAAAAATATATTTTTAAATCTAAGGAGTGTGAAACTCCATTATACTGTAAAGCCTTGTCTGAAACCACAGTGGGTTTTTGAGAGTATCTTTCTTTTCAAAGCATCTTCTTTTGAAAGGAGGCCAACGCTGGCCTCAGTGCCCAATCACTTTGAATGAGGACATGGTGCTGAAAAAGCTGTGGTGTTTCACAGCAGTATGGAGAAACGCTAGCGGAGCCTGACAAGGGTGTGTATTATAGACACAGGCTTTCTCTCACATATATATATGGGTATTAGTATTTATTTGTTCCTAATGTCAAGTTCCAAACGTGCTGCCATTAATGTGTTAAGCACTAAATTGTTCAAATTGTGTTTTCCAGTAAATTACTGGCTCTGTCATTAGATTCCTAAAGAAATGCCCAGGTAGGGAATGCCAAGCAGACAGGCACGGGGGGAACACGGGGATGCTTCCTTGCAGTTGGGCCAGCAAAACTCACAGAATGCACATCCTAAAAAAGAAATTATTGAAGGAGGCAGTGATTCCTTCCAGGATTAACTCTGCTCATTGCTCTTTAAAGTGTTACCATGAGGGTTAAACTAATGGCCCTAAGAAATAATGCAAGCACAGGATCGGTCACAAGTGTTACAGATATAGCACTAATTGGCCAATTGAAGCGAGCTAATCAACTCCTTTTAAACCAATGTGACCATGGGCACGGGCGTAGGGAAATCTTCCCCTCTTCCAGGCAAGTTTTTCCTCCTCTATTTGCAAAACAAAATCCAATCAATTTAGCTGTGAGGCTTTTTAGTCCAGTGGCCGAGAGCAAAAGTCTTCTTTTTCATGTGATTATTTTATATCTTAAGTTATTTGTTAAACTTTTTTAATAGGTTTTGGGGAGGGAGAAGGAACTTGAATTCCCCTTCCCCTTTTTCTTGTGGCCAAATCTTACATTTTGAACTTATTCCTTAGCAAATTTAAATGTGTACTTTGTCACTCCTGTTAATTAAAACCAATGTTTTTAGGGAAGTGGTTTGTTGAAGCACGTGAGTCCAGCTTGTTTTGATAATAAGCCAGTTCTAGATAATTCTAGCCTCACTGCAAGTGTAGAGGGAGAGTGTCCAACAGCTGCTTGGTCTGGTTTTGATTTTTTTTACTGGTTCATCTTATATTAGAAAAAGATAATGACTGGAAACTGAAGAATCAGAGGTTGTTTCTTCTTCTGGTCTTCAAATAAAAAAAAAGACAGCAGTGTAACAGCTGGAAGGGCAAGGTGACAATAAAAGCCACAGATTTTTAAACTGAAGTTAATGTTTCTTGGTTTAACTCTATGTTCTTACTTAATGAATACCAAAATATTGTTTTCTTTGTTTCTGCCTTCTTTGTATATGCTTTTAAGGTGAGAATACTCATTATCCAAGTAAAATTAAAGTGCAGTTTTTATTTCTAATTGAAGTTCAATTTCCATCTAAAAGCAACTTGACAAAAATTATAATTCTTATGATTATCCAAAAAGAAGTGCAGAAATTATCTTTTCATAGTAAATCTAAGTTTTTATTTCAGTATTCAGGTTTAATCTTTTGCATTTATATTTTGTTTCCAAACAGTGGTTGCATCTCACTGGGAACTATTTTTAGGTTATTGAGAAATTGCAGTATTGCATGGTTTAATATGCTCTTATTTAAAGCAATTTATATAAATGCTTTCCTTTTGTGCTGTGACGTAGATAATGACATCAAAATATGCTTCATTAGTCTTGATCATTCTTATGCACAAATGGGAGTGTAGATAATATTGCAGAAGAAATAATAACTTTCTATCAATTACTGAAGGCATCTTGATACAAAAATAGCAGCATTGATGCTTCTGAAGAGGTACGGTTTTAGAAAGCTGGGTCACAGTGGTTGCAGTGGTCAGGCTGGACGAGTCTCTGAATGGAGCAGTGTTTTTTGGGTTTCAAAGACTCACGGTGTGTGATTTCTTCATTATCTGCCTTACCTCACTGCATCTGACAAACAGCACGGCAAAGTCCGCTTCAGTGCATGAAATTGACACTTCTGAGATTCTACCTTAGCCTTGAGGTTTGAAGCAAAAATACCACTGTGATGGCTCTCGGGGGTGGCTGAGAAGTTTCTTCGCGTTGCTGGAGGAAGAGTGGCTTCAAGTCTAGCTGAAACTGGGGTGAGCATCAAAACTGCCATAATGTGTCAGATCAGGAGGACACCTAGTCCTGTGTCTCACGTCAGAAATCTCTTGAAATGAGGATAAGAGGCAGTGAAGTAGAGCACAGCACACTCCTCCTCGCCGGCGGTGGCGCGGCCGCGCAGGAACCAGGGGTTGGAGCTGTTCTCTGTCAGTTGGTCTGATCCCTCCTGGATCCACAGCTGCCTGTGGTTATGAGTCTGCAGTTTGTTGTGTGCCGTGTGAAAAGGTGCTCAGTCTGTGTTTTCTGGTTCCTGTGGTGGGAGAAATAGGGAATAACCTTTCCTTATGCTTTTTTGTCGTACTAGTTCTGATTTTGGACACCTCTTGTGCTCTTCTGCAGTTGCACTGTTCAGCTCAAAGAAAGAAACCTCTCGTGTTGTACAGAAGATGCTGAAGCCCATCTATAGCTTGTGTGTGCACTGCTGGACAGGGCAGGGCTGCTCTTTCTGGTTGTGGGTGTTTCTTATCTTTGCTGTAAAACTGAATTATACATCCATCCCTGTTAGTATAGAAGTGTTTCAAGCCTCTGATGCTCTTTCTTCCCTTTTTTCTGCATCTTCTAGTATTTACATGGCTGTTTGACACCAGCACTACAGGCTGTCTCCAGGGGCTCTGGATTTCTAGCATTGTAGCACAGTGTTTGTTGTTTTCTTCTCCATTCCTTGGGGCTCTTAATGAGTCTGAAATTGATGTTCCAAGAGAATTAGTTGTAACAGTTTCAAATTTCCGAGTTGCAGTAGCTAATTCAGATCGCATTGTATAGGTGAGGTAATTTCTTTTTCTATGTCTTATTATCTTGCCTTTAATTTCATCTGCTATTATCCTTCTGCAGTTCTTAGCAAACAGGATTTATTTTTTATCTCTTGAATGGTTCTGTATTGTCTTAAAACTTCACACTCCTTTCATGTTTGTGTGCTTCTCTTGAAAAGCAGGACACAGTACAGTCATTAGTCCTCCTTGTACTGTGAACAACTGCTTTTTCTTCCTGTCATTATTTCATGTCATTATAATCAGCCTTTAAAGTATGAGATGATCTTCCAGGAGAAGCTCCAAAATATTTCAAGTCTCATTTGATGAGAGCACCCTCTCACCTGAGGTGATCAGTAGATTGGGGTTTGGCCTCAATGCCCAGATTGTATTATCTGCTTTCTAAAACTCTTACTTTTTGACAAATTTGTTGATGAATTAACTTCATTTAATGGAGTTTTAACGTTTAGTGATCTTTGACTAGATCTGCTGTGCAGCATATGGTATGGAATTTAACGCTGATATTTGCAACACTTAAAAAATCTTACTTTGCAGTTCCCAGGGGGTGAGGCTTTTGAAATGCTGGTAATTCAGATATGTATTCCCAGACACCAAGCCTGCGTGCTGTGGTGTGGATAGATCAGTGGGTGCTTCAGTTTGGAAGAGGACAAAATGAGCATCCCTGGTCTGGAAGAACAAGATCAAATCAGTCTCCTTGTGGAGGCTCCTCGGTGCCCTGTGGCCACATGTGTGTGATGTGCACAGGAGAACATGGATCCTGCATTTAATCCCTGTTGTATGGGAATATGCCACAATCCAAAGGATTTATATTCCACGTGATTTACTTTGGTGTAAGGTAATGAGCATGTTGGAGATCATTGAATCAAGAAAAGCGATTTCATTTACTGTCGCCCTTTAGGAAAATCCATTCAGTATTTCTCTGTACCTCAGCAGTTTTCTGTTCATTTTGTGGCCATTCACTACTTCTAGGTGAGCCCAGCCCTCGTATCAGAGAAGGAGCTTTTAATCTTTTGTGTTTAGAAGACCCTTTTTGTAACCATAAAGGCTAGCAAAGTACCTTATGAGAATTAAAGTTAAGATGTTGCAGAGATGTTGACCTCAGCTTTGGAAAGCTTTTAGGGAGTACTTTTCTAGGCCAGTTCTTCACTCAATTGATGCTCTTGCTTTGCATAGAGATCTGATAATTCATTTTTTTACATTCCTGTTGCTCCTGGAGCGATCGTGGCAGTGCTGGGCTGTGCAATTTCCGGTTGCTGCTGAGGGCAGCACTTAAGTGGAGATGGTGTAATTTACATCCAGTGCTGCACTTGCCACTTAATGTTTTCTAGCAGCTCCATTTCTATAGGGAGCAAATCAAAACAGACTTGGGCTGTCAGCAGAGATGTGTTTTTTAAACACAACCAGGCGAACGGTTTTCTTTTCCATTTAATCAAGAGTATATTTAGAATTGAATGTCACAGCGGAAGCATGTGATTATAATACATACAGGTATTTCTAGGGGGGTTAGCTCTAAAGAACTTTCATGGGCTACACTTAGATGCAGAATATTGACATGGGTGAAGAAAATGCAGGAGACTTCATAAAATAACTTTTTAAGGTAGCGTTTTCAGGAAAAAGGTGTCCTTTGATTTTTCTGAGGCATTGCTTACATTACATCCTGCTACAGAATTAAAATTCTGATTTAATAATCAGAATGATTGAAAAGTTGAAGTGGAACTTGAAGAGTATTATCTCTCTTTTGTACATATTAATAACAGAAACAAGGTTACATGTGACAGCAGGGTGATGCCTGTAAAAATCACACTGAACTTTGCAGGGATGGGGCTGCAAAAATAATTCAGTGGAGGGGGGGGAAAGTATGAATTTGAAAACACTTTTTATGACAGTGTAAATTTTCCAGTGTTGTCAGGATCAAGCTTTGAAATTGTACTCCTAAAAATAGAGAAATCTTTTTCAGTTGCACTCAGTCTTTTGAGCCCTTAGGCTCAAGTCTTGTTTTTCTCTCTGTATGAACAGACATGAAGGAAAAAATCTTAAAATGAGAACAGATTTTCTTGTAATTTTACCATTCCTGATGCTGGGGTAATAAGAGTGTCATCCCTTACTGTGAGCTCTTTACTAAGACCCTGTGCTCTAACTCTTCTTAGGCCTTTAGGCCTGTTAGTGTTCTTGTGATTTGAAATTTGTTGTTGAAAGCTGTTGTCTTTCTTTTCTTGTTCTTTCTTTTTTTTTTCTCTTCTCTCTTTTTAGGCTTTCAGTACATTTCAAAGGGAGGAATGGGAAGGGAGCACATCAGTTAATGAGCAATAAAAAAAGGCACGGCCATATTTTTGTGGCATTGCCTAGAGAGAGAGAGAATTCCAAGATTTAGCACAGCTCATAATACGGTAATTCCATTTAGGGGGAAAAGATCCAGGGGAAAGCTGCATTTTGCCATCACAGTTTGCGTGTGCAAAGAGCGGTAGATGACTCAAAGGGAGCTTTAGCAAGTTAAAACAGCATTTCAGTGGATAGTGCAGGCACAGCTCACGAGCCACAGTGAAAATAGGTGCCTGTTTGGCTCCCCTTCAGAAGGTCTGAAGATCATGTTTGGTTGAAGATGTTCCAAGATCATATGCGGGGACTTACGATGATTATTTATGTTGATGCCTGGAGTCTCTTGGAATTAATCAATCCAGGAAGACCTATACTGGCATTATAGCCAGCCTAGTGTGGATGTTTTTCTCGGTTTTCTAGACTTAAAATGCCACATTTAAAGCCTTGTTACTCTGAGATGTTTTCTCAGCCTGTTATGAAACTTCACTTACTTCACTTGAAAGGCTCGGGTACTGCTTTAACACCTAAAGCGTATGAAGTGATCCAGGCTGTAAGGTGAGAAGGAACCATATTTCTGTGCTTTTAGCCTCTTACTATTTCTGCTTGGACATAATGTTAAGAGATGTGCTGGCAGTGGAACTGAAATAGTGGCCAGGTTCTGCTCGGTCAGTAATGATAGCTAGAGAGGGATTTTCTTCCCACACACAAGAAATTGTGTCGGGGTGTCCGGCAGCCAGGAGCGTGTGTTGCTGACACAGTGGCAGTGTGTTCGAGCCAAATTGTCTTTGTGTGATTTGTTGGATCTCACAGGTAGAATGAAAAATATGTTATGGTACCCAGATCTGTAATTTCACATAGAATAGTGTGTCCTGTAAATGTCTGCTGGTTGAACAGACTTCTTCTAAGCCCTTTGTCATGGAACTTGGGACATTGATATTTCTGGGTTACCTTCAGATAAAAAGGGAAATTTTTGTATGTTATCCTTACAATGCACCTCCTCTAGATATGCATGTATTTCCATTAAAAACCCATTTGCTAATCTGAGCTGGAACCCTTCTAAAACAAAATGTGAATAAAATCTTGGAAAGCAGTGGGACACCTCGGGGCTCTACAGTGAAATGATTGAACTCTGCCATCCACAGCCTCTTATGAATAAAGTTAGCCTTCTAAAGATAAAAGAAAATTCAATTACAAAGCAAGAAGGAGGGCGAAGGGGTGTAATTAAAACACATAATCCTAAAAACAACATGAACAGTGCTTTTTCATGTTCTACTTAAAGCAGTCTGCTTTGTGCGTGCAGTTGCTATTGCTTAAGATTATTGATTTAGTTTCCTGGGGGAAGCACTTTTGAGAGGATGCGAAAAGGATGACGTCTGTTGGTGTGACTGGCAGTGTGATTTCACACGAGCATTCTACCGAAGGCAGTTTGCTGGAGAGTTTTCCTTCACTGCTTGCTAATCGTTCTTTGAAAAAAAAAATAAATAAATAAAGGGCTGAAATGAAGTGCTGCTTCTCCTTTTTTCTCACGCTACCGGCAGTTGTCCTGTCAGCCTGGGTGCTTCAGGCAGCAGGAGGACCAGAGGCAGCACGGGGACAGCTTGTTCTCTCCTCTTACATCCAATCCAGCACTTGATTCCCCAAGTTTAGTAGCTTGGACCTGGATTTTCAGAGCATTTGGAGTCCAGCTGTCACAGAAATGGTCAACCCCGGTGCCTAAAACCTCTGATAGGATGTACAGCCTGAGGTCCACGTTAGTCTGGGAACTCGAGAAACCTCTCTGGAGTTTTGTGCCAAGTGCTAATGCGGTGTTGTAGTAAACACACATCAGCTCTGCCGCACTGTTTCTCTGCTAATTAGCAGCTTAGTCTTATGCTAATGGCAGGAGTTGGGTTAGACCACCTCTCTTCTTGGTAGTGAGGCATTCCCTGGCTGGAGTTACAGCATTTCTTCATCAGGACTGGCTTTTATGGTAGCAGTATTCTGATTCTGTCGATAGCAGGGTGAGGTACTCGTGCGCACTGACCTGCTCTGCAGCTGGGCCAGGAATGAGAACCTGGAGGTGTTCATGAGTAATTGAAGTTGACAGGCTGTCCATCTTCAGGCCTCATTCCTTCAGGAACTGCAGCTGGTTTGATTTCACAAACAGGGATGATGCCTGATTTGATGGAGAGGAAGAAGCTGTGAGGAAGGAAAGGTGGGAGGGAGCTGGCAAAAGAAAAATGAAGATGAGTAGAGAGATCAGGGTTGAACATGAACTCGACAGTCAGGAGGTTTCAGAATGTCTTTTGAATGCTCTTCTCTTAGGCTCTTAATACCATTCAGAAACCCATCTCTTTCCCAGTACTCTAGAGATAAGTATCGCAATCTCCTTGGATTATTTAATACTTTAGGTTGATAGCTTGATAAAATATTAGTGGCATTATTTCATAAATTATTTTGTGCAAAATAGTTCTCTGTTAAGGAAATACTTTGAATTACTGTAAAGAAAGTGTCCATTTCTTATAGCAGTTGATGTGCACGTCTTGTTCTCTGCTTAGATATTGTGTGCAAACTTAAAGAAAAATTGCTTGAGTAAACTTCATGTAAGAAAAAAAGCAATGTAAGATTTGTCATGAGATTTCTTAGTCAAAAACCATTCTTTCCTCTATTCATCTTTTACCTAGAATACCTTATGTCCTGTTTGTCTGCTATTGTAAAAATAGCTTGTGCCATCAGTTTAGTTCCTTCGATAAAACTAATAATTAGAAGATGTGCAATCAGAAACTATGCTTTTCAGCTGGAGAGAGCAAGTGTGTAATCACTGCTCAGAGAACAGGTTCCTGAATTCAGGTTGCACCCAGTGCATTTGCCTTTTGAATCTATAAAAAAAGGCACAATCATTTCAGAAAAAGTCACTGGAAAACCTGTTTCTGCAAAAAAATGAGCTTGCTTGTTTTCTCCTGATCTGCTGGGAGATGGAAATGGAGAAACCTAAACATGTTCCTAGTGTTTTTCATGAATTGAAACACCGTGTGTGACTTGGGTCCTTCCCTCAGGACGTGTTTCCTGGCAGCTGTGTCAGACAGAGAAGTTCTGGGCTTCAGTCTGAAACTGGCCTTTCCCTAACGTGTCTTGCATTAAAAGTTTCACAGCAGCTTTTAAATGCCTTTAAGTGGCTATAGTCCTTTGAGGAGCCTCATCTATGATGGGTTTGATAATTAGCTGCTGGCAGTGGGATGGCGTTGATGGGGAATGGAGCTGGGATTGCAGGGAAGGTCTTTATGGTGTCTAAACCCACTTTTGGGATGGATTGACTTAATGATGCAACTGCGGTGTAAGTGTTTGGGTCTTGGAGACTGTAACAGTGACTTTCATGTATTTCACGAAATATCTTGGGGAGAAGTTTGGGTATCGGTAGAAAACCACATCAAGGGAAAGGTAGAGACTTCTAAAAATAAAATATATAACAAACTTTTCCATTTTTAGCAAGTCTCGTGTAATCTGAGTGTTGAAAGTCTTTGTGGATTATTTTAAGAGTTGCTGTAGCATGCTGCCGTGTTGTGCAAATGTATTCTGGATGTTTCTGATGCTTCCTCGTACGAAGAGGTACAGGGCTCAGCAGTTTTCACCTGCTGTAGGTGCCAAGGAAGTGCAGAGGGTGATTTACAGAACAGATTAAATAGAGGGCAGTCGTACATGCCCACAGGTGGCTCTCTTCCCCAACAGCAGGAATTTGGCTTTTTCGCCTTTGCCGCTTTTATTCGAGTAGGCTATTTTTGGTTTACTGTTGTTATAATAAGTCACCCACACTCTGTCATACCTTTCAGACGTTTGTATCTTCCCAGTTTTGATGGTGGGTTGTTAATTCTGACGTCTGATTATACTGCCAGTGCAGTGCTGGGGGTACACTTCTGCCAACACTCGCTTTCAGCAGTCGTTTTGTTTTGTTTTGTTTTATTTTGTTTTGTTTTCTCGTTCATCACAAGGCATGGACAAGGAGATGCACGAGGCATTCACAGGTGTGTTTGCAGGCTCTTGCAGATGAGGACTGCCTTTGCTGACTTGGTCATAAAATACCTTCTCTGCCAGCAGGCTGAATGTTTTTGTAGTGTGGAAACGAAAGTTACGAGAGTCCCCAAGTGTTTGGGATGTTTTTCTTTCTCTGTTGTCTAAAGTTTGCTTCAAGGAAACAAGTGGAAGTTAATGGAAGTGAACCTAGCAGTTAGTTCATCCCCCTGAAAAACTTGAGGAAGGGTGATTTGGAAAATTTAAAAAAAAAATATATGTAAACTGTAAAGGCATAGCCTTAGCTCTGCTGCAAATATGCTAATACAGAGTTGATCTTTATAACTTGTTATCCTGTGTTTTTCAGTAACCAATCAACTGTAAACCAAGAACTTCTAGTGAGATTATTTTACCTTGAATTTTATTTAAACTCTGTATTGTTATTCCCTTACGTTGGTCAATAAGATTTCATATGTGGCTACTCATTAGCCTGATTTTACCACAATAATCAGTTTTATAAATTGTTTTAAGCCTAAAACGATAGTTTTGACAGTCCTCTGTAGGAAGCTATAGTGATAACTAAAGTTTGCTGATAATTTTTCATTATATATTTAACTGTTATTTGAAAAATAGACTGAGCTTAGACTAAAACATTGGAAAACCAAGCCCTTGCTAATCAACCTCTTTCTCATCTTACCACACTTTCCCCTGCAGAACGACAAAGCCTTTGCAGACGTTATAGAAATAAAAAGGCTGAAACCGTTTGTCCTGTCATGAAAATAACACAAAATTTGCAGTAACATTTCTTCGGAGTTGCAGCAGATAAGAAGTGTAATGTGCCTTCTGGATTCTTGTGGGTTGCCCATCGGGTTTTAAGAACTGAAATGGAATATTGTGTTAGAATAGAAACAAGATTGTATCTACCCAAATACAAGAAACCCTTAAAAATTATACGAAGTGGCATGAGGAAAGTAGAGAATTCGTGTTTGCTCTGTCGTGCTATCAGTATGATTTTGGGCACAAGATGAAGAGTGTTACAGTGAAAACCGTGGCTGGAGGAAAGAGTTTGACTCTTGATCAGGGGAAGGGGAGGTACCCGTGCATGGAAGGACTGGAGTTCACAGTTTGTCCCAGAAATAACAGGCTGCCAGAGTGAGAGAGCCTGGAGTGGGGTGGCCTTGGTTTAATGCGCACGTAATACACAAAATGTAATGATCCATTTTTGTCACCTGCCTGCTCTTTGTTGCTCGAAGACCTTCCATAACAATCTTTCCTTTGAGATACCAGAAAAAGAAAAAACGTTGAAAAAAAATCCTGTGTTTGGCTGTTGCAGCTTTCCAGTCATTGCTCTGTATATGTAACTGCAGCAGACCCATTTGTCTCTTCTAGTTGGAGCAGAAAGGAGTTTTTTTCCTGCCAGTTGAGCCCATTTCTGGCCAGGATGAAGGATGCAGGGATACATGGGCTGTTGTCACTGCCCTGTGGTACCTGCCTTGCTTTGTGTTATTGTACAGACACCCCCTCAGTGGCTTTTGACCTCCCAGCCTGAGCTGCCCTCGTGCTGCCAGCCTGGGGCTGCCTCGCATGCAGGGCTTCCTCTGCCTCTATCCAAACTGGTTTAGCACCAGCTTTCCTCTCACACCTTATCTGTGCCCACCCCAGCTCACACAGCGGCAGGGAGCACTCCCAGCCTGCGCTGAGTGCCCGAGTGAGATACTCACACTGATCAAACTGGGGAGCAGTTCTAGGGGAGCTTTAGTGTCCTGCAAATCCCCTGAGCCATCCAGCTCTCTGCACATAAATGTGTCAAGTGGCCTTTTCAGCTGCTTGACCGGGACTGACTAAGAGTGTGGGGAAACTTGTATGCTGTGCAAAATTCCTGTCTCCCCTTTACTTGATTTCAGTTTCTCCTTAACCGTGAATTTTCCTGTTCTTTTGATGATGTCTGGTTCTCCTCCTAAATTTCCGTCATCTATTTCTCTGATGTTGTCGTTTTATTTTGTATATAAAGCTGAAAGGTATTTCACTGAGCAGGTGAAAAGCTGGATGTTAGGTCTTGTTTTATCTGATAGCTAAGGCTAAGCTGTTGATAAATATGTTTTAATAATTTAGTAAACATTTTAAGGTTTATAACTTAATACTTTTTAATAACTGAGGTGGCAGTCTGAGCTTGCTGTTGGAATAAGTGCTCCCTGGAGCTTATGTAGAAAAATTGGGTAGAAATTTTGAATAAGGAAGGTGTGATATGAATAACTATAGTGGATTTCTAGGAAGTGCTGACATGTTCCACATGTTTTAAGCTGTGCTGAAATGTGGCTGTTTTGACCAACCCGAGATCTGCAATTCCTCCAAGTTTTGATTAAATTTGCATTTCCTGTGTGACATCACATCATCATGATGTCATGGAACCGGGCTTCCCCTGCCCAGTCTCATTCACTCAGTGGCAGAAGTGACCTGTATGGTTTAGCTTTGGCTGTGGGGTCTGCTCTGTAGATGGAGATGCTTTCAAAATTACTTTAATCTTTATTAGCTATCCCTTTTAAGAATCACCCTAAGTACTGTCTCTTTACAGGAATGCCTGTTTTTACTAAAAGGTTGGCGCTGCAGAGCACAGTGGTGTTTGTGCAGCAGTATCACTTCAGGTGTTATCACACACGTCCCACGTGCCCCGGCACACCTGGGCTGAATTCTCCAGTTCTGTTTGTGTTACAAGGAGAAGCTGTTGTGAAGTACAAGTACGATACAAACCAGGGGGAGGCACCTGTCTCCTCTCGGGACACCTGATACAGCAGTTCAGCGATTTACAATAGGAGTCTGAACCTCTGCTAAGTAGAAATTTGATGTGAAGACTTGGATCCTACCTGGGGCATTACCCAGCTCTGCCACAAGATGATTTCTTGTGCAGTTTGCAGTGTGAGGAGTCACTTCAAACAGGAACCTCGGAAAGCTGCCAGATGTTGTTTTGCTGTCTGCAGACAACACTCCCATATTAAGTGTTTAGCTTGGTGCATCACAGAACAAAAAGCACATGCTGGTAAAGTAGGAGGTTATTTTCAGCTTTACTGTTTAAAACAGAAGATCTGGAGTGTGAGCCTGGAATCCCATATTGCTAAAACAGTGAAGTGGCAGTGAACACTAAACCAAATTTCTCATTTCTTCTTAACAACTCCCCAAGAGCACTTAATTTCAGTAGTTTCTCTTTAGATACTGATAGTGGATTAATTTGGTTACATTATAAATTGATAAGCCCTCATAGCATTTAACTTAATTCCTACTTTATTTATTCCTGTTGCATTTATTGTCTTCAACATCAGTGATGCCATAAATTGTGGAAGCTAATTTTGAGTGTCCTCTGCCCACAGTTTCTTCGTAGCAAAGTACTATAGGCTGTGCTACAGTGATGACTAAGAATCACTGTAACAGAATTGTTTTGGTTTTGGTTTGTCTTTTTTTTTTGTAGGCATCTGTTTAAGATCAGGGTGTTTCTAAAGACACTGTCATTTATGTGCCTTTTGGGTAGTTATGAATTCATGGTAATAGATGTTTATGGTGTGATCTCGGTCTGAACTGACTATAAATGCATCAGCTATGAAAAAATTAACGTGGGGTTTTGCATCAAGTGAAGAGATACTGAGAGCAGAGGCAGAGAGCCAGCGTGGGTTCACTCAAACCCAGAGCACTCCCAATGTCTCACAGCAGTGCTGAGCTAATCCACATTGTCTGTGTTCATTGACTACTAAAACCAGAACCCATTACACTTTTAGTAATTTTGATTAAAAGAACAAGAAGATTGTGTGTTGCCTGAGCAGTTGTGTGACAGTGCTGGGTGTCACCACCTGACTGCTCTTCGTTGTCTGTGGCTCGTGGATGAGTTCAGTGAACGTGTCTCACGGGTCAGTGTCAATGGTGTTACAGGCAGGTGGCATTGCCACCACTTGCTCGGTTTTATTTGTGTTTGTGGTGACGATAATGAGCGTGGCCCTGAAGCAGGGAGGGCAGGAAACTTAAGAGCAGCTCTGAATTTTATCTTCAACTCCTGAGCAGCATTTGGCTTTAGCCAAATCTTTAATCTCCAGCTGCCTCCTAGGAAGGCAGTGGCGTTTTGGGAAAGCTTTTCTAATCAGCCTTACAGCAATGGAAGTAGCTGGAAACAGCCAGCCTGAGGAAAAAGCCAGCCATAAATTCCATATTTCCTCATTTTTCTCACTGTGTTTTCCCCTGTTTGGGTGGGAGGATCGCATCCCTCTGTATTTACATGGAGCGCTTTCAGATCTTTCTGATTTCTGTTATTTTGTCTTCTCTGCTGGCTTAGAAGAAAGCCCAGACAAGGTAGACAAGCTAACTGGTGCACTGGGGTTCATTGCCTGGTTTTTAGAGGAGAAGAGTGCTGGGGATGCAGCGCCCTGCAGGAAAGTTGGACTGGCACATTCCCTTCTCCAGAGCTGGCTGCAGCAGCAGGCAGCTGTCCTCTTGCTGCACTCTAGAGGCAGCAGGGTACCGTGATGTGCTGGGCAATGGAGACCTCTGAACTCAGAATTTGCTGCTCTTTAGATCTGTTCTGCCTGTGTTACTCTAAGCTCAGGGGAAATCATCTTTATTCACCAGTCCAAAACAAATTTGGCACCATAAACCAAAGGCGAATTGAGAAAGCCTCAATTAAAATTAAAGAGTGATTGCTCGAGGAGAACTATTAAGTAAAACCCACAAAATGACATTATATTATCCTGAGCAAGGAGTGAAATGACCAGGCTGAAGGGTTGATTTTCTAAGGTTGAACAACTGGTGCTGTTTGTGGCAGGAGGCAGGTTCAGAGCACTGGTGGCTGTGTCTGTGCCAGTGCTGTGCCAAATGCTTTTTCTGCTTAGCCAAAGCAGAAGGCTCACAGATGATGCTCAAAGGCTGATGGCATTCCCCACTTGGGGACTTAGCTCTCTGGTGGTCCTCTTGTGATGGATCTGGCATCATCACTGTAACATAAACCATGGTTTTCAGGTGAAAGCAAGTAGATATTTCCTTTTCTGAGCAGTGAGTTTCACAGATCTGGTCCAGCTGACTGCATCGTGCAGGATAGATGTCTGAGGCTTTTGGTGTTCTAGATAAAAGTGTTATTTCCCATTCTGTTCAGTGAGTGCTAAGAGGAGAAAGGACGATATCCACTCACCTAAATCATTAGTAAGTAACACTGAATTATCTTGACAATGGACATTTTTTTCATCTGAAGAAGGCTGGAATACAGGTGCTGTGCTCTTGACAGTGACTGATGGATGCAGCTCAGAGTCTAAACTGTAAGCTGGCTTTCATATTGATTAAAATGTATTTGTGTACCTTAAAAGTTTGATCTGGTGAGCACAGATGAATTTTCATATATAAGTAAATGAAACATACAGAAATACATAAACAAAACAACGTTTTGTTGAAAACAATGTTTTCCCTATACTTGGGGTTCAGTTTGTATTCCCAATCTATCATAAATGAAAAGGTACCTTTAAAAGCAGCTGCTAAAGTAAAGATTTTCATCTGACATGAGAAACTGAAGCATGTTTCTCCTCTTAACAGGTTTTTTTCCCTTGGAACCAGCACAGTTACTGTTGGATATAAGTTCACTTGAGTTCCAGAGGTACCAGACTGTGCTATAGTGTAAACACAGCTGCTATTGAGTAAAATAGCTTCAGTCTTCTCTAAAGTATACAAGTTCAGTGTTAGTGCAATAATAGCTGCTTATTTTATTAACTGTTAGTCTGCCTGTGGACTTCCTTGGCAGACTAAAACGAGGTTCACCACGTGCTTGGCCTTCCATCGACTGATAAAGGATGCACAGGGAGGGTAGTGCTGGAGCTTCCCTGGGAAAACCTGCATCTCCTGGTCACCCAGAGGACTGGATAGAGGAGGTCCTTCCTCAGATTGTAGTGTGGGAAGAATCCATGCAGTGATGTGCAAACCATGTAACTTACGCTGGTTAAGTTAGTTTATATAACATGCCTGAAATTGGGTGCTGTTGTGTGCACTTCAAATATCAGCACAGATAAGGTCATCTCATGTTCAGCACTGAATGGGAAACTGGTCAGGAGCAATTAATCAGGTACTGGTGAATGCTGATGGGCATGGCCCCTCCAAGTCCTTGGCAGTACTGCTGGCATCAGGGAAGCAGAGGTAACCACTATCTATATAGAAAATCTGATTTTATTTTTTTGGTCACTGTATGCTTGTGTTTCCCATGGCTGTTTTCCTAGTTGAGAGAAGGCGAGGTTTTATTATTTTTATTTTTTAGCTCATGGAGGACAGCTTATCTAATGCACAGTGAAATGGCATAGTGGTACAACTTAGCTGATAAATGAGAATCTCTGCATGGCTGTGCTTATTTCAGACAGCCTGGGCATAATGGTTCTCTCATCAGAACCAGCTTTAAGGAGACTGATCCCATGTGTCTCAGTTCTGCAAGTTCTTGGATTAAAAAAGTAAATGTGCACCATGGAATTTTGTCCTTAGGGTAACTAAAATGTAATTTAAATAAAAGAAGTCGACTTCGTGTGTGCAACCATCCAATGACCGAATATGTGGAGCTTGTTAAATACCAACATTTAACTTACATAACAAGTCTGAATTCCCTCGTGCTGGTTGTGAATTGGTATTTTTGAGGACTGTGGTGTGTAGATCTCGTAGAGCTGTAAGAGCTCTGCTCTTCTGTTCACAGCACAGAACCTCTGGATAGAGTGGGTGAAGCTCTGGTGGGTGGAAAGCGTTGAGAGCAAACAGCTAGAAGGGGAAAAAGGGTATCAAGGCTTCCCAAACATTGTTTGGGACTGATACCTAAAGAAATCCGTTGTTGCTGTAAGTGCAGTTAGCCTGAAAGTATGATCCAGACTCCTGTTTTGCACTTCAGAACTCACTGAAAGCTGCTGTGTAGCTCCGAAGTCAAGCAGCATTGATCAGCCAAGTCCTAGATAACAGAGCTGTCTTCCCATGGCTTCTCCTGGCACGATGCCTGGGGAGATTTCCAGGATGTGAGAGCCACAGGACAGTGCCAGTCTGCTGTGCTGCTCCGTGGCAACCACCCGGGTGAGCTCTGCTCCGTGGCTGCAGGACAAGCTCGTGCTCGAGCCTCTGCTGCACATCCCTTCTCGGCGAAAACACAGCCACTGACCTGCGTGCTGAATGCTGCGAGTGCTGATGTTGCCTGTTAATGCCTGCTTGAGAACTTCGGGGAGTTCATGTAAATCTGGAAAGTGAAACCTTTTCTTACTCGAGCTCCACAGTTTCTGGTCTGTGCTTGGATATTTCCTGTGCTGCATCGGAACGGAGCCGCTGCTCCATCATCCTGCGGAGTCCAAGCACACTGTGTGACAGCCAGGATGATGGGACACTGACAGGCTTATAAATAACTGAAGACTGGAAGGTTCATTCATCTCTGCTGCTAGAGTTGAATACTGTACCTGATCAGGAAGATGAAGGGGGTAGTAGTTGTTTATGAATCTTATAAATAAAAGGAGGTTTAGCTTAGACGCGGTCTCGTGTTTGGTTTTGCTGCGTGAGTTTGTTCCAGTGGAAAGTTTCATGTAGGGTAGGGATGAATGAGTGGGTGTGGAACTACCTTCTTCAGAGCAGTGCAGCCTTACTTTGCTTAAGTTATGAGGGGAACTATAGCCAAGTTATAAAGAATGTTCACAAGTCTTTTAAAAACGTGTAAGTGGTGAAGTCTGGAAACAAACACTTTGAGATACATTTCCTTGTTCCCTGCTGAGTCTGAGCCCTGAGGAGCTGTTATTCCCAAGAAAAGCCTGACCTCTTCTTTCAGGTTCCTCCTCTTTCTTTAACATCAAAGGTTCTCATAAGCACATGTTGAGGCAAGAACTTATTTGGACATTTACTGTTAGCGCTTTGATTTTTGCTCTTTTCATTGTTGCGCACTTGTTTGTGGAGGCGTGGTGCTTGTGGAAGGTTTTTGTGGTGCAGACCCAGGGTCGGTGTGATTTCCACCATTTCTTCACTGAATCCAGGTATGGAGGTGAACAAAGCAATTGCACAAGGCCCCTGTTTGTGTCGGGGTGGTTGGAATCAGAAGCCTGAGACAGCTCTGCATTTTCACTTCGCTTAACTCACCAAAAATCCAAACTCCATGAGGGCTGGACTGAAATACAATTTAAGAGAGGAAAAAGACAGCTCTAAAAAATTTGCATTTGTTCCGTTTTTCTCTCTCATGCTGAATTCTAAGAAGCCAAGTCTCTTTCCCCCTTTCTCCCCTTCAGAAGTTGTCCTTTTCGAGTGCTGGTGCCCGAGAGCTGGAAGCAGGAATGGCACTGAGCACGTCCCCAGCCTCCTGGGTTGCCCTAAGCCAGCATAAAGCCACGATGCATACAACAAATTTAGGCTAGAAACAGGCAGTAGGTTTTTTTTCTTCTCAGTCACTGAGTTTTATCACAGTAACTGACATTCTAATGAACCAACTTGTAATTAATGTCAATGAAATTTAACTCGGTTGTTATTTAAATAATGCAGTAATCTTGGTAGCAGCATTTGTGGGGTTTTGTACCATCATGTAGTGAAGACAGAGTGTGGAAAGTAGAAGATAAAAGAGTAAAAATCATTGAAAGCTGGCAATTTAGGAGGCTGTGAGAAATATTTACAGTGTTTGTTGTAGTAATGAATGCTGTAGAGTTCATGGATGCAGAAAATGAATAAGCTCTTTGGGACGTTGTTCTCAGAACCTTTTCTCACATCACAGAGGACGATGCAATGGATTTGTTTGGCTGAAGGGAAGAAAAGCTTCTAGTCATGACGGAAACTGTTTATATGGACCTGGGGTGGCTACTGTGTGAGGAAGAGCAAGAGTTTTTTTGTTAGCTCTTTGTTTTTGCAAAGAGTTTGACAGAATGACACCTGTATAGACAACTTTTATCTTGATTTTATTTTTTCCCTGTGTTCTTTAGATCTAGAAAATAATCACTGTAACCCTGAAGTATCAATAAGATGGATTTACAGGGGAGGAATTTTGAATGTAGAAGAGATTTGCTACACCACTGTGGTATAGGTCGCTAAAATAAATTACCAAGTCTTTTGCTGAAGCATTTGGTGTGCTTGGTCCCCAAATTCTTCCTGGAAATCTCTGGACTAGCTGGTTAATGTTTAAAGAAGGAAATTTTGTTTCTGAAGCAACTGGATGTTTTCTAGGTGTTTAGTCTTCCTTTTCCCCTTAGTTTCTCTGATCCTTGGGGCAGAACTGCAGCGATTGCTTTTACTGAGCCCCTGTTCTCCCTCTTCTTTCCCTCGCTCCCCCTCTCCCCAGCTGCGTGTGTACCAGGAAGAAAAGCCTAACACCCTTTCCTTCTTGAGGCTTTTCTTATCAAATTTAAGTTTTTCAGGCATGATACTTCTTTAAATATGCATGATCTAATGTGTCTGTGGTCAGGGAATTGAGTGGTGCTGAAAGTGATCTTGTTGTCTGAGGAATATTCTGGTGTTTGCTCTTTATAATCCAGGCAGCACTAAGGATGGGACAGTGCTGTTTCTAAGGCAGTAGTGAATCTCCACAGTCAAAAATGTTAAAAAAGTAACTGGTACCACTGGGTGAACACGTGTAAGATAATGTTGAAAAGCCCATGGAAAGAAAAGTGTTTAAAGTCTGCCTTGCTCTAGATTTCAGAGTAAGGTTTGAACAAGAAAAGCTCCCGATCTCCCTTACCCGTTACATTTGCAGCATCTGAAGTGCAAAGGTGTAGTTTTTGAATGTTCTGACTTCAGCGCTGTAAGAGCATTGTGTTTGGGTTTGTTCTGTGTTTTTTAACTAAAGTGCTTTCTGAGTGATCCCAGCTCCAGAGCTGCCAGGTGTTAATTTAACCTTCCAGTTTGTGATTACATCTTTTTGGCCTGCTTGATAAAAGCCGCTTCTTAATGGGGTCCCCCACAAATTGATCCTCTTTTTCCCTTAGAAGTCCTTGCTTCACTGTAAAGGCTGGCTTGCTGTGATGTCTGTCTCCCTTACCTCCACAGCACTGTTTTCCTCTCCTTCCAATTTTGGTAGCTCCCATTTTAGAGAGCTGCAAGTTATAACCTTGTTTTGCTTGGCGTGTGAGGAGCCTCGATGCAGTTCACTGCAACCTCACTGTGGCTCATCAGCATCTTCACCTTTGCCTTCTTGCCTGGAGCACTTGGACTTTAAAAATAACCTGTCCTCCTATGGCAAAGCCTCCTTTACCCTTCACTCCAAGAATTAAAATTAATATCACTTGGACACATCTGAAAGAGAAATACGCCATTTTTCTGTGGAAAAGAAGTAACTTGCACAGATCATCTATGGCACAAAGCTATGAAATAAGTTCTGTAAAATTAAAATTCAGGTGGGGGGTTATGCAGATTGCCTTATTTGAATATTTAAATGTTCTGTAGCTTTTTGATGACTGCTTTATCATTGTTTTCCATATATATGCAATGATGCTCATTTACAGCCTTCCCCAATCAGTTATACAGCAAATACCACTGCTATAAATAAAATGTCATTTGCAGGAGACGGAGTTTTGGAAGTTAAATGAGGAAGAAATATTAGCTGTGATCAGTTGGTCAGGATTTTCTCTACAGGATTATTAAAAGGAGTGGTTGAAATGTGGATTTTCCATTCTTCTTCTCTGTTACTAGCCAAGGAATACTTCATGCTTTCGGGTAGTGTTTCAGAAAGATTGTCCAAAAGAAAAAAAAAAAGTCTGGGGATGTTATCTCATGTTGCAGCTCAGTCAGTGTAGTAATTGGCAATCAAAAAGCAGCAGTGCTGCTTGTCACCATCCCTGGCCGTGCAGTCTCGCCCTCCTCTCTGCCGTGGCTGCTGTCTTAATCCTGCAGTCAGCTGTTACTTCTCTCCAGTGGGGAACTAATAGCTGTTGGGTTTTTTTTTTTTCCCTTGTTCTTTTCTTGGTCAGATCATGCTTTGGCTTGTTTGGTGCTTCTGCACTGTCTACTAAATAATTCAGATATTTCTGTCTAGTTATTCAGTATCACTGGCTTTGCTTTTAGGGTTTGAGCAGTGTCAGTAAACTCGTATTTGTCACCATCAGGGAAAATACACTTATTTCTGCCGTTCCACTCTGAAGCCCCGGCAGTATCTGCCAGATGCTCCACTTGAGCAGCTCACACAGGCGCACCTCGGGCTGCCGAGCTGCTCCCCGTCCTGCTTCTGCCGTGGGCTTTCCTGCACCTGCGGGGAAATCACATCACCTCCCCTGCAGCTTTATCATGTCTCACAGGGGAGGGATAGATCCTGCACTGGGCTGGAGAATCTTGTCGAACAGCCCTAAAGTAACTTAGATTAGTTCAAGGTGATTATACTGAAGACTTCCTCATCAGTGACGCTATCTTTGGAAGATACGGAGCAGCTCAGGTCAGAATGCATCTCCTGGTAACAGCACAGGAGGTGTTCAAGAGTGCACAGGAGACCTATGAAATGGATTGGGGAGCAAAGTAAAGATCTGACTGTCGAACCCAAACTGCAGAGGGCTTTTTCTTGAACAGCTGGTGGAGGTTAGGATGTAGGAAAACCTGCCCTCAGCAATTATTTTGTTAAGGGATCCTTAAATACGCATTGTAGGAAGTTGAATTTCGCCTCATCTAGGATTTGTGACTTGAGGTGATAATTTTTACTCAGTGGTTGAGATGGAAAGTGATTTTATTTAATAAAAATGGAATTAGAAGTTCTTATATTCACATTTGGAGACTTGAGCAAAGGGACACAGGCTTCAAAATACATTCCCCGGTAGCGCCCGTGCATGGTAGAATCGTGGTTTTGTTTTTGGCTTCCCCTCAATTTTAAGGTGATAATTGACAGTCATGTTTTGACTTTTAAACTGGTGAGTGCCTGTGAGTAGGAAATCACTGTGGTCCTGGCAAGGATTAACATTTGGATGGTATATAGGTAACATGCTTTGAATTGATGCTTGAGCTGGTCTGCCGGGAAGAAGGCAAAGAGAACACACCCGCATGGAAGAAGTGAATGCTGCTGCTGTTTGATTTTCTGTGCTGCTGGTGTTTCTGTGCAGTGCTGGGGGAGGACTTTGGGAGGAGTGGGTCAGTCCCAGGTTGCAGGAGCTGCGAGGAGGAGGAGGAGGTGTCCTCAATGCTCCTCATCCCCAGGCTGGCAGAGCAGGGCTCTCTCCCTCTGCAGATGCTGCGCTGGTGCTGGCACCCGCTGCCTGCAGAGCTGTTTGGGAGTGTTCCAGGGCTGCTCTGGTGATCAGACTTGCCTGGCACGGTAATGAAACAGTGAGATTAAGCTGTGAGAGTAAAAAGCTGAGGCACACAAGTCCTGAAGTGATGCTGGACTCTGAAATGTGGGTTTGTGAAGAAAATAACATGGCAGGCCCAGAGTCCTGGCTCTTCCAAGTTTGTAGACTCATTTATTCGGGTTGCATCTGAAAGGAAGAACTGCTTCTCAGCGTTTCTGAAAGCAAGGCCTGAGCACCGATGGCCTTGATGATGAGGTGGCTTTGTGGAGTGTGGTCAGTGTGTGTTGGGTGTGGTTGTCACCTCTCAGAGTCCTCTTTCCTGTTAATCTTTTCCAAATTTATTACCTTCAGCACTTGAATTCATTTGGTAAGTTGAGGCTTACTTCTTGCTATAGGAAGCACAGAGTCCTTGTTGGGGACAATGAACTCGGTGTCACTTTCCAAAGACAGCTTCTGCAGCCACAGGCTTTCCCTGTTGTTTGCCTGTTCTGTGACCTGTGCCGGCCATTCAGGAATAAGTTAATTTCTTCGTAAGGAAAATCATGAGTTCTGAATCTGTTTTGATCCCTCTTGATCTGTTGTGATGACTGCTTTTGCTGAAACTGTGTCCTCTTTGCTTCTGCAGCTTTTATTTGCAATCATAGAGGGGTTTTTTTTTAGTACCGCTGCTTGTTAAAATAGGTTTTCTGTCTGTTGTACAGTTTGATTTGCGATTGCATCTGTCTGTACAGACCTTATGTTCAAATATCATTAGTGGGCATAAAAACAAATAAAGATGCTGTGATTAAGGGTTTTTTTAATTGGAATGATTTAAGATTAAATTACTTAGATTGAAATTGTATGATACCAAAACTGCAAACTTTGAAATAAGATATTTTCCATCTTGATTTTCACTCTAGCCTGCCACTGACAGTTTGACAAACGGATTGTTTGTTCAAGGAGGAAGGCCTAATGATCCATGTATGCAAAGAAATATAAGTGAAATGCCACTCCCTTTGTTTTCCCCTAGTATCAGTCCCAATATTTTAAAAACAGGCACCTAAAGTTCAACCACTGAGTCAATTTTTAAACTCAAATCTGAGAGATTTGGTTATGATTTCGCAAGTGATGTGCATCAAAGAGTTAAACCTTTTTTCAGCTGGAGTTGAACTCAACTTCAGTTGAACTGGAGATATGTTGGAGTTCCTGCTTGCCCTAGGAAAATGGGATCTAGAACTAGAGGTCAATGTGTTGATAAATAGGTTTAGCTCCTAATCTTTAAACTTCTTCTTGATGAGGTGGAGAGTGTCCTTGTTGGGAATGAATGTTAAGTTGGACTTTTTTGTGGATTTCAAACGTTTGGAAGTGGTGTGAGCCCTCACAAGCTGATGGGATCTGAGTTGTCCTGTGGTTGTGGTGGCATTCAGGGGACAGTTGCCCTTTCAGTGTGTAGCTTGTGGATAAGAAATGAGTGTAATATATTACTTTTTTCTGTATCCTGTACTATTTCATTGGCATGACAAAGGAAGGAAACAAGTAGGAGTGTTCTTTTACATACAAAAGGCGTTTTATGTGATGGACTTCTTTTTAAATGTCTTATTTGCAAGATACCTTCCTTCCCCCGCCAGCCTTCCCCTTTAATTGTTGTATTGTCTGCAGTGATGACATCCATTAGTTGGTTCTCTGGAACAGGAGTTCATTTTCAAAGAAGGATTTGGGAGATAGTGCGGAGTTTTTTCCCTTTACGTGACTTGAGTGCTGAGCCAAGTTGAGTGTCCTGCTCAGATTTTATTCAAAGACTTTCCTATAACATATGCACAGAATATGAGTCGGCAGCGAGGACTTGTTTGAATAAATCGAGCTTCGTGGCAGTATGGGGGAACTATTTATTGTAACTTTGTGAAGACTGCATTGACCTTCATTTGTTGTCTGTAGGCCTGACATCCTTCATAGGTTGAAATTAGTTTCCAAACCTGATGTTCTCACATTTCTCCAGTAATTCTCACATTTTGGGCGCTTACAGATTTATTTGTATCTTTGTTAATTGCCTAAATGTATGTGCAATGAATGTACTTTTTGATTTAAAACACTTTTCTCTCACATGGTGGATAGGCTCCTCAAATGGAGTGTAGAGGGTCCCTTCCTCTGCCAGCAGATTAACTTTTGCCTATTGCTTCCTCATGGGCAGCATCCCTTTGCCCATCACTGTGTCCCATGGGATTCCATACTTATATGCCCCAGGGATTCAGATCCAGAGGCAGAAGTCAGTTTCTTCCCATCTGAGTGCTCTATTTTGTCTCACCGTGAATCGTACTACATTTTACTGGTAGAATATTTGCTTGTTCGCGCTGCTTGTCTTTGTGCAGAGGATAAGAAGCTGCCAGGCTGTTGTCTGGGACTTGGGAGCAGCAGGAACTTCACGTTTTTCCTTCATCTTCTTTTCCAGCTTGTAACTTCAGGCAGTTGTATTTGTGCAATAGGATATGAATTTGAAAAATCAACAATGAAAACAGAGCAGTCTGTTCTGTCTGGTTTCTTTATTTGGCCCATAACCCCCAATGTGCTTGTAGTCTGCATGCCATAAAATAGATGAAGAGAGCAGAATAATTTTGCATTTAAAAAAGAAAACCAAGCCGTAAGGACTTGACAGAACGCCCCACGTTAGAGGCAAACTGATCAGTGTTTAACAGCTCCTATTTGCAGCCACTTATAAACATAAGGGAACTTTTTGGGACACCCTGTTGTGTGTTATTCCTCTGTCAAGTCAATGCTCTCTCTGTCCAGTGGCATTTAAATTAGCTGGGAATAGAGCTGTGACTTTTACATTCTCACCTGTGCTTAACACGCAGTCCCATGGAAATTGCTTTAGTGGCTGGGTAGCACAGCACGGGTTGTAAAGTCAGATCCTGGAATTTGTTGAGCTGGACCTGAGTGTTTCAAGATTCATTAACCAGGCTTCCCAGTTCTAGGTGTGTTACCTGGATGGTCAAGCAGATCCAGGCACTGAGTCAAATCCTGGAAGTCACTGGACTTCAGACAGGGGTCGGGATTGGAAAACAGACATAAATTGACCTAACCTAGATGGAAAAGATAAACACCACATATGGTATTAGCTGAATTTTGCTAAATATGTTATTGTTTGTTGTTTTTTCTGTGATGTACAATAGCTCTAACAAAAGATCAAGTTAAAGGTATGAGCACTGGTCCCATTTTGTGACCAAATAGATTCTCCTTTTCTCTGGTAAATATTTTTATGCTAATAAAATGCACCTTCACAGACATCTCCACGTTTTCAAGGCAGAAGGGACTGCCAGGCTGTAACCTTTCGGTCTGCTGCGAGGTTCCTGTTGATTTGAGTGTGTAATGCCAGCACTTGCTGTATTTAACCTGACGTGAGGGGCTCTGGTTCCCCGCTGCAGCATCAGCTGCAGGCGGTGCCCCCTGCCCTGTCCTGCCGCTGTCCTGGTGACACAGCCGCCGCTGTCCCTGCGTGCTGCAGGTGCCTTCCCTCCGCTGCAGGCGAGGAGGGATGGGGAGCGCAGCTGGGATGCTGCTGTGGGAGTGCATTGCTCGGACACCTGTCTGAGCGCTGGAGGTGTCTGTGCACGAACAGCAGTGATGTTAAACCCCGTAAATACCTGTGGGTTTTGCTGGTTCCGTGTGGACTGAGCAGCCCGTGCTGGTTCTGCCCCCCTCCATGGTGGGCGTTGGGTCAGCGCAGGGAAGCTGTCGCAAACACAGGGCTCTCATTTTGAATAAACCCTTGGAACAGATAGAATACGTCTCTTGTTGCATTGCAGTGCAGTGGTGCAGGCTGGCTTGGCATCCTCTGCAGGGGTGCTTGCTTGTAGTTACTCCCATGTGGAAGGTGTGAAGCGTGTTCAGAGCCACACAACTCTCTGTGAGCCTGGCCTGCTGTTGTTGGCAAGGGCTCGGATCCTCCACAGCAGATTCTTTGCCCTTTTTACATCTTACGAGGATTTCTTTGGAACTGTAAGAACAGAATGTGTGTTCTTTAAATGCACTTCTCTTTGAGGAGTCTCAGCATTGCTGTTGCAATGGAAGAGATGAACCTGGAGTTCTCATCTGCTGAAACAGATTAAAAGGGAGCAGCAGGGAGTTGTTAGGACTACTGGTTGTGAGTAGAGATTTCAGCACAGGTGTGAGAGAAATTATAGGAAGTTTTTATAATGAATCTAGCTCTGGTGATGGTTCCTATTTGCATTTATATACACGTATAATCTTCATGTTCAGTGGGTTTGGCTCTCAGAGGCCACACAGAAGCTGTTCAGATAAGAAAACTGAAGCACACTCTAGGCAGGCAAAGAGATGAAAGGGCTTGCAGGAATCCTGTGCCCCATCTTCAGGAACACTTTGCAAGGAGCTGGGGTCGAGGGTTAAAGACCAACCCAATTTCTGCCCTTGCAGGGACAAAGCCCAAATAAGCTGACAAGAGGAGTCTTGGTAGAGAGAGATGAGAGGGGTTGAAACTTGAGAAATGTTGACTGCTTTTGGCGAAGTAAATATTTCAGTTGGAGGGTGGTTGGTTGCTGGTTGCTGGTGTGGCCCTTGGACAGGACGTAGCTGTGTAAGGCACAGCCAGAGCTGCTGGAGAAGGGTTGGTCACTGGCACAGAGCTCCCGTGGCCTCTTACAAAAGCACAAAGTGGTACCATTTCACTAAGACAGCTTAGAGGGGCAAGAAGAGGTGATGAACTCCTTTGTTACAGTTGGGCTATCAACTGCAGAAGTGTGGAGACACAGCTGCCCCTGTTATTTGGGTTTTTTTAAATACAGGAAGGTTTTGCTTTTGTTTTGGAGCACCCAGTATGCGATCAAGACAACCTAAAGGAAATGTTGGTGGTCCTACCTGCAGAAAAGGTGGTTCAGTTGTTTGTTTGTCTTTGATAAATCCTTACAGAGGCAGGCAAAAAGCTGCGTTTTACAGACTGGCTGTTTCCTTCGTGTGTGTAAAAATAATGCTTTAAAGAACTGCAAGTCAGCC
Source organism: Cnemophilus loriae (assembly GCA_013397755.1). Taxonomy (NCBI): domain Eukaryota; kingdom Metazoa; phylum Chordata; class Aves; order Passeriformes; family Corvidae; genus Cnemophilus; species Cnemophilus loriae. Next base: position 1,162,353 of record VZTF01002956.1, on the reverse strand, counting down.
AAAGGTTTCTGTTCTCCACATTGGATGGGATAATTCCTTCAGCAGCTGTGACTAATGAAATTGGTAGTATTTTTATTACTTTGTTATAGAGGCATCAAACTTTATTTTGCCTATCTGTAGTCTGCTTTCTGGGCCTTGCAGCTCTTGGAAAGATTTGGAGTGTGCTAACAATGCTGAACCAAGGCTTCTGTGACAGGTGGTTTTCTTTCCTACGGAAACAACTAAAACTGATTTTTTTTTTCTTGTCACAGAACAGCAATTAAAATGGCTTGAAAAATTGGAATTGAGCATGAATTGGAGATTGTAAGAAGTCTTCCACTTTGTCTGTTGTTTGTGGGAGGTCAGGTACTAGGAAGGCTTATGAAAGGCTTGTATTTTGTTTATGCAACTGAAAGTTAGAAAATATCTGAAGTGTTACCCAGGCTTCCAGCTGGTAGGGACTAAATAAGAGAAGACAAATTTATAAGGAAGGCCTTAAACCCTATTTTGACTCTAAAAGGCTTGGAGAGCTAGGAGCTTGCATGAAGTATGGGACTCTGGAGACCCTTTCTTGGAGAAGCAGGACCTCTGCCAAGGGCTCCAGCAGGGAGAAGGGCAGGAGGATGGAGCAAGAGGGAAGGGCATAGATGTAAGTGTGTACAATAATACTTTGCTTCCCAAGAACATAATTTTAATGTCCTGTCTGACAGAAGCGTTGAATGACAAAACATGGGAGTCATATTCCACGTGGCAGCTGAGACAGAGGCTAGGTTTGTGCCCACCCTGCTCCTGCACCGTGTCGCTGGAGTTAAAAATCCCTCAGGTGGGGGAGAGGAGATGGGCAAAGCCTTGGTGGCTTTGAACACCCCTGTGCTGGTGTCTCACACGCTCCTGCAGCTTGGTGGGGTTTGGTGAGCTGCTCATCCGAGTGCAGCAGCAGTGATCACCAGACACTTGCTGATCTGTGAATCTTAAACGGTTCCATCACAGGTATTAAAGATTTCTTACACCAGATGCTCGTCTGAATATTTGTTTGCTTTTGCCTTCTCAGCTCCGATTTCAAGGGTGGGATTTTTGTTCAGAGGAGGCAGAAATCTGCCGTTGTGCCTGATGGAGGTGGTTGCTGATCTGCTATGGCAGGTAATCAGCTGTATCCTTCCACCGGGCTGGCAGCAGTGCTTAGCCAGAGTCTCAGGCGTTTTCCCCCCAAAGGATGGGGCTGTTTTAAAGAAATGTACTGACCCCCGTGTGGGAGTTTGGGTATTTCTGTAGCTGTGAGTATTGCTACAAAAGGGTGAATGAAACTTGCACGGAATAGCTTGAAAATTAATTTTCTCCGGCACTGTTGATTTTGGTTCTGGTTGACAAATTTGCACAACATATCTTGTTTTGTGCTGAAAACACTTAACCAAGAGTGATATGAAACTTGCCAGTATACCTGGAATGCATTTCACAAAAATGTGTATCTATCAAGCACTACATGTTTTAAATTGAACCTAAAATTAAGCTGGCTCCTACTCGAATAGTTTATTGCATTGGGTTCTGTTTGTGCTGTAGAATTTTAATTTTTTTAATAAACCACTTCAACTTAAGTTGTCATCGAGGAAGGTCCTTTCCATTTTTGAGTTTGATCTGTCAGTGAGGAGTCTCTTTGTCCTCTGGGCGGGTGCAGATGTGTTTTTCCAAAGGGCTGATGTTTTCGGCCTGGCTTATCTCCCAGGGCAGAGGACCCCATGCAGCTGCATTTCTACCTTGGATCTGCTCACACGTTGATAAGGTGTGTGTCCTGCGAGTACCCAGCCGCACACAAATCCTGATTCCAACACGCTCCCCTTTCCCCCTGGAGCCGCCGTCTCATCTTCGTGTAGCAAATGGGCCAGCTGGGACCCGTATTCATGGCTGGCTGTAGTGGTGTTAGATTAGGAAAAAGGTTAAAAAAAAAAAAAGCTTAGAGTTGTCGTATTTTGGTTTTTTTGTGGGAATTGCTGGTTTCTGCGGCAGTAATAGAAGCAGAGGCAGATGGAGTGTAGGTTGTAGCTGCGGTTGTGCACGGCAGCATCAGGAATTAGGACTGGGGGGAGTCCTGTGCCCTGTGGTTTGGAGCCCCGTCCAGTGCAGCGTCAGGATCGGGCCCACCGTGAGTCCCAGAATTAAAACTTTGTTACAAAAGGTCTTTAGAAGAAGTGCACGTGTCATTTCCCCTCCTAGGAAACGCGTGATTAGTGCTTGTTAAAGAGCACAGGTGTGTGTGCGAGTGGGCGCAGGGACCAGGAGGGCGTTCAGCCCCTCTGCTGCCGCCTCCGAGAGTAACAAAAGGAGGGGATCTTCGCCCCCCTTGCTGCGTTAGCAGCAGATTTGCGGGAGCAGAGCTGTGGTTTTCAGGTGCTGGAGGAGCCCTGCCCTGCCCTGGCAGAGCTGCAGCAGCTTCTCCTGCCTGCCCGTGCCGGGTGCTGCTCGGTGGTGGACACGGGTTTGAAACAGATTTTCCTGGATGCTTTGGCATGAAGGAATTCGCTGAAACCTGATCCTTGCTGTTGCTCTGTCCCCAGTCCTTAGGGGTGTCTCCTGTCCCCATTGTCTCATGCGCCTTTGTTTTAAAATAATATTAAGCCTCAGACACCAGCTGATTTACTTTAATTCAACATCCAACTTATGTTTGATTTCTTTTCATATTCAAGTGAGCCATCTGGCTTTAATGAACTGTAACTGTTTTTAATGCTGCCTCCAGTTGCTAACATCTGAATATTTCATGTGCTGGAAGGAGATTTGAAATGCAGAAGTGAGGCTGAAGACTCCAAAGTATTTCCAAATCAGCTGTGTTCCAGCAGCACTTGTGCTCCGCTTCCCTCGAGATTTATCAAAAGATAATCTTTGGGGTGCCAGACTGTAAGCAGCAGCCATGGTGGGTGCTAATTACAAGTGCTCTCAATTTTGTGTACATAAAACACCACAACTGCGTATGAAATCCTGAATAACAACCCAACTTGACTTGGGCAGAATATTAATCAACTTCAACAGGAGCTGCCAGTGTTTGGCATCTTCTAAATCAACAGCCTCTTTGGTGCCTGGGGTTTGATTTTGTGGGTTTGTTTTGGGGTTTTTTTGGGGGAGAAGGGTGGTGTCTTAAATATTTTCATGTTGAAAAAAAAAAATCAAACCCGGAATTTAGTTACGTCACATAGTTTAGTTATAGAAACTAATTGAGAGGTTTATCCCATAAACTGAAAATAGCTTAATTGCAATTAATTCTGAGGATACTTTGCCAGGGCTACACTATCCTAAAGCAGTGGCATATCTCCAGATTTATTGGAATATGTGCTTTGCTCACAGCATTGCCTTTATTTTGGCTTAGCACTGTGACAGCTGATAGGCTTGGGATAGGCCATTACCAAGGCATATTTTGATTAATGACTGAGAAGTGTTTTGTTGGTTAGTTCTTCTCTGTGTGCCGAGCATCGTGCCAGTGACATCATCTTCCAGCATCACTTTATAAAGGATGGAATAGATGGAAGCTCGGTCTGTGTAGGAGGAAGGTCTTGGGAGAGGATAGTCTGGGAACACGTGCTTGAGTTATCTTACCCTGCACTGCTTTGTCCTGAGAGCCTGGAGAAAGTGTGTGGGGAACCAGTGGAGAGGGAGAGTGGGACCTGTGCTTAATTTCTCAGTAACTCTCTCACAGAGGCAGAGCTGGATTGGGAGTTAACGTGTGACCTTGTAGTTACATGCTGAGCACAGACTTTCTGGGCTGGAGTGGAGCAGGTTAGAAGCAAATAGCAGAAATTGGCAGCTGGGTTCCATTCCAGACACAGCCCTGTGAAGCTGTAATGAATTAAAGTTATTAGTATCTTCTACACAGTAGATTTTTGTGGCATTAAGCTGCCATTCAGTAGGAGCTCTTAATGATAACTCTTGCTACTCTCCAAAAAAATTTATTTTCACATGTAATGAAAATTTTTGAAGTTGGCTGTAGTTTTGATTGTACTTGAACTTCCTACATGACTGAGCACTGCTGCTGGATATTTTATTCTGTTCAAGTTTGTTGATTTATTTGTGTGTGAAGGAAGCTACCAGTGTTGTGTACCTCTTGGGATTATCAGGTAGTCTGCATAGACACTCCAGCTGTACAAAACTCAAAATCAGAGACTTTTCAAATGTATACGACTTCCTTTTCATAAACCATTGTTATTCAAAATGTGGTCATTTCAGAAGCACAGCCTATGTTTTTTAGAACCTGATTTTTAGTCCTCTATATTATATCAGGTATCTCACTTAAAACAAAATATCAGGTGCTTCACAGACATTCAACAGGAGTGCAAAAGGTATTTGAAATTATTTTTTTACAAAAATTTTTAAGCCAACAATCTTGGCTTTGTGGCCACTCATCTCTTTGATTTATATAAAGGTGTCAGTCAAAGTGTGTTATTTGTAAAGAAATGTGTTACCTAGACTTTTATTTACTGTACAACTTCGCTTTTGTGGAGAATTTTGTAAGGAAAGAAAACTCGTGGTTCACTGCCAGTGAACTGGTGGGCTTGCTTTAGAGCTGTTTTTGCTTATTTTCTACCATTCATAACGAAATAATTATTTAACTGCTCATAGGAATAGGTTTGCAGATGGGATATTAAGAAGAAATCCTTCCCTGTGAGGGTGGGGAGGCCCTGGCGCAGGGTGCCCAGAGAAGCTGTGGCTGCCCCTGGATCCCTGGAATTGCCCAAGGCCAAGCTGGATGGGCCCTGAACAGCCTGGGATAGTGGGAGCTGTCCCTGCCCATGGCAGGGGGTTGGAAGGAGATGATCTTTGAGTTCCCTTCCAACTCCAACCATTCTAGAATTCTATCTTAAAAGTAGATAAAAATCCCATGAAAGTTTTCTCACCAGTTGTTCCTTTCAGGTGTTTTCCAGGATCCCTTCTTGAATGTCCTGGCTGCTGTCGAAGGCGGGAGGCGACTCATGACCACCAAACAGTGACAGCCTTGGCTTCCCCTGCTTCTGGCTGCTCGGAACAACCACTGGGCTCCTGTGGAGATGAATGGAGAACAGCAGTATGATGCAGGTAACAGCCCAGCCCAGCTCCCCGGCCAGCTATTCTAAAAACATTAGCAATGTGGAAGAAAGATGAGCACAGTGAGTGTCTCAGAGTGCGTGTGCCTGGTGCTGTATGCGGGGAGAAACTCCAGTTTCAGAGATTCTGGGTTAGGTTCTGGCTGTGGGGCTGTCGTGGTTGTGTTTGTTACTGCTCTGTATCAGGGCAGGGTGTACCACTGGCTTAAAGGAGAGCAAAATCTGACTCACCTTGGTGGTTGTGTTTTCAAGAAGCTGTGACTTTCATTTTTATGGTGCCACTATGAGATGGGCTTATGGAAAGCTTGGTGGTGTTAACACTTACTATTTCAAGGCATTTGTCTTTCAGAGTGGTTAATATCCAGTTCTGTCCTTATGTTCATCTTGTTCTTAATATTCTGGCAAGCTTGTGCTGCTGGTTTGAAAAGTCAGATAACAGAAGCTGTTTGCTGCCATTGTAATCTGTCCTGCTTTTCTGAAGTGCCTTGGTGTGTCCTCTTTGATAGGCTTGTGATATCAATTCCTAACCTGCTGCAGAGTGGTGTATTATGATAAATCAGCTCAGGTTTTGGATCACCTTGGGACACCAGGCCAGGAAGAGTGTTAGTCCGGGATGGCTGGGAATACTAACAGCTTTCTGAAACAGTTCTGGAACTGTGGGAGTAGGGACCATCCATTTTCTTTGTCTTGCCTGCCATGGCTTGTCCCTTTTCTTTGAGGAGGTCCCCACCTATTACAGTTTACATAAAGCAAATTTTAATTTGTAGTTACCAGTGCAAACAATTGGATCAAGATTTTATCAGAGTATTACTTTCCTTTAGTACTTGTCCAACAAGCTGCTCTTCTCATAGGACAGTTCACTGTTGGTAATTTTTGTACCTTTACTTTATGGAAATCTAATTGTTGTCAGTGTTGCTGAAGAAATGTTAAACATAATTTCAATCTTTAGTGCTTTTTAGGAGAATGCTATCATCTGCTTTATGATGCTGAAATATGCTTTTTGATTATTAATTACAGCAAGTCAGTCAGGTTGTTGTCAATGTTATATCCTCAAATAATCAAGAAAAGGCGTCATGGATATGGATGTAGATTATGTCCAGGCACATGCAAATACTTTTTCCTTGGCTAGTGGAAACTGCTGGTTTCTGTCACGGAGTGTAAAGACAGGAGAGGAACAGTGAGGAGTTGTTTACATGGTCAGCAGTGGTGTGTCCACAGGCTGTGATAGCACATGCCTCAGTCTGAAAACCTTTATTGACATTTTTCCATCTTCCTCAAAAAGTACCAGGTCACAGAGTGCTCTCTCACTATGTGCTTTTGAATAGCTAGGGGAAGGTTTGATACTGGCTTGAAATTACTCAGCAGCTATTTCCCTGAGCATCCTTTTGTGCCAGGTTTGAGTACAGGAGGCTGTGAAGAGCAAACAATAACTGATGAGAGCTTTACTTGCATTCAGAGATAGTTCCCAGCAAATGCTGCCTGTGTAAGCATAAGCACATTGGTTTTGTTGTGCCCTCTAATATTGTTTCCTGAAGTGCTTTTGAGTTACACCAGTCCGAACAACTGCTGGAACGTTCCCTTCATATTCTTTGACTGGTGTCATTTTTTTCCACTTAATAATTTACAGCAGCTTTTGGAGATTCTCCTCTGTTTTTCTGGTTTTACATCCAGGCTCTCTGCCTCCAAGAACCCAGACAGAGCTCAGGGTTGTTGGTTGTGATGCTCCCCTGCACTATGAGGGAAAAAGACAACTTTCATTCTTGTCACAGTCCTTCTCAGCTCCTGAAATTCCAACCTGTCTTTATTTATTCATGGCCTCGCAGCTGGTGTAGATGAAAAAGATTAACTGTTATTAAAATCAGATTGAACTATATCTACATTTCAGGGTGAGAAACCTTTGGGTTAGCCTTACTGAAGTCTGCAAGACCTTCAGTTGTGATATACTTAAATGTCCAATGTGACAGTCTTCAACTAAATCACATTAAAGATGCATGAAAGTTATTTGCAGTGAGAATTTAGCTCAAATCCAAAGATCAGAACAGCCTAGTGTAGGCTGTTTCCATTTCAGATATTTTTAAGGGCTAACTTCCTTAATATTTCACTACATTCTCCAGTCCAAATGGTATAATTCCATATTCTTTCTCTACCTGTATGTATCAGAGAGCAACAGGATGTAATTTGTGATAAAATTCAGAAAGAGTGAGTGTTCCCAATGATGCCAGTAGAAATAGTGACAAATGGGAAGTGATGCCCCTGCCTAGGAAACTGCTGATATTCTTACAGGGAATTTTCTCACGTCCGAAGTGGATGAATATTCTCTACAGAACCTCTGTAGGACACTTCTCAGATTTTACTTAAGAAAATGTTAGCTTGATTTGGAAGTTCTTCTGACACAAACTAGTTGCATGGCAAGGCCAGAGAGACGGGAATTGTGTCAGGTTTCTTCCCCTGCCTTTGCCAAAGCTGTGCTTTGCCTCTGAGCTAAGGTGCTGCTCAGTCACCCTGTCTAATACAGAGAAATAAGCCTGCACGTAGTAAAAAGCTGAATTCATTTAGGGCTTGTAGCAATTAAGGTTATGGGGAGAAAGAGAGAGCATAAATATGTACACCTGTGCAGCATTAGGTGAATAAATTGTGCTTTAGAATCAAATGCATTAAATATGGTTTTGCTTGTTGTCGTCTGTCACGCTGATTTGCAAGTCTTCTCACAGTAGCAAGAACCTCTGCTGTAAATGTCTGAGGTTTTACTGAACAGTCTGAGCTCAGGTTGATCAGGGTGTTTAATGCAGACCTACGGCCCCTCAGGAATGTGGCTTCCTTAAACTGGTCCTGTGTCTCCAGGGATCTGCTAACCTGTGAGGATGGAGCTGTGCATTAGGGTCTTGCAAAAAACGCCAGCAGAACGGTTCAAAGGCTGGATTTAAGCAGGGCCTGCTCTGCTGCCACTGTCCTGCCAATAAAACCAGAAATGTGATTGGATTCTGATTCTGAAAGCCCTGCCAGAGAGGTGGTCCTTTGCTGCACTCTTGGAGTGCTTCTGCATTCAGATGTTGAAAAAGAGAGACTTACTTTGGAGGTTTTTCATTGTTTATGTAGTCCTACCACATGCCGCAATTAAAAAGCTAATTTACTTCTCTCACTGTGAATCCTCATACAGCATTTTTGCTTGGAGCTTTGTTCTGTGAGCTTTTCCCATTCCACGTTGCTCCAGCAGGAGCTGTGCTGAATAACCTGGAGTGCTGTGGCAGGTTTGTGAGAAGCAGCAAACAGGATGGTTCAGACCGTAGCTAAGCACAGCCCTCAGCTGTGCCAGCCTCCGGGAGGGAGGAAAATTCCCCGGCTCTGTGCTCAGTGGTTGAAGTGAGAGGCTGATCACCTCAACTGTAAAACCTTTGTGAAGTGTAAACGCGAGCTGAGTTCGACTTTTGTGAATGAATGAATTGAAAAAGTTGTGGGTGCTTTTTTTGCAAAAGTCTTTACAAACCCCTCTCACTGAAAGAAACTCCCTAAAATAAAACGGGAAGGGTATTAAATTTGCAATGGGTGTTGGACAGGGATTTATTATTTGTTTGGTTTGGTTTGTTTGCGGGGGGGGGTTATTTGCTTTTCCGTTGAAAAATGGGTTTCTAGCGAGGTTTTGGCCGTGCTGGTGAGCTCTGGGTGCTGTGCCGTGCAGAGCAGTCTGAGCCCTTCTCACCGTGGCACAGTCCTGCGAGGAGAGAGCTCTTCTGGGTGCGGGACCGGCTGCGGGGACCGCGGCTGAGCGGCGTGGCAGAGGAGCTGCGGCGGCTGATCCGGCTGGCGAGGGCTTTAGCCGCAGTTAAAGGCACAGGGTCGCTGGAGCAGCAGGCAAACCCTCTTTCCTGGGAGCTCCTTGTAGCAATTAAGTGGCAACATAAGTTACTAATTGACCCTTTCAGTGTGTGAAGTGACCTGTGCCTCATTTAAGGAGCTTAACTGCCCCTCCGGCAGTTATCTGATGATAACGGGGATTGAGGACTCGGTGCTGCAGGGCTGGCGACAGCCCCGGCTCCCTGTGGCATTCCCGGAGGAGCTGCTGGCTTTCAGAGCGCCTGGGAAGCACGCAGGGACCGCATTGCTGCGCTTGCCTTCAAACGGGAGCGTGTTAGACCGTGCAGGACCTGCTTTTTGGGGCTGGAGGGGAGTGGGGTTGTTGCTGCAAGGGTGATTTTTGGTGGGAAGGATGAGATGGTTTTTTTTGGGTGGGAGGAAAATTAGAATTCCCTCCTGGGTCTGACTGACCGGAGTTGGCGTTTGTTCCCTTTTGATTCTGGAGATGTGAACTTAAGCGTTTTTATGGTCGTATAAAAATAAAATTCTGTTTGAATGAGTTGAGAAACCTTAATCTATTTTAACATTTTGCAATGGAATTGTTCTTCTTAGAATGGCTTGCAGCCAAAGCTTTGATCAGCTCCACCCTAATTTGCAAGCAGCTGTGGTCTGTGTCTTAACCTTTTATTCCCTCAAAAAATTTCTAAATAAAACTCCTTATTTATTTCTCTAGGTCATTTCTTCAGTAAGTTAAAAATTATCCCTTAAAAGTGATGGTGATATTCAAGCTCTGAATCTTTTGAGCTCTTAGGCTTATGAAAGGCTAAAATAACCAGCTGTGGTTGGTTAAAAACAGAAAGAGTTGGGTTCTGGAGAGATAAGAGCCTCTTGTAAAATAGATAATGTCATCAGCAAACAACAGCTAACCGAATATACATTTTTAAGTTTTGGGAAGTGATAACTCCTAGAGTCACAATGAAAAGTCAAAGATGAGCTTAACCATCAGTCTGAAGATAAAATTAACCTATTAAACTCAAGGCTTGTAGGTTTTTAGTCTATTTAATGTATCTCAGAGTTTTGGACAGATAGTTGCTCCTGTATATTGGAGGAGTGGGAATTCTCCCAGAGCTTACTTAGCAGGTTGTCAGCCTGTCCAGGGGTCTGATAAGGGCATGTGGTGGTATTCCATTCTTTTTCTTTTTTTTTATGTGTAATGCTTCCTACCCAAACCACTGCTGCTTGAAAGATCAGTTACCGCCTGTCCTAGGAAAGGCACGGGGTGTGGGAAATGCTGGTGTCCTGTAACCTCTGCTGAGCTCTCCTTGGGCTTGTGATACACAGAGATTTGTCTGTTTTCAGATATAAACAAGGTGTCGGGTTTCCTGGTCCTGAGAGGGAGAAAGCTCCCTTGTTCATTCATAAAGACAGCTACGGTGCAGATGGTGGAATCGAGCCTGAAAATGAAAACGAAAGCTCTGCTCTTGTGCCCTGTCACTGCCACCCCGTTTTGCTGCTGAACCTGAACCTTGTGTGCTGAGGTTAAAAATGCTGCTTGCAGGGGCTGGGGCCCTCCCTGGCCATCCCACTGTGTTCCTGCAGGAAAAGTGTCACGTGGCTGCCTGCTGAACTAAATAGGGGACCTGAAATCCACCCTGTGCTGGTTCAGTGTCTTTTTAGCAAAGTGGGTACATGTTGGGGAAAATGGGAATGGGAGAGGAGTGGGGAAGGGGGCCAAGCCAGCACTGAAGGGGAGACCAGGGCTGGGGGGCAGGTTTGACAATAATAATAGAAAACCTGACTAATCTGTAGTGTGGCTTATTACAGGTGCTTGCTTCTCTAACAGCCTGAGTGAGTTTTGAACTGTGGTTTGAGTGGTTTTAGCACATTTATGCTTCAAATGCATCCCATAATAAGCTTTTCTTGGTCTGAAGAAGCTGTTACACCTTATGAGCTGGGCTTTTTAAGTGACCAGGTTGAGTGGACTTTATTTTCAGTTATGTCTCAAGCTGTCTTCTTTAGAACTACCCTGAATGCCTGTCTTTGCTTTTGGTGTTTTAGAACAGCTAAATGCATCTATCTAACTTTAAAAAGAGCAAGGTCATATTTCAAAGGTTTTTTTAGACTTTCTTTTCAAATCTCTTTCTAGTAATATTGCTCTTTCTGGGGTGGTTTTTAATTTAAAACACCAACAGTCCAGTGTGCCAAGAGTTCTGAGTCTCTCATATTTGTTGATACAAATACAGAGCTCTTCTGCCTATGTTCTCCTCTCACAAATTGTAAGCAAATTTGTCCTAAACCAAAATCCTCAGGATTTCACTGTTTTTTCAGACCAAGTCCAACTTAAAAGTTGTTGTTTGCAGGCAAAGAAAGGCCAAATAGTGTTGTCCGTTTCTTGAAACGTGTTCACTGCACACTTGTGTACTCAGTCATTTGGAATTGAAGTGGGTTTCGCTGTGGTTTGTAGCAGCCTAAAGCTTAAGCCAGCAGGTTGCTGAATTAGAGGTGTTTGCCTTCTCTTCCAGATGCTGGTTCCAGTGCGGAAGAAATGGAGTTCAACTGGGATGAGTATCTAGAAGACACAGGAGCAACTGCGGCCCCCCATGGATCTTTTAAACATGTGAGTAAGGGAGGTGTGTGTGTCCTTAGCATCTCCTACATTGTTTCTTTGATACACTAAATGTTTAGGGTTTCTTTGAATGAGTTGCTGCTCTCAAATTTGGAAGACTAACTAGAATCATGTGTTTTATAGAGAAATGCAGAATTTAACCTTTTTACTATTGTTTCTTGTCTTCCTCTCTGTACGTAGCACAGGGTAACCCCACCCACAAGTGCTGAAATCCAAGGAGTTAAGGTCTTTTCTGCACCAGAAGATAAGCTTGATTTTTCTCAAGAAGCTCAAAATATCCAGTCTCTTTCTTCTGTTGATGATTGCTACTGGACAACTGCTATGGAGGAGTAGCTTTAGAAAGCTGGTGGCAGAATAGTTCTCGGACAGCAGAATTCAAATGTGCTCTCAAAGAAGGCTTTAATGGCAGACCTCAAGGAGGCAAAGAGAAAATAACAGCTCTGCCAAACACCTGACTGTAGTAGTTAGAAAACTGATTAGGATAATTGTTGATCACAGGCTTAATGAATAGGATGAAGTCTTGATAAGCCCTTGTCTTTGCCCTTGGACATCTTAAATGTTTGCTGGTAAAGTCCTGGAGAGCACTGTCCCATTGGGGGAAATCTGAATGTGGAATCTGCCTTCTTGCAGAGTCCTCAGCGAAGGTGAGCTGCACAGAGCTGGTGTCCAAACCTGTTGGTTCTCTTCCAACAATTAAAGCACCTTCCAGACTGCCAGACTGGTGACTGTGTGTGACACATTGCTTGGGAGACACCCTGTGGTGCTCAGGCTTTTGGGTCCAATACCATGACTTTCAGTATAAGGAAACTTAAATCAGCAGGAAAACAGACTGAGGTCTGTTTGTGAAGCATTTTGAGTCCCAAGGGTAACCTGGAGAAATGAAGAATATTAAGGAGTCTGTTAAAATATGTCAGTTGTGCTGGTAGTAAAGATGCACAGAAAATACAGACTTCACAGAGGCTCTTAGAACACTGGGATGGAATTGTAAGCTGTTTGTTCAAAGTCAAATTCTGGTGTCTCATTTCTGAAGGGAAGGAGACTGTGCTTGCTTTATTTTTCCTGGATCTACTGAGGCTGTAGCAAGAGCCAGCTTACTTAGAGTGTTGGTGTCCATGCAGCCCACCCTGAGGGCACAGCATGGAACCAGAGCAATGGCATTTTGAAGTAATACAAGGAATGGTCTGTCTCTTCTGGTGTTGTTTACCTCACTGGATCTCTTTTAAAGAGGCCTGCTATCGTAGCTTGGACACTATACAACTAATTGTAATGCCAGCTTTATAGCAGTGGCCAACTGAATTAATATTGTAGCTGCATTTTGTTAATTAGCAGGAGACACACTTTGAGACTCACTGCACCTGCACCAGCTCAGCTGTGTCAAGTCAGAGGTCTGGTGGCTGTGGCCATGGCTGGTAAAAATACAATTAGGTTTTAAAAAACCTCCACATTTTGTATTGTTATTAATCCCTAGCTGTGAGGAACACAGTGCAGTTTTGCTGGTGAGGTGACATTGTGGTGGAGAGTGGTTTGGTGAGGAGGTGTGGGCAAAGCCCAGCCCTGTCCTGCTGCTCGGGGACCCTGGACCTCTGTGAGGGGGTCATCAGTGAGCATGGAAATATGTGCCTGCATGTTCAGAATGGAGCTATTGGGCATTTTCTACCAGAGCTCCTTAGAATTTATCCAGAGACTGCTCTGTAATAAGCTTGGCATAAAATTTTGAGAAGGTATTGCTGACACTGAATTGAGAGGCAGAGGGAGGAGCGTATTTGTATCAGAGTCTCCCAGTTACAGAAATGCAGGAGTGCAAGGTCACACGCTCGGGGTTTCTGCGGTCCCTTAGAAGGTAACGTGTTGGAAAAGGTGGAGGAGTAGAGAGCCTCACTGCCTCCCAGTGGAGAGTGACAGCCTGTCTTCGTGACAGAGCACTGAGACAAGGTTAGTGTGATTCCAGGATACATCAGGTGGGTGATTTCCAGTGGAGAGCAGGCAGGCACTGATGTGGCTGTGCTGGTGATTGTGGTCCCTCCAGCTCTAATCCGTGGTCCCAGTTGCTTGACTTTAAGAATGATATATTTTGAGAATCCGCCGTCAGGAGAGCTAACAAACTTTATTCTCAAAAAAGCAGAGTGGAAAAGTCTAAGCTGAAGAATAGTATTGGCACAAGAGCAGATGAACATATATGATAAGTTAATTAATATAAATACAATTTTAAATGGAACGATACGGTTTTAGTTTGGTTCTTTTTAAATACTGAAGCAGTGGGACTGTGAGCTCCCATTATGAGTGGTGGATGAGAAATACCTAACTCACGCTGTAGAAAAATACATGGCCAGGTTAAGAAAATGTAATCCATGATTACACAGCCTGTGTTAGCAAAGTCCTGGACTTGCTGGTGGGAGAGGTGACTTTCTATATTTGTATGCTTACATTAATTCTGAAAGTTTTGCCTTGCTATGAGTAAGACGCATTGGAAAATTTAAGATGCTTCTCAAATTAAGCGTGTTCTAATGTTTCATTTGTTAGCATTTTAAAAATTAAACAATATGGAGATCAAAGTGACTGTTTGGCATAAAATGTAGTGGGAAAAAGAACTTACCAAAAACCTGGAACTGTAATGAATTATCATTATCCCCCCGCAAGTCTAAATACACTTTCTCTAGAACTGTTGAATGCTCCTTTTCAATTCCTTTCTGCCCGTTACTACATGTGTGTGACCATGAAAAACAAGTTGGTGTTCAGCATCATCTGAACACATTTACTCGCTGTGAGTTCTTGCATGCTCTTAATACCTGTCTGTGCCTTTATCATTATCTCCCGCCGAGCTGAGTCGCATCCCTGGGTCTGGCTTGTGCCGCGGCACAAACTGGGGGACAGCACCCGATGGCAAGGGGGTAATAGGGTCGGAGTCACAGCTCCTGGCCAGCTCAGCTGCCCTCTCGGACCCACTGCTGCAGAGGAGATGCTCTGGAGGGTGCCCCTCCTGCCCTGCCGAGCCGGGAGCCCGCCTGGAGAAACGCGGAGTTTGTTGTGCCTGCGCCAGTCCGGCGGCGCTGCCGGGAGAGGGCGCGGGCAGCGGCTCCGCTGCGCGGTATTCCCGGGAGACGGCCGGGAGAGCTTGGGAAAGGCACCTGGCTGCAGGGAACGCTCCTGCTGCTGCCTTTGGTTTTGCTGAAAGCCGCTCTCCCTGCCGTGAAGGCTTTGTTGAAAGGTTGGGTCTAGGGAGCGGCACAGATTTCCCAATTCTTCAAACTCTGTGTCGAGCTTGAGGCTTTCCTCTCAGGAATCAGAACACGAAGTTTTTAGGAATATCTCTTCAGCAAGACAACTGTCTTTTTTAAGAGACACCCTCTATAATACCACTTAAAAATGCCTGCAGGTATTGGGTCCTGCTGATTAGGTTTTTAAGAAGAGATTTCTCTAAGTGGAGGGTATTAACCTGAAGGGTATGAACAGTTAACACAGGCATATGCTTTTCTTTCTGGTGTAGTTCTCTTAGTTTTATTTTTAGCAAACCAGTATGTGCTGGCTGATGAGACTATAATAGCTATGGCAGTTACTGAACTGTCAGCACAGAACTGGGAATAAATACCTCAAAATATCTGCTCCGTCTGCATCATACTGAAAGCCTTTCTTGTAGTTGGTTCAAAGAGGAAATGGAACTCAGGACCTCTTAAAAAAGAAAGAAAACACCAGTTACAGTCCACTGAGAACGGGGTATTGACAGAGTTTTAATTAGGACTGAGATCCTGAAATTAAGCATAGAACAGAACATTCTAGAGTGAGAGCAGAACAGGGTCCATCTGCTCTTTTGGGATTGTTTGAGTTAGTAGAAGTTTGAGATATGAGAAACTTAAGGTGTTGCCTTCTCTTTTAAATCTCCCATTTCAGTGTCTGAGTCCTGTGCAGTCAGGTTGGTCACCTGCACACAGCACGCCCACATACACACCGAGCACTCCCAGTGTTTGGTGCTTTATTGTTGTCAAAGCATGAAGAACACAGACTGATTATGTTCCATGCAATTTATGTAACAGTGCTGCATATAGAATTATTTAGGTTCTTGCATAGAGAGGTTAAAAATCCTTATTCTGCAGTTTGTGAAGATTCGTGACTTCTTAGTTGAGCACGGTGGAAGAGACAGATATTGTTACCTAAGGCATGTGTATGTACTTTAAATGGGCTTTTTGTCCAAAGACCTTGAACTACACAGTTTAACACAACAAGTCACAGCCGTGGTGCTGAGTTTGGCCTTTAGTTTTGCTCAGGTTGACAGCCCAGCTGAGTGGGAAAGCCTTCCAGTGCTGGGGGAGGATATTGTCCAGGGCAGAAAGATGAATGGCACGGTATTGCTTTAAGCTTGGAAAGATACTCTGAAACGCAAAGAAGATTTTATTAATGATGATTCTGTGTGCGTTCCAGTTTGGGTCCCATAATGTGATAAAGCTGTTTCTCTGAAGAGACTGGCTGGCATTTGGCTTGGGTTTTTTGCTAATGAACTTGCCTAAATTGTTCCCTCTGCTATTCAGCAAAGCTTTCTGAGAGGTGCTCAGATGTGATGATCTTGTTCCTCTTCAGGTGGATACAAGTTTGCAGAATGGTTTTGCCCCCGGTATGAAGCTGGAAGTCGCTGTCAAGTCTGACCAGAACACCTACTGGGTTGCCACCATCATCACCACGTGCGGGCAGCTGCTGCTGCTGCGCTACGACGGCTACGGCGAGGACCGCAAGGCCGACTTCTGGTGTGACATCCTGACAGCTGATCTGCACCCCATCGGCTGGTGCGAGCAGAACAAGAAGATTCTCAAAGTGCCTGAAGGTACCAGCTCGGTGTGCAGAAACAGGGGGACACACCAAAGGGTGCTGTTGTCTTGTGTCAGCCGGGCAGGCGGCCTGCATAGCTGCTGTGCTGTGCAGGTGCTGTTGCTGTGGGGACAAGCTGAGGTTATCTGCTGTGTTTTCCTGAAATCCCGTGACAGAGGCTTGTGGTTATCTTAATCATCACCCACCAAAATCTACTGCT
This sequence comes from Cnemophilus loriae, assembly GCA_013397755.1. Lineage (NCBI taxonomy): Eukaryota > Metazoa > Chordata > Aves > Passeriformes > Corvidae > Cnemophilus > Cnemophilus loriae. The sequence continues at coordinate 1,145,882 of VZTF01002956.1, read as the reverse complement.
TTGACATTTCTTTTAAATTTTTTTGTCTCATTTCTTTGTTTTATGTTGTTACCGGTGCACGGCAGATTCCCGTGAATTAGGCTGGACAAGGGTGTGGTAACATCTTGTGTCTGAATAATCTTTATCAGGCAGGAAAAATCACAGTCTTTCTCTTTCACTCTTTGCTTAGGTATCAAGGACAAGATACCTGACCAGGAGGAGTTCCTTCAGCGGGTGCTGAAGGGAGCATGCAGTGCTCCTGCTAACCTGCTGGAGGGGGTAAGTGCTGCAAGGGGCTGCATACTGGGTTTTGTCTTGCCCTTCATCATTAAGGGAAGCTTTGTTTGGATTGTCAGTTCAATTCCTTTTCTAAGTTTAGGGAGCATTGTAATATGCTGTTGACCTTAGAGTTCCACTCTCTAGTGTTTCCCATTTACAGTATTTAATTTTTATAGTGTTGTCCTGAAACGTATCTGTTGCTGCAGGTTTGGGTTGTTCATTAATCCTGTCAAAAGAAAGACCTTTTTCAACTCCCTAAGGTTTCAGTCTTCCTCCTATTCTGCTCCTCCTCCACACAGCTCTAAGAAAATAATGCTTTATTTATCTGGCTTTCATGTTGTCTCCTTTCTCAGTTGACTCCTTTCACTTTGCATTGTTTTGTTTTGGCATTTTTTACTAACGGACACTTTATTGTTTCATTTAAATGTTACATCTTTCCTAGTGAAGAACCAAATTTTTATCCCCTCCTCTGCACTTAAAACAATATATGCACCTTATATCAGTGCCTGGTTGTAAAGTACAGGACATAATGGGTTTTGAAAAATGCCTTTGACGTCTTCATTACAGCTAACAGTTCTGTCTGTATGTTTCTGTCTAGTCATCTTCGCATGCTGGATGACTCAGTTTTAGAAAGAGGTTATTCATGTTTCCTTCAAACCAGGAATACGTAAATGATAATGTCTCTGAAAATGATAATGAGGACTTGAGTGAAGCGTGTGACTGTATCTACAGGCAGTGCTCTGACACAAACACCAGCGATTCTGAGCACTGTCACTTCTGACTTGTGTTAGGAGAGGACGTGGATTTCTGTGCTTCTGTGTTCATACTTTATTTATGCAAACAGAATGTGTGTAAAGAGGCGGAAGTATGGCATTTGTTTTGTTCTCTTGTACAGAATAATTTGTATTCTTTTTGTAGCTTCACAGAGGGAAAAATCCATTGGATCTCATTGCACCTGGCTCCCGACTGGAACTGCAAAACATCCGGGATTCCCTGGAAGCCTGGATAGTCAACGTGGTAGAAAATGTTGGTGGGAGGCTCAAGCTGCGATATGAAGGCCTGGAGGATTCAGACAAATTTGACCAGTGGCTCTTCTACTTGGACCCTTTCCTTCACCAAGTGGGTTGGGCAGCTCAACATGGATACAGCCTGCAACCACCTTCAGGTACTGGAAAACACAGATCTTGTGTGTGGTGATCATAGGTTGCTGCTTTAGTGCTCTGAATTGTCCTTCTGGGTGCACATGGTGGTCACGTAATCAGTGTGATCTGTCAAGTCCTGAACCTAATAAAATGTAGGTGAAGGTACAAATAGTCCTATAAGACTTCTCACCCACTTGTTCAAAAGCTGCTAAATGGTTTTGCCTGTCAAGACTTTCCACCTGTTTGTGCAAAGGAGAGCAGTGAGGAAGGGAATGCCTTCATTATTTGGTTATTTTTGGTAGGTTTGTATTCCTGGTGTGGAAAAAGTCTTACGGTTTTGGAGTACTGCTTAGCAGGAGCTTTTGCAGTTGAGACCTTCAAGCCTACTGGTCTGATTTAGATACTGTTTAAAGATATGAAAATGTTCCTTAAAAGAAGGAACAAATGTGTGGAAGTGGAGGGGGAGGCTGGGAGAGATGGACTCGTCTTTCAGGCATGTCTGTGTCAGAGCAGGTCATCAGAGGAGTGGGGCAGGAAGTGGCAGAAACACAAAGGGATGGCTTATGAGCTTGCTAGTGGTGTGACATGTTTCCTGATGAGGGGAAACCTTGGGATAAAGAATTTAGCAGTTGGAGGAGCACAAATCAAACTTTATTGCTATGTGTTCTGAGGGAAAAGAGGAAGAAAAATGACTATTCGCTGTTTCCCTCTCTTTTTCCTCAAGCTATTAGGTCCTTGAGGAGTGAAGCAGATTGGCAAGAGATCCTGAAGAAGGTGAAAGAGGAGGAGGAGGAGTCATCTGTTCCTACAGATCTTTTTAAGGTAGTTTAATGCTGTGGATGATACCATGTAAATATTATATTCCTGAGAAATGATTGAGGGAAGTCAGTCACCCAAAATTCTTCCCCTGTTTTGTTTTGTTGGTTTTTAAAATTTATTTCCTTTCTCACTCTAGTTAAAAAATGTAATTATAATAAAAAATAATCATACTGGTATTAATTCTTGGTAGGTTAGACAGTGCACCCATCACAGTTATGTGAGTCATTAGTTGTCATGGTTCACATGTTTTAGTCCTTCAGGTTCTTGGTTCATTTTTCTCAGCTTTGTTTGGACCCATAAATAGAAGACGAAGTGCTGTTGCTCTTGATTGTGTTGGGTCATGTACAGAGCAGGATATAGATAATTGTGGAGCAGGAGCCCTGTTCTGCAGGTTTCTGTTAGACTGGAAATGGAGGCATGGATAGTTCTCATTTAGTGTGGTTCATGATGAATGCTAAAGGTTGCAGGGGAAAACCTCAAAACATTTCTATTGACTTACGAGACCACTCTGTGTTACCAAATCTTGCTTCCATGTGGAGAATGTCAGAGGAAGAAATCACAGGGACTCGATTTCCTAAAAGTCATCAAAAACTGTCAGTGTCAGGGGGCATTTTTGGCCTTTTTGTTGCTGGTGCCTGGGACATGTTGATTTCTTGGAATGAACTGATAAAAGCTCTTTAAAAACTTCTCCTCTTCAGTTGATTTATGTGAGGCACATCTCTTTTTTGATGGAGGAGGGCAGGTAATCACAGCAACACATCATTTTTCAGGATAAACCTGTGATCGAAGTGCACTCGTTCTCTGAAGGCATGAAGCTGGAAGCTGTGGACCCAATGGCTCCATTTGTTATCTCTCCTGCTACAGTTCTCAAGGTACCAGGGTTCTTAAACCATTCAGTTCTACTGCTACTTCTGTTCTTGCATGCTCAGGGAATTCTCATTAACTGGTTATCTTGAAGTCTTGCACTGGTTTTCGAATGAGGTGTTTTGTATGTCTCTCTCAGGGGATGGGCTGCCTGATAAAACAACTGCTGATGGTGAAGCCATGGGATTTGAATGGAGGGGAAAAGTTCCATAAAGATACAAGCTCAAAAGATCAAATTATGAAAATTGTCAAACCCAGATTTTAAAATTTGGTGTAATCCCTCATAATCTGAGTATCCATCTGAAGATAGTTTTTTTGGGGTTTTGATTTTGCAAAGGTTGCGTCATTACCGTGTACACATGACATTTAGATGGCCTGATTTCCAAACAAGGGGTTTCAAAGTTGAGATGAAAACTCTCTGACGCGGTCAGGTGTTACTTTTCTTGCTATTTGCTTGTCCTACTTCTATTTACTTCAGGAGTGTAGTGGATTTACTTGTGACAGTCCATCCTGGGACACAGTTCAGCCTTGTTGAAATAAACAGTTTGTTATAGAATAGTAGGAACACCACAAATGCTAATTTCTATGCATTTTTCATAACAAAATTCCATAAAGCACTTGATCACCTTATTTTCTAAGTGCTCAGACATTAAGTTTTATTATTTATATTTGTTAAGTTTCTGGGAAACACAGATGAGTCCGCTGCTTTATGAATCCCAGAGATTCTTTGAATTTTATTTTTTTGTAACTCTCACAGTATTTCAAGGTAAAGCGTTTCCATCAGGCAGTGTCGCTGTTTAATAAGGTTATCAAAATGGGGAAGAGGGAGCAGTGGATCAGAGTCTGCGTCTCACAAGAGCCCGTGGTTCTCTTTTGGCTGACTACAGGTGTACAACGACAAATATTTCATGATAGAAATTGATGACCTGAGAGCCGAGCGTGCGACCAGCCAGCGCTACGTCTGTCACGTCAACAGCGCCGGCATCTTCCCGGTGCAGTGGAGCCTGAAGAATGGGCTGCACCTCAGCCCCCCCCCAGGTACGTCTGTGCAGCCTTCTCCTGCTCCCCCCTCTGCTCAGGGCAACACTTGGGCAAAACAATGGCACGGAGCAGCACAGGAAAGATCCAGTTCTGAAAATCAGGAGGTTTGAGTTAGGGGAACTGAAGTTTTCCCAGGCACGAGCCTGGGTTTGGGAGGATGAGAGAGGCTAAGGATGCTGGTCATGCATAAAAACCTGAACGCTGGAATGAATGGAGAGAGTGTTCCAGAGCTGAAAGAAATGTTGATTTCGGCCTTAATTAACATGATATCAGAGGCCAGTAGTCTTTGCATTAGATTTTTGCTTCTGGTCAGAATGGAACATTGTTATCCAATGTTTTATAATATTTTTAGGCTATCTTATCACTTAGAAGTTAATGAAATATTTTTTTTTACCAAGGACCTATCAGGCACTGTTGCGGATTGTTGAAACATTGCTTCAGGACATAAGGGAATAAGGCAGTGTTCCTGCACTGCTGAAATATTTATTCATTTTCTCAAACTGAAAATGTCAATGGTATTGTAAAACCTGGGCCTCTTATTCACCGCTTCACAGTTCAGAATGTTTTATTTTAGCTGTTCCTTACATCAGAGTAGCAGAGACTGTAGGATGTTTTGTCTTTCCTTGGATAAGGTATGAAAAGTAGCTCTGCCTGACCAGCATTTCCTAGAATTTTGCATGTGAAAAGTGGAATCTCACTTTATAGGCATGTGACTGGAGCTGACAAAGATTTTAAGTTTCTGTTCTTGTCTCCCTGGATATGGTGGGCATTCTGAATCGTGTAAGGTCTTAAGAACCCTACTTGCACTGGTAAAACTGAGAAAAATGAATAATTAAGTCCTTCTGTGGTTCAGCCCTTTCTGAGGAGAAGAGTCACAGAATAATTTAAGTTGGACTGGTGAGGTCACTGCTCAAACCCTGGCTTCAGTTTTGGGCCTCTCACTACAAGACAGACATTGAGGGGCTGGAGCATGTCCGGAGAAGGGAATGCAGCTGGGGAAGGGTCTGGAGCATGAGTCCTGTTAGGAGCAGCTGAGGGAGCAGGGGTGTCCTGGAGAAAAGGAGGCTCAGGAGGAAACTTTGGCTTTCTACAGTTTTAGATTGTTATGTTAATATTATATTCTTACATTGAGTTTAAAATTTTGATTTCTTAAACTGTTGTCACAGGTGTCTGTTTAAGGGGAGTGGAATAAATGCAGCACTTGTGTCCTTGCTAATTTACTGCCAGCCTCAAACTGACATGGCAGCACATTTTTGTGCCCCGTTCCCTTTAGTTACTTGCTTTTTATTAGATCACAGGGAAGCCAAGTATTTCCCCCAAGAAGAATATAATTTTTCTTGGAAGGATTCTCTGTCTCCTGATGGACTCCTTGTTAAGACACTTCCCTTCAAACGTGTGCAGATCTACAGCTGTTATCAAACTTGATGAGGCTCTTGGCACGTCTAACTGCTCTGTTTAATGACTCAGTATTTAACATGTCTTTGAGAGAGTAGCATGTTGATATTATGCACGTTTTGAGTGCTCTGTTTTAAAAAAATACAGTTTCAGAGCTGACGCAACAGCAGTTGCAGAAGTTTTTCCTGATTTCCATCTGTACTCTGTGAAAAGGGTGAAAATGCTTTCCCATGTTTCAGTTGCTGCCCTTGTCTGCTTGGCAGATTCACGATTCAGGTTGGAGTGGTGTGACCTCACATGGCTCCCTGAAGCCCTAAGGCAGCTCACAAACCTGAGTGACCCAAGCAGATCTCAGTGCTCTGTGTGTCAGGTGGGTTTGAAACGAGTCTCAGCTGTTAAACTCTAACTCTTGGCTCTTTGCTCTCCTAGGTTACCCCGGGCAGGACTTCGACTGGGCCGACTACCTCAAACAGTGCGGTGCTGAGGCAGCTCCCCAGAGCTGCTTCCCTTCGGTAAGGTTCTCCTGCAGGAAAATCTCCTCTGCTGCCTCAGTGACACTCCTCATTCCAGGGACAGCAACCTTTTGCATGTTTCTTACTTTAATTGCTTTTCCAAGTAGAATAGAATATTTCAGCCGGAAGGGACCTGCAGTGATCGGTTACCCAGTCCAACACCTGACCCTCTTCAGGGCTGACCAAAAGTTAAGGCTTGTTAAGGGTGTTGTGCAAACGCTGACAGGGATGGAGCTTTGAGCACCTCTCTGGGAAGCCTGTTCCAGTGTCTGACCACCCTCTCAGTAAAGAAGGGCTGCCCAGTGTCGAGTCTGAACCTGCCCTGACATGGCTTGGAACCATTCCCACACATCCTGTCACTGGAGATCAGCACCTCCCTCTCCACCTCCCCTCCTCTGGAAGCTGCAGGGAGCAATGAGGTCACTCCTCATCCTCCTTTTCTCCAAACTGGACAAACCCAGAGTCCTGAGCTGCTCCTCACAAGGCATTCCTTCAGCCCTTTCACCATCTTTGTTGCCCTCCTCTGGACATATCTGAGTACCTTAACGCCTTACCTGTGATAACTCAGGAAGCAGAAGAGATAAGAGAGTATAAATGAGTGTGAACTGAAGTAGCTGCATGCCAGCTTCCTAGATAAGGAAGCAGTGGACCAAATGTTTCAGTTGTGATAAAGCAGACTGAAAATGAATGTTTGTTTTGTGAAATTGAGATGTGTAAGAGTCCGTGGAAGAGACACAGAACAGCATCAATCGTTGGCACTTCTGTAACTGTGGAAACAGGGCCTTTTAATAGACCTTATTTTCACTTTCTGAGGGTACTCTTTCAATCTTCCTTCAGCTTGAAAAATTAATTCCATTGTATTAATCAATACAAAGTCATCTTAAATTAGTACCAAATAATCATTTTACGTTAACCAGTGCCTGAAGGACTTGCAAGATTTTGGGCTTTCGTTGGTTCAGTGACAGTATTGCTGTCCCCAAAAGCACAATGCCTTGTCAAGCAGAAGAGGGTACTATTAATACCTGCCTTCCAGTTCCATTTACCATACTTGGGCTATTGCAGTGCTTAGGGGGAGAAATTAAAATGAATAATTACCAGTTTTTGAAGAGAATGTTGCTGGCTGTGAATTCTTGTTGCCCTTGTTCTGTCTTGTAAACCGTGGCATCTTAGAACAGGTCATTGAATTTATTATCCCTTTTCTGAGAAGAGTTGATCACTGTAGGCTAGTTCCAGAATTCATAATGTATTGATCCTGTAATTACATTGCAGAGTGGCTCTGGGAAGAAGAGTCCTCTGTCTGGCTGGTATTTCTTATCTTTAATTCAGGAGCTCTAGAGCTGGACAAATACCTATTCTTATGTTTCAGGGATTTTTTTTTATTTTTTTTTAATATAAGTGCAAACTATATTGGTGAATAAAGTAAGACCCTACTTATCCCAAAAATGTAAAATGAAAAGAAAGCTTCCTATTCTGCCTGCCAGAACTCAGATGAGGCAGGAATGTTATTTGCATACGTAAAGTGGATTTCCGAGTTAACATGATAGAATAGAGAACCTGGTCAGACTATTTGTCAGACTTATCACTCAGGTGGCAAGCAGCAGAGAATTTCTGATTGCTGAGAATGCACTCAATCCTTTCAGTGAGCCTCAACATCCTTATTTCTTGAAGACAAATATGTTCTTTGCTAGGTCTGTCTGTAGAGCCTTTTTTAACTTAAATTTTTTGTGGTTCCTAATTTGTCTTACTTGTATTCAGTGTGCTAATTATCTGAAATCTCCTCTGTCTGTGTTGAGTATCTTTCTGTGTTATTGAGGCACTGAGGGTTTTATGTTGCTCTTGTTCATGGATATTCATCTCCTATCCTGGATACACAGCTGGTTTCTTACTGAAGTGTTCTGGCTTTTTCCTAGTTAACTTCTGACCATGGATTTAAAGAGAACATGAAACTCGAGGCTGTGAACCCAGTTGATCCTGAAGAAGTTTGCATTGCTACAGTCACCAAGTTAAAAGATTCTTACCTCTGGCTTCAACTGGAGGGTAAGCAGATTTGGGGGAAGGGAGGAGCGCTTGCATTGGTTGTGCTTAGTGCCACCCCCAAACCTGAGGAGTACCTGGGGCAAACTCACTGTGTGCAGAGTATGGGCAGCAAGGCACAGTTTCCTCAATGAAATCACAGTCAGAACTCCCTTGCATTGTCTGTTTCCAGTTTGCCTTGGCTGGCACTGCTTATTTAAGCCAGAAATGGCATTTGTGCATTGCAGTGTCAGTGCTGGGCTCATGCACCGTGCAAAGTGCTGAGCGGGGCCTTGTGTGAAGCAGGGGCCTTGTGACAGTTTCACAGACGAGTGACTTGCATTCTGAGCCAGCTTTGGCCAGACCTGGGAAGGAAAGTTTTACAGAGGTTCTTCATTAAGATAGAGTAAGCCTGTGTCAGCTGTTCTCCATTATAATCCCATTTCTTGATTGGAAGTACATCAGCATGCACTTACTATGCACTGTGCATCTCTGCTAAACTGAGGAAGGAAAATTCCCATCTCCAGCCTTCAGGAGGAAGTAAATGAGGTCAGGAAAGAATCTGGTCAGTAAAAGGGGGTGAATAAATGATTGTTATTGTGTTCCAGATACACTGTAAGTAAAAGCAGCTTCGCTAACAAATGTACAGCAAGTGTTAACCAAATTAGGGGGTTTATGACTCGTTTCAATTTTTCCTTTTCTAAACTGAACAGGCTCCAAGAAACCCGTCCCTGAGTGTATAGTGAGTGTGGAATCAATGAATATATTTCCAGTGGGTTGGTGTGAGACGAATGGATACCAGCTCAGGCCTCCTCGCAAAGCAATAGGTACCAGTTCTCTTCTGTTTGCAGTGTTGGGTTGATGGAGCTGGTGAGACCTGCCAGAGCAGATTACTGCAGAATTATTGCTGGCATCGCTGAATTTGGAAGCATTCATCATGCACAGAGAATCTGTGTGTTGCACAACTGTCCCCCTGGCTGTTGGGGCCACTTGGAAGCCCTACAGCAACTCCAAACCCCACAGTGTTGGCTCGAGGCCCCTGCATGCTGCAGGAGCCTGTGGGGACAATTGGCCATAACAAAGAAATCCTATCTGTGTATGTACAAACCCCCCATGCTCTGCATTTGCTTCTGTCTGAGCTGTTCTTGCCACGTGTCTGACCCTGATACTGATTTTACACTTGCACTCGTGCAAAGTAAAGTTAATGCCACAACAGAACAGTGTGGGGCGTGTGCACATTTTGGAGTCAAAATAAAAGCGACTGATTTTCTCAATGGGCCAGGTGGTGATGATCCCTTAATGACAAAGTGCTGAAAAGTAAACCCTACCTTTTTCACTACGCTAGTAGGTAGGATAAGATAGTGCCTTCTCTCAACTGGTAAGTGAGGCATGTTTATTAAAGTTCAGTGGGGGTTGGAGAAACGGAAGAATTTCTTAAGTGTTCATTAAGTAAGATAAAAACATTTTTAGATTGAAATGAGCTGTCATTTTCTGCATGTCAAACAAAGCAAGAGAAACTAATCTGCTTGCACTGCCAAGGACAGATGAGGAAGAAGGGGGGATCCTAATTAGATAAAAGATAATTTGAAAAAAATCCAGAAGTTTGTTGGGGCCAAAGCCTGAAATTGCTGAAGAGGCATAATGTTGCATTACCTCGTTTTATTTTACTACCTGATTGTGAAAGCCAGAATTAGCAAGTGGACCCATCACCTAAATTACTGACTTGGTTGCAACAGTGTTTTCCTGCACAGCAAATACCTTAAGTCATTTGTGTTTCTAACCAGCTGATTTCATTGCATTTCAAAGTTAAAGTGTTGAAGTTATTGTGCCAGTAAAGTGACACGTTGGGCCAAAAACCATAACCTTTGGGTGCTGAAAAAGAAAGCACGTCATTCCTTTTTGGCTGGTAGAGCAGGTGGTTTAGGGGCTCTGATGCAAACAAAGAGGTACAAAAGGTTAGATTTCCTAGAAGACTGGGCATATGCATGCTTGATTTAATGAATTTTTAATGGAAGTTGAAGTAAACCTCTTGGTTTTCTTCAAATTACTTGGGCCAGTGTGCCTTTCATGGGTCAGCTGTCTGACACTGCAGTGGCTGGCAACATAAACACTTTTTGCTGTATAACTTAGAAGAAATGAGTCCACCATATATATTGTACTAGACGTTTCGTTTGTTTGCCTCTCTTATTTTGCTCTTTTTTTTTTCTTTCAGTAAACAAGCAGAAAAAAATTGCAGTAGTTCAACCAGAGAAACAGTAAGTAGCAGGTGTTTTGCTTTTATTTTTTGTTTGGGCTTTGGCTTGAGTTTTTTCTCTTTTTTTTTTTTCAATTGGAAAATATGCTGTGTTTGGGAAGATTTAGCTTTGCAAAAGTGCTGTACTGAGGGTTGAGACATTCCACAGTCCATTTGTGTTAATGCTGGTAGATTCTGCTGATGTTCAAAAAGACCTCTTGCTCTACAGTAGGAGGAGATAGAAAGTTTGGAATTTTTTTTTTTTTGTAATTATTCCTTCCCAGTTGAAATTTGGCCCAAAGCAGGCAAAAAGAAGAGTTCTGCTAATATCTACAATTAGTCTGAAACTGTGTGTCATGCGTGTAAAACTCATTCTCGTGAGCCTGCTCAGAAATGCTCCATGGAATGCTCACAGTTGGCTTTATTGACTCTTACAGCTTTACAAACACCAGAGCTGTCAGTAGTCCTGCCAGTGTTTGCATTGCTCCTAAAATACTGAGCAGACTGTTCCCCCATGTTTTGTAATTGGGATCCTTACCAGAGTACTGGAGTCATTTTGGTTGTATTTTGTTTAAAATCCAGCTTTTTCAAAATGCATAAGGTGAGGTTACACTGCCTTGTGCCATGAAATGGGAAGTTAAAAGGAGTCAGGGAGTGTAAACTCCCGTGGGTAGCTTTGGGAGGTGTCTGTCACCATGGTGGCCCATGGACTTCAAGCAAGGAAGGATTGCTGCTGGCAGTAGCAGGACAGAAGTCCTTTCCAAATGGAATTTGGTCATTTCTGCATGTTATTGTGAAACAGAGGAGGTATAAAAAGCAGATTAATAAGGCTGGAGCTGAGGAAAAAAAAAAAAATAATGATGTTTTAGTAATGGATAGTAAAGACAGTCACCTATCTGTCTGTTTTCCCAACCTCCTTCTTTTCATTTCAGAATTTTGTCGTCAAGGACAGTTCATGATGGACTAAAGAACCAGGAACTGAACTCTTCTGACTCAGGTATTGATCACAGAGGTTAGGCTAACAAAGGCAAAATCCTGTAAGAGTTCACCTACTCAACCCTGTTAGGAGAGGGAAGAGAAGGAAAGGGTTTGGAGAGTTTCATCCCTTGAAGATTTGTTGAAATTCAAAAATGCATAAAACAAACAAAAACATGCAGTTACTTGTGTTCTGCAATTCATATGTGCGTTAAGCCAGGCAATCGGATTTTTACACCAGAACATGGCTGCTCCAGCAGGGCATATGTGAAGCTGAATGTGTACTGTGACCCATGCAGATGACCTTTTATTGTCACCTGTTCCATTTGGTAGTGTGGGAGAAGCAGGTGTGCTGTGTCTGTGCTCTGGAGCTGTTGGATTCTGGCTTTGGGAAGCAGATCTCTCTGGGTTTTATATTAACTTCATCATGGTGATAAACAAAAGCAATTCAAACAGTAAAATGCTTTGTGTACCAGATGGCAAAATCTAATAATTTTCTAAACTGTTGCAAGAAGGAATGTGATGAATAAGTACATCTGCTGGTGAAAGTCACACAGATCCATCCATTTGGCAACAGAGTGCCTCCTCTGCTGTTTTCTGTACAGTGAAGTGCACATCTGAAGCTTCACCAAAAGCAAGTGTGATAAAAATGATGTGTGCTTGTTTAGCATTTTAATTGGCTTTTAATAGAGTCATAACGTAAATTTGACTTCATTTATTTATCTGCCAGTTTTCAGCTGCTGAATTTAAGGTCTTTAAGTGATAGTGTTGCTCGATCAAGAAAAACTACAACACTGCTGGGTAAAACAATATTGGTTTTGTACATAAGTGTATTGCAATATATATTAATGCTTGAATTTTGAGCAATGCTGAACCATTAAATAGATTTAGAGAGCTTGATGTCACTTCATCAAAGGTCAGTTTATCAGTTTTGTTGCATCTTTTGTTTGTCCAGTCAAAGGAAAAGAATCTAAAAATGCGAAACAAGGGATGCTGCAGTTTAGGATAAACAGTGGAGGATAACTGCCAGTTTCTCTGGTGGCAGAAGTTTTGGGGGAGAGAAAATTACTTGACTGGAAAATTTATCTGTAATTGCTGTGTAGGAACTGTTCCTGCTACCGAATAGTTGAGATTGTCTTTGTCTTTGCTGTTCTCACTGGTGTAATACCATGAAGCAGCAGACTAGCTAGGAAGGAATGGTTTTTTTCTGATACATGACCATCTTTATTTACTTCAGCTTGACAATTTGCAAGCACGGGTGTGAAGTATGAAAAATGTTTTGGCAACATGGAATAACTAATGCTGCCATTGCAAACGTGACACAGAAATTACCTCAAATCCCTGTCATTCAAGACTTTTTCCCCTCCTGTTTCTTACAGCAGACAAACTGTTACGTACTGCGAGGTTCTTTCCTGGGGCACTTGCAGTGTGTGATTTAAACATTTGTTTTCTCATTTCTCACTTCTCAGTGGTAATTAATGGCAAGTACTGCTGCCCAAAGATCTACTTCAACCACCGGTGCTTCTCGGGGCCTTACCTGAACAAAGGCAGGATTGCAGAGCTTCCCCAGTCCGTGGGACCTGGCAACTGCGTTCTGGTGCTGAAGGAGGTGAGCTGGATGGGCAGGGTGGGCCTGCAAAAACCACTGTATCATCAACACCAGAGTATCTCTCTAATTACAGATGGGTAATTCAGAAAATTAAGCTGATAATGAGTAAAGAGTGTCTTTTTGCATATAATAAAGTATAAATCATGAATAGTTTTATGAATGGCTGATAAGAGTAAAAGCCTCTCATTTATCTAAGTAACACTCAGCCTTCTACTGCTAAATTTTATTTTCTGTTAAAACAGTATAGCCTGTAATTACCACAATCAAAGGAGTTAGTATCTTTTTATAGCTGTAATAAATGTTTCCATTTTAATTGACAGGATTTAGCTGGAGATAATCCCAAAATTCCTTTACGATTTGCACTGTTGATGGTAAAACAGAGGAAATACAGATTTTCTTAGCCAAAATGGCAAATTAAGTTCAGTAATTGGGTAATGAAAAGAGTTATCTGTGTTTTTTAAGTTGGGTATAATTTGAATAGATCAGGTGAAATTCCAGTTTGGCTTCTTAAGTAATTGAGGGAGGAAGAGGCCATTCTTTAATGCCAAAGAGCTTCTTCTCCAGAAGGTGTTTTACAGCAAATTTACGGATACTTTAATGCAATAATTATTTTTCTGAGATTTCGAAAAAGGTCATGAGGTGCTTATTACCTGACCTGAGAGGCTGAAAATTTCCCAAGATATAACTAACGGTATATGCACACTTGAGCTGTCGTGAAATGATCACTTTATCTATAGGAATTGGCTCAACATATCTGGAGTTTTTAACTTCCCTAACAAGTATCTTAACGGGGAGAGACCTTAAGAAAGACTTTCTGGCAGACGTGCTGTAAAACAAGAGTCTGGTTGTCAAGAATCAAGCAGATTATTGAAAAAGCTCCGCTTTTGCATGCAGAAAAGTACCCTATCCTTCCTGCCTGTTTCAGTACTTTAATGTAAGAACTGCAAAAGAGCAAATGTGAAATTCTGTGGCAGCTTCATTTAACCTTGAAGGTTTACTCTGCTTCATTGCCTGAAAGCAGAAAGTGTGCACAAATCCTGCTGATGTGCAGGTGCTGAGTGTTGCTGAAAGTTCAGCCAGTGTGCTCAGTTGTGTTCATTTCAGTTGTGAGTCTTGCTCACTGTATGAATCCTAGAGAGAGTTTAGTACTTGCAGTATATTTAATACTTTTCTTTGATTTCTGGACTGCTGCATCAGTAGCAATAAAACTGCAAATTTGTAATGTCAAGGTTGTTATGCACCCAGTTGGGAATGATTTGGAATAAGCACAGAGCAAGCATAAAAAGTACAATTAGAGTGCACATTTTGTACTATCCCCCACTAACTTCAGGTTATTCACAACTTCTAAGTTACTTTACAGTACCCGAGAAATTACCATTTTATTAAAATCCAGGCCTTATCACGGTTCATGGAAGCAAAACAGATGAGAGCTTAGGATTCTTCACTATGGTTTTGTTGTAAGCAGTAGGTTGGCAGGCAGCAAAATCCTGCAGCATTTGCTGGCACATCTTCACATGACACACAGTCTTTAAGATAATCGCTCAGATTTAGCCAAGGTTATGCAGGTTTGGGAGTACTCAGCCCCAGGCGTTAATTTAGTGATGTGTAACTGGAGGGCAATGACTTGGAAACTGGTGGATACACTCGTGACTCTGCAGACAAATTCTGAGGGCTGGGGAGGCCCAAAGTGTCGGCTGCTCTCAGTGTTCGTTTTGGCACTGTCAGGAGGTGTCTGTAATCCTGCTGTGAATGAGTGCTTTGATGCTAGATAATTTAGATGAATAGGAGTAATTTCCTATTCTGCCCTGGCACTTTAAAACAGATTTATTGTACAAATAACTTACACGTGTTTTCTGCTCTTGCCTCCCGCACTGTAGGTTCTCACTTTATTGATCAATGCCGCCTACAAGCCCAGCCGTGTCCTGAGAGAGCTGCAGCTGGATGAAGAGGCTGCGTGGCATGGCCATGGAGAGACCCTAAAAGCCAAGTAAATTCTTGTCCTGTCCCCTGTCTAGTCAGTCCCAGTAACTGTTCTCTGTCGTCTGTGCTTTAACTTCCATTTCAGGGAAGGAAAAATCACTTTGAGCATATCAAGATGCCAACAGCCATTAAATGTTGAATTCTTTATAATTTCTTTATGAATTCTGGTGGAGTGCATGTGATTTTAATGCTCCATAATATGGCAGTGTACTCTGCTACAGGCATGTGAGCAGCTAGAGACTGGTGTGGTACTGGTACAGCATTGTACTGACAGACCTGTGGGTGAGGTTTAAGATAATTTAATTCGCCTGAAGAAGATTGTCAGTGTTTTAAAGCAGAAGCATGTATTGCTTGGGAAGCTTCTCAGGCATTTTCACACAATTGTCTTAGTGGAAAAAGATTCTTCAGAAATAAAGTTAGAAGCTTTGAAATGGCCTAGCATGGATGTCTTTCTACAGCAGTCTACCCTAAAGCACTCCCAGTTTTCCTGCTGAGCTTTTTGGGTTGAAGCTTCTTTGCAAGATTACTTTTACAGCTAGGAAAAAAGCAGTGAACATATTTGCATATATTTGATAAGTCCAGATATTCCTTTATAGTCTAGGGATGGTTTTGTAATTAGGTCACTGTGTTTGCATATTAGAGATTAGATTTTCCCAATGTGCCACTGCACGCTTCCCTACATAATTTTGAACATGTCAGTAATTCTTTTGTTGGATCAGTTTCATGTATAAAAAGACATCTTTCCATATATTGAAGGACTGCTCTGAATTGGGCAAAAGGAAGATGACAAAGGTTAGTGTAAATAGAAGGTGTAGCTGAGGAATAAAGAAAAAATATACTTGTTTAGTCTCACTGAAGTTGCTGTTTGCTTTGTTTTGCCACAGTAGTGACACCAGGGGTATCTGGACTTTGATAAATAGAGTTCTTTTTTTCAAAGTATTAGCTAGGTACTTGCAGGCCTGAAACATCTCTGGTAGATATCAGCACATGGCTGTAGCTGTGCTGGGAGAACAAAGCAGAAATGCAGAGCAGCTCTGGCAGATATTGCACAGTGCAGCTCTTTCAGGGTAATGGCAAGGCCGAGGAACAAAAAGAAATCATTTCTTCATTTAAATCAAACAGGAGCCATATGTGGAGTCACGGCAAGTGACTGTCCTGGGGAATTGCTCAGCAGTTAGACAAAAGCTGATTGGAAATGTGGCAGTGGTCCCCTTGGCTCCATAGGGTGAGCACAGAAAGGCTCACCAAGAGCTCTCTGCTGTTACCTGTATGAGCTCAGTGGGTGCTCTCAGCCTTGGTTCGAGAGACCAGCTGTCCATGTCACAGGGGGCACTTCTGCAGTCCCATAAAAGCAAAGAGAGAACAAACAGTCTGTGAACAAAGAAAACAAAATATCTGAACTGTGGGACAGTCCTCTCAGATGGTGTTTTGCAGTAGTTGGTGGGGCAGTGTTGTTGTGTTTGGTACTGCAGCCACCTCTGTGATAGCTTTTCTTTATTTGGGGATCTGACATAAGAGACAGGAGCTCCTGTTTCCTGGACTTGGCTGTCCATAAAGTTCATCACTGCTCATATTTTTTCTCAGTTTGCTCTCAGTACTCTTGAACACCTCTCAATGAAGTCCATTTATCCTGGTAATGAGAAGATTCCTGAATTATGCCCATATTTTCAATGCTAGATACAAAGGCAAGAGCTACCGTGCGACCGTGGAGGTTGTGAGGACGGCGGATCGGGTGGCAGATTTCTGCAGGAAAACGTGCATCAAGCTGGAATGTTGTCCAAACCTCTTTGGCCCTCAGATGGTGCTGGATAAGTGTTCAGAGAACTGCTCTGTCCTGACAAAGACAAAATACAGTGAGTAGTTCCCTGATCCATACCAAGGTGGAGCTTGGAGTGTTATATTTTAGTTTCTTTTGGCTTTGACTTACAGGATAAATCCAAAATACGTTGTTTTGCTTAGGGAAGGAGCAGCTCAAGCACTACATACAGAGGCCTACAAAATATTCATGTGCCAGTGTGTAGGGGACTAAAAATTAATTCTGTATTAAGTGGTAGAAACATGGCTTAACTTCTGTTGTGTGCTTGAAACTTTGTCTTTTTAAAACAACTTTTGGGACGAGAACTGACTAATGTTATAATTTAAGTAGCATTATAATTGCCTTTATCAATTTGTTGTGGGGACAAAAAATGCAACACCTTCAAGCTCTTTTCTTAGTTTATAGGGTTTTTGTAAACTGGCTTTAACCATTTGACACTGTGAGAACAAACAGTGCATTGAGGTCTTGTTTAAAAACTACAAAACATCATGAAAAGCGCCATTAAATCGGACCAAATATTTGATAATTTTTTTTATAAAATACGATGATTTGGGGGCTTCCTAGAGATGGAGGAAGTAAATCTTTACAGGGCAAACAAAATTGATCAGTAACTCTTGTCCCTTAAACCAAATTGAAGAGGAAAATACAGACATACTGATTTTGAAGTTTTGCAGAACTGGGATTCCTGCTGGGAAATGTCCTTCTACTGATTTTCCAGTCCTGATGAGGGGCAAACATAACCAGTGACACTGAAGGTGCATTTCAACACCGTGCTCCTTTCTTCTGTCCTGGTAGCACACTATTACGGAAAGCGGAAAAACAAGCGGATAGGTCGGCCCCCGGGTGGCCACAGCAACCTGGAAGTAGCCATGAAGAAACCAAATAAAAGGCGGAAGAGACGAAAACATTTCTTTGTTCATAAGAAAAAGCGTTCTTCTACGTCCGTGGATAACACTCCAGCTGGATCTCCCCAGGTAGGACACTGGCAGCAGCACTCACAGATCTGGGATGTGATCTTTGACAGCTTCATTCGAAACAGCAAACGTCAGTTCCTTGGAACTTCAGGGTTACAGCTGCCTTTTTTTCTTCTTTCCTAACTCTTCAGGGCAGTGGGGCAGAAGAGGAGGATGACCAGGACGAGGTGGATGAAGAGTCTCTGACTGAGGACAGCACCTCAGAGCACCAAGATGAATTGCTTGAAGAATCAGAGGTGTCAGAGAAGAAATCCCTGTCATCATCTCCCACCCAGAGTGAACTGTCTCATTCCCTGGCTCAGGACCGAGACAAGCGGAAGAGGAAGCTCAGGACCTTTTCCTTTTCTGATGATGAAAATAAACCTCCTTCGCCAAAGGTAACTTGGAATGTAGATTTCTGCCCTGGCTTGCTCCCTGCTGAGCAAGCACCAAAATCTTGGGAGTATTAACCACCATATGTGTGTTCTCTGTTACCCCGTGAAAGGCATTGTGAAAATTCTACAGAATCATTAAAATCCACAATGTTTGTTATGGTTGTACCATAGACCCGTAGTAAAGACTAAGCATATGTGATATTTTGGGAATTCTTTTGGCTTGTCTAGGACATAAAGATGGAAGTTGCTGAAAAGCTGCAGCTGGACAGTAACCCTCTGGAATGGAGTGTGGCTGATGTGGTACGATTCCTCAAATCCACCGACTGTGCTCCACTGGCAAGGATTTTCCTTGATCAGGTATCATTTTCTGTCTGTTAGATGTTGAATCTGTCACTTGGCTCCTTATCCTCTAAGGAGTCAGAAAAAGAATTTTTTTTAATAGGGTTCTGAGGAAACAAACACTTGTACAACCTGCAGCAGTTTAGGAGAGGAGAGTTCAGGGAATAACCAGAATTTTTCAGGTTTCTCAGTACTGGGCGGAGGATGTTTTGGTCTGCGGAGCATCTGAATCCCAAAAGTACAAATAATGCCTACAACCAAGTACCATGATAAGAGTCAACATTTGATTTGCATCTTGGTTAAAATTTGCCATAAAAACCAGTGTCTATTTAAACTGTACTATTAGAACTAATGGTTAGGGTGGTTTGTGGTGGTGGATGTTCCAGATATACTTCATCTTGTAGAACCTCTGTTTCTATAGAAAGATGCAGTGGTTGGTTAAAATGACTTTCTGCATGAAATTCCCTTTGTTTCTTTTGCTGGGTTTTATTTTTTACAACAGAATCTCCTGAGAGTCTGTGCCTCAGCCAGTGAATTTGAGCTGGCATTTTAAGAAAGGAGTTAATTTGTTGTGTGTGAGAGAGATTTTTAAGCTGCCTAGGGGAGCATGAAAGGAACATCTAATTCATAAACGGTCACAAATCTGAAATTACAGCAAGTCAAAGCTGAAGGAGCAGGGAGAATAACAACAAAGTCACTATGGAATTTTTGTCTTCTGACAGGAAATCGATGGCCAGGCACTGCTGCTGCTGACCCTGCCCACTGTTCAGGAGTGCATGGACTTGAAGCTTGGACCAGCTATTAAACTCTGCCATCACATTGAGAGGGTCAAACTTGCCTTCTACCAGCAGTTTGCAAACTGAGGAGCAGCCAAGTTGAAGTGGACCTTTGAAGCACAACTACAAAAACATGCTCCTTCCTCTCTAGCAAGTAAAGCCAAATGAACTTAAACTGAGGCCCTGGTGACCTAAAAGTGTGTGTCAGCCTCAATTTTTCTGTTTCAGCAGAAGGAAAACAACATCTGGAGCAAAATGCCAATGCAAACACAGGGGCTACTCCACCAGCTGCCAGCTCGGGAACACAATAGTCTCTTGCTCTATGGTTCCCTTTTTTTAATGTATTTTTTAATGATTACAGAAAAGTCTCCTCTTGTGGGAAATGACATTTCAATAGTTCTGTTGGCACGGAACTTTAAAAGGAGAAACAGATCCTGTTTACGTTCGCATGTAGGCTGCCAGAAATAACCTTTCTGTTCCTGATGTTTCACAGAATCCCCTTCCCTCCCTGTGGACGGACACTTGCTTTACCACAGCACTGACTTTGGAATGTGTTCTTTGCACATTCGTGTGTTAATGTTGAGATTTTTAATGAATTTGTTCATTGTTAGGACAACAATGTGGCCACAGGGTTCTGAATGTACAGTATAGCAAGAGTGTGGTTCCTTTTGAAGTTTTTTTTGTTTATTTTGGTTCGTTTCATTGTTGTTGGTTTTGGTTTTGTTTTTACTACCTCTGTAGCCTGAACAGGAGAAGCGATGAACTAAAAAGGGAGGGAGCTGCTCTTTCTGGGCACGTGGTCTGTGGCTGCACAGCAGTCTCGCTTCTGTGGGCATGTCCAGAGTGCAAACCAATGTCAGCACATAGAGCTTCTGTTCCAAAGCTTTAGCTGAAACTTCTGTAGGCATAACCTGGATGTTTCCTTTTTTCAGATGTCCAAAAACTTAATTATTTTGCACTTCTCTTACAGGCAGGCTGTAGGACATAAGGAAGGAAAGAGAAAGTGCCTCTGCATTTTCTATATTTGGGTTGTCAGATTTTTTCTTTTTTTTTAATTGTGTGAAGTTATTTCCTTTTTCTTCTAGTGAACAATTGGGCCATGTACATAGAGCCTGTCAGCAGACTTTTGCTTTGCTACCTGAACATCTTTTTAGAGAATACACTAAGGAAACTGCAATCAATAGAGGACTGCAACATAGCTCTGCCAGTGTTTGCATTCTGGAATCTCTTATGAGCTTGACTTTGTATTTTTAACTATCTACGGATGCTCAGGATCAGACTTGGTGAAAATTTGGTGGGTTGGAAAGAGATTTGTGTGCTTTTATTAGAGAAGAGGAAAAGGACCAGTGGGACATCTTAGTTCCATCAGTAGACTCACAGTAGGATGAACTGCTGATTTAAATTTTCCAAGGTAATAAAACCCAATCAGCCACTTGCTGTAGGCCAGTGCTTTACACTTTGAGTAACAGGGATTACATTACTTTCCATTAAAGGTGTGGGGAAACTTGCATCAGGCTCAAGATCTGCATCAAATAAGCACTGAGTTTCAGCTGGCTTGCATTCACTCACTGTGCCTGTTCTCAGAGTGTCTGGAGGAGCACAGGCAGGAGCTGGATGTGTGCAGCCCTGGTCCTTTATGTCCTATTCAAATCCATCTCTGCAGGAAGCCCCTGGCCTACGAATGCATTTGAGTTAGGAAGGTGCTCACTGCAGGAATCGGTGTAGGAAAGATGCAGTTATTGGGTCCTGATGAACAGGGGTTGCTCTGGTCAAATGGAATGATTCAAGTGTCCCTTAGGCCCAGTGTGATTGGCCATTCCAAAGCTGTGAGCTGCAGGATTCAGCAGGGATGTGGTCTGTGGGCTGAGCTGGCACAGCCTGTGACTGTACCTGCCACACTGGTGGTGAGGGGGAGCTCCCTCCAGTGAAAACTGCTGGGACTAAGCAGAGCTCACTAACTGGGGGTTGTTGCTTTTGCCCATTAGAATAACTGCCTAGTCATGGCAGAACTATTCACACAAGTGTTAAAATCAGATTATTATTTTTTTTTTTTTATTCCAGAATCAAAATGTAAATGTCAGACAGACTATTTATTAGCTCAGTGTTCCTGAGGGAGGGCAGTGTGTAGCTAGGACAATTTTTCTCCCACATTGTAAGCAGAGTCTGAAGACACAATTAAATTGAAATCCAAGTGTCCCTTTTTCCTCCTTACACCAGATATGTGGCCAATAAATGGATGTTTTGGCTCTTCATATTGTGCTTAGATCATTTGCCTGTACTCCAGTCCCTTAGGACAACCTCAGTCACAAGCCATTAGGCTTGAAAAAATTTTAAAAGAAACACTGCTGCTTTGCTGTCAGCATCTTGTATTGAGAAATTTGACCAGTAGAGAACTTCTGGGCTGGAAGATGATGCTTTTGGATCAGTGCAGGAGAATTCCCAGAGTTCTGTTGTCCTGATGCCTGGCAGGATTGACCTGCATAGCCAAGAGATGTTGCTTCCACCTTTCCCTGTAGACAGATAGATGTCTTTTTAAGTAGTTGTCAGAAGAGAACAGAGCTGAAAGTGTAATTTAGTGGACCTGTTAACATGGTGCCTGGGGTTTTAAATACAAATGTCATACTTCCTTTTCTCAGTAGATAAAGCAGTCAGCAGTTTCAGCTGTTAGTGGGATACTTACTGGTCACCTTTGGCATGTTTTATAGGCTGGATTTTTCTGCCTTGTTTTGGGAGGCACTGACAGTCTGGTCCCAATGGGATCTATTTTTGTTGAGATTTTCAAAAGGGATGTTTTCATTATTTGTGAAATGTTTTTATGCTGCACACGGGTACTGTACACTCTGTTTCCTGGAAAAAAAATGCACTCTGTTTTATTGCTGGATTTAAAAGGGATAATTGGGGCTTTATCTTGATGGATGGTATTTCTATTTGACTCTGTTTCAAGTTCCTCTTTCTCTATGCGTGGCAGATGACACAACTGCACTTGTTCATCTTACTCCAGTATGACTTGAAATGAGCTCACGCTCTGCTTTAGTCGCTCTGTTTCTTCAAAACTGGATTTTGTGTAGCTGGTGGCTGAATCTTGGATTTGGGTGACAGCAATGTTTCACCATCAGAAATTGCTGGGACTGCAGTAATTTAGGGTTCAGGGATCTGTGCTGTCCTCTAGCACATCATTCACCATACAGTACAACAGAGCTGGAGTCCAGGAGAAAGACACTGATGTCTTACAAATGTCTCCAGTACAAGAAAATTAATTCTCCACTGAGCCTCGTGTACTGTTTACGTGGCTGGTAACAGGAGTTTACCCTTGGCTTGACCCACTGAGGGTTTCTGTTCTTGCTTGTCATGTTTTCACATGCATTGTGCAATGCTGGGTTTGCACATCACAGCTTCAGAAACCTGGTGGTGCCACTTTGACTGTGCTAAGCTTAGCCTTGTTGGGCAGAAAAATTTTGTTGGGTAACTGTTGTGTGCTTTCTGCACCAACTCAAGGATTCTGTAACAGAGAAGTATTTGACCTCCAAAAATGCCATGGAGGTTGAATGTGGCAGAATTATCCCCAAAGCACAAGGAGCTTGCAGTCCATCCTAAACTAAAAGCAGTCCTTCCAGGAGAGAAGAGGTACAGCACTGATCTTGGTGAATGAAGACTACTTTTTTTCTGACTCAAAATATTTCTGAAAGTTCCTGTTTGAGGAATGAAATAAAAGGCAGATTAATTTCTGTGCTGTATAGAACTCCAGGAGTGTTTGCAGTCTCTCCTGGGATTAATGGAAACAGTACATACAGAGTTCGGGAGTGGTTTTAAAGATTACTTTCTCTGTTACAACTTTTAGCAGTATTTTGTTGTTGTTTTAGGATTTGCTAGTGTTTGTTCTTTATTCCACTGATGCTTTAAAGGAGGGAAGGAGTATTTAGCTGCTAGGTCCACAGAAGTGTAAATGTATTTACAGTCGATTGGACTGAGCACTCCATTCTCCTGTATAAAGTACAAAGCCTTGGTACTTGGTTAGCAGAAAGCCCAGTGGCTTGTGAGATTTTTGAATGTAACAGAATAGGCTTCTAAACTATCGAGCTCAAATTGGAGACTGGATACCTTTGGACCAAATCTGTTGTTACTAGATGAAGTAGCCTTACCAGAAAGCCAAAAATATGATCCCGTACAAAGCTACTCCTTAACCAGGCCTGTCACGTAGTGTCTGTAAGCCTGGTTACTGCCTACTGTGAGCTCAGATTACCTAAAACTAAGCACAAAGACATAGGCTCGGTCAGGAGACTTCAGATGTAGGATGAAGGCTCCCCTTCCAAGGGATTGTGTGCTGACCCCTTGTTTCAGAGCGCTGCCACCCTTCCCCGGACATGCATGTAGCCTTGTTTTCAAAGGCAGCCTTTTGGGTGAAGGATTCCAATGGGACTTGGGAACACCAGAGACAACAAGCCTCTTTTATTGTTGTAAAACCAAAATACCAATCTGTATGAAACACAACAAAACTGAGTTAAGGTTAATGACACTTTGTCTCCATGGTCATTTGTAGCTTCCTCAGTGTGGCATCTGTTCTGTAATGCACCAGACGTGCAAATGGACTTTTGATAAGAAGACGAAGTTGCTCTGTTCAGGTGCCCAGCCAGCAGTGTTTGGCTCAGCTTTAAGCCACGGAAGCGAGCAGGTCTTGCGCTGACAGAGTTCCAAGGCAGTGGGTCTGAGTGACTTAGCACAAGCAACGGGACCCCTGGCCTGGCACAGACTGAGGGGAGCAGCCCTGGGGCTCGGGCACGGCTCGCTCACGGCACGGGGTCAACACTGAGCTCTGGGCACAAAGGAATTCTCACCCACTCTGAAAGTTGTTGAGAACCAGTTTCCAAGAAACCTCATGGCAAAACAAAAAAAAATAATCTGGAGGTGTCATGTTTCTCCTCTCCTTTTTAATTTTTTTTTTTTTTGTAATTTCTGTTTAAAATAAATTTAAAATAATCTCTATAGACAATCAGAGGTCTTCTAGGAGCCTCTACCCAAAAGGGTGCCAGCTCCGCACCTGTGGGCCTCTTTCTTTTACTAACTCATTGGAACTGATGCACTTTTCCTGTATTTTGCCTTTTTTAATTAGCTGCTTGTTCTTAAACAAAGATTTAAATGCATATTGTGTTGTGTCCCTTCTGCTTGTTTTATCTTTCTTTAACTTTTAAAAGAAAATATATATATGCAGTGAGACTGAAGTACTACATGGAAGAGAAACATGCACAAGAAAATATGCCTATTAAGTCCCACCATTGTTTGAGCAGGTGTAACAATTTAATCAGAGGATTTTTTTAAAAAATATTTTGGATGGATATTTTACTTGTTTTGTCTGTAAATAGTGTACAAAAGTTTGTGTTATATGACAGTTTTAAGTGGTTGCAAGAAAATTAAAAAAGATACTTAAACTGTTATTGATGGCTTTGGTATTAATATCATCATAAATACTGCTGCTTACCATGAGCAATTTTCCATCTTGGAAAACTGTGGAAAGCTGTCTGGCATGTTCCATTACTTGCATAAAAGGTAAATGCAAGCCACATAAATACTACTTGCAGAGGCTTCATGTTAAAGAGCTTGATTGGGTTTATTCAGTTCTCTCAAATGCAGGAGTCCTCTTTATCAAAGCTTCTTCTAAGGTAACAGGTTTTGTTTCACAGGGCGCTGAAGCCAATTAATATGCAGGAGCTGAGGACAGGATCTACAAATTGGAGTAATTTTCTTGTATTGTTTTCTTTGAACCTTGGAAGCTGCTTGATACAATCCAGTGCAAACCTTGCAGGTGCTGCAGCTCCTTCTGGATGGTTTTGTAAAGGTTAACGCTACCCCAGCAAGCTGAAATTTTAAAACAGGCTGGCTTTGCTTCTTCTGAATAACATGAAGAGTCCACAGAATGTTTCAGGAACAACTTTGCCTTGCAGAGTTCTTGTTTCCTTGCTTGGCATTCCAACAGATTCTACTCAGCACTTATTTCTTGGCTGCACTTCAGTTACCTTGAGCTGATTTTACACTGGGTGCAGAAAATGCAGAGGAGTGGGCTGAAACTGATTTGCTTAACACTGTCTTTAGACCTCTATAAATATGTAGGATTTAACATAAATCTTCTACTTGCCTTCACAGAGCACTGTCTGCTTGAGAGAAATCTGAAGGCTTGTGAATAGTACATAGCAGGAGGCAGTGATTTGTCTGCCACAGGTTTCAGAAGGGCTTATAGGAGTCGTGAGGAGATGAAACCCTTGAAGAGGTTTTTTTGGGGCAGTGATCTGGTTTAAAGTATGGAATATGGAGTAACGTGAGGCATAAGCCCTTTGAGTTATGTTTCCAGATTCGTGTCTGAAACATAAGTTTTGTGTGTAAATAGCATTAGGTAAATCTTTAACCAGTACTGGGGTCCAGGTCGGGTACATGTGTGGGATGTCTAATGTTCAGCAGCAGCTGTGAAAGCTTAAAAGCCACCCCTGGGCCACAAACAAATAGGTCAAGTCCAGGTTGGAAATGCAGTGCTTGGTGGCTGTTACCACTGTGGGCAAGGGGGAGAAAAAGCAACCTGCTTTGGTCCTTGTCTTTTCTGTTAGGTAACTATTTGCTTTCCTGAACTCTTGCTTTTGGCAGCTCGGAGCAGAAGAGTGTTGACCTGGGGCCAGAGGCACTGGACAGAGCATTTTGGCTGTGTGCTCTCTAGGTCAGAGAACTGAGAGCATTTCTTTTGCTAACTGCACCTTCCAGACATTGATGGCACAGCCGAAAAATCAGAAGAATCAGTGTCGTGTGCCAACACTGTTTGGCATCACCTGCCAGGAAGGACAGTCACGTAGGTGGGTTTGTGATGTAGACACAACAAATGTTATTTGAAGAATTATTGCTTCATGTGCTCAGCTTTGTTTTCGATAGACTTAAACATGTGTGTTCTGGGTCTTACTTACAAGTGAGTTCATATTTAGATGGGGATTTTAAATTATTTAAAGAAATTAAAGAAATTGTGTAAGAAAGCAATACAATGCAACGTGACCTGGGTTGATCCTGCACTAAAAATAAGAACCTAAACTTGATGCAGTTCTGGCTGGTGAGGATGAAGAGGGATACGGCACAATGGGGCCAGTCAAGGCTCACTGGCCAACAGGTCCCGTTTCACAGTTTTTCAAGTGAAAGTGCTGTCATGTTGTGTTTAATCCATTGGGCCGGGGGTTGCCTTTTATAAAGGAAGAAACATTTTTGCTAGAGAACCCAGGTTATAATTTTCTCTTTCTAGGCTGATAGCAGCCTTGCCTGACCCTGTGCGGTCTGGGCTGTGCAAAGCTTCGGCTGCTGTGGTTCTGACCCAGGGCTGCCTCAGGGCTGTGGTGCTGTTTAGAAATGGGGGTGGATGCCGGAGCCGGTGTTTGGATGCCGGAGCCGGTGTTTGGATGCCGGAGCCAGACAGCGTTTGG
>VZTF01002956.1:1016733-1118562 GCA_013397755.1 Cnemophilus loriae | reverse complement strand
GGGGCCGTGCGGGGAGGCCTCGGAGGCGGTGCCTCAAGTCTTTTTGCTTTCTTAAACTTGCCTTCTGAATGTTCGCACCCGTGCTCATAGAATTTATGGGTGGGGCATGTGTTCTGCTTGGGGTACTGCCAGCAGGAGGAGGTGGTGTGTGCGGAGCCGCTCGGGTTTGGGGTGTACAGAAGTCACGGGTTTGGCTGGTCAGTTTTACTGCAGGTGTACCTCGCCATGTCACCAGCAGCAAAGTCACACTTGTTTCAGTCGTTCCTCGCTTCCTTGGAGGGCCGTACGTGGGAGCTGGAACAGCCCGAGAGCTGTGTGGCCGCTGAGGGAGCTCAGCTGATGGGTAGCAACTCCTTACACTGCCTTTTGAGTGTGGTGGAAAGGCAAGGAAGGTCTGTGGTGGCTCCAGCCCTGTGGTGAGGGAGTCACAACAACGTGAAACAGTTCTGGTGGATTTGTCTCTATCCCATGGTCTAGTTAGTATCCTCTGGCTGGAGGAGTGGAAAAGAAGCCCAGTGCCATTATTCAGCTGACTGTGACCTTGCTGGTAGCAAAAAGTGGGAGAGGGAAAAGAGAACATCAAGGACGTGTTTTACAGTTTGGTCTAAAGACCAAGATCCTGTTTACATTAGAATTGCACTGATGCCTTTTCATGCTGCTGTCACACTATTATGGTTAACTCAGACATTTTTTAACACGTTATATTTGCATGCCTTGGTATCCCAGTCACTATTAACAATTACTTTGCTCTTCTAAAAGCTATGTGTGTAGCTGTCATCCCGTGGCTGAAGGGCAACACTAATCACTGGTGTAGCATTTGGTCAGTGACATTTGGTCATAATTAGAAGTTTTATTAGTTTCCAAACAGAAGTACCTCTGTGTAAGAAGGCAATGGGGACACAGTGTTGGTTTTAGATTTAAGGGATGCAAATAGGTAATTCTTATGGATTGGGTATGAAAAGATGAAGAATTACAGACGTTAGTTGTCTGGATGGTATCTTTTTTTCTGGAAATAGTATCTTTATGCATTTTACAGTAACACTGGACTAAGTGAAGACAAGAAAAATAAAAACCTTATTGCTGGCTGCACTTGCTGACTTGGGTTAGGTACTGTTAAACTGTGAGCAGACTGTTGATGCAGTTGTGGCAGAAGGGAGTGGAAGGCAGGCAGCCACTCCTCGCAATGCACTGGTAAGAAAAGGAGTCTGTGTCCAAAGCAGACTAGAACAAAACCACAGCAACTTATCACTCTGAAAAGTGCATATATTCAAAACCAGAGGATGGGTATGTTTGTCCCAGCTTTGCTAGCCACATTCTCTTGCGCAGTATTTTGTGCCTCTCCTTGAGCAGGAGAAGCTGATGACACCACGTGGGCCTGGTACAAGAGCAGCTCTCTCTGTTAGGGGCTGTTTTGTGCAAAAATTCTGTTTGTCTGATAGCTTTGTCTGAATGTTTCTGTCCTTTTTATGTCACATGCAAAACACCTGGTGTGTTGTTCCAAACCCTTTTAAAGTTTCCTCACAAATGTGACGTTTTGTGACGGATCAGATGTGGCAGAGAAGCAGGAACTTGTGGCTGAGAACGGAGGAACAGCGTGACCTCAGCAAACATCTGGGCAGCTCCGCAGCTGTTCCTGTCCCCGGGCTGCTGGGGCAGGGGGGATGACACGGCTGCTGGAGCTGGATCACAGAACTGGTAGAGCAAGAAAAATAAATGAGGAGTCATGGTTGCTTTTAAGCTGGAGGAGCTCTGGTCCTGTAGCTGTCTGGCAAAAGAGAGGTGCTGGCGCTGGCGGAGAAACAAGTGGCTGTAGGCTGGGGCTGCTTGAGATTTGTGGCTGCAGTCAGGTCCCTTTGGAACAGCAGTAATTCTCTGGGTGCAGCTGTATCATTTCTCCAGCTCTTGTCTGTAAAAAATAAAAGAACTGAAGACCCACGACTGTCTGGTATTTAAATGTAATAAGGAGGAAGTTACTTGTCTTTTTTTTTTTTTTTTTTAAAGGAAACACTAGAAGGAGATGTTCTAATACTTTGGTTGTGATTAATGGTACTGAACCCTCTGTAGTAAAAGAAATTAAAGTAATGGCACCAGAGATGCATTGCGCAATTGCTCTTTATGTACAGAAACTATCTTTCTTTGAAAAATATTTGATTTGACATGTGGCGAATAAGAAATTTTGGTAAGTGGCTAAATCAAAAGCTGACCTAGACCTGCCCTTTTCTTGATAAATTTTACCATGCTTGCATTCAGTGGAAAAAAGAAAATATTTTTAAATGTAAGCTGTAAGAGAAGAAGGACCTTTTCTGTGCCTCACTGCTGGATGTTCGTCTGCAAATAACTGAAGGACTGTTCTTGAAGCAAAATTATTTAAGATCAGACAGTCCAGTGTGCCACCTTTTTGTTCATGCCCCTGTTCAGTTGCTGTAAAGCTGTGCTGTCAGCTGACCTGCCAATGACATCATTCAAACTTCATATTTGAAGGGCTAAAATGTGTTAGGTATCAGGTTTTTAGTTCGTGGAAGATGTGGTGGCTCTCTGCCAGGGGGAGTGTGGGAACTGCCCTGCTGTGACTGTCTGCTGATACTTGTAGGAAAGACTTTTATCCCAGGCACGTTATCAGCCTCCCTTGTGTGCTCCCTCGCTACTGATTGGGCACAACCAAGAAGTGACAGGAACAGTGAATTTCTCTCTTTGAGCTGACAAAATGTTCATTTGAAATTAATTCCTAGGTTTCCTTTTCTTTGTAGCTCTTGCCTCCCTGTTCTGACACACAGGAGTGAGGATCAGTTTCACTCACTCACCCCACCTTAGCATTTAAATGAATGATTTCTTTCTAGGTTTTTCCAGATTCAGATATAACCTGTCGCAGCCCACTAATCTTTTCTTGTAGGAGGTGCTTTAGCTAGTGATCATCTGTCCTGAGTTTATATGGGAGCTTCCCTATCCCCCTTAAAAAGGGCAGAAGTTTGCATGTGGTTTTTATTGTTGTAAGTTAAGGCCTCACAAATCCACTCCTTAGTCTCTCCGATTCCAAATTGTACCCTGGTGTGAAGCATGTGCAGGGAGGTCCTTTTCTGATGTCTGATTCAGTAGTGAATATACTTCATACTATCAGAGCCCACTTGCGTGTTGTCTTTAATCACTGTGAATTAATTTTACTGCTCAGCTGTGAGGCTAAAGATGTGTGAAACCCAGATGCTACAGAAGTCCCAGTACACAAAAAGCTGAACTGAAGTTGGGTGAGACAACTTCTGTTGGGTCTCTCCTGACCACAGGCTCTCACTCCCTATCCCGGGGAGCTAACTGATGAACAAAACACCCCATTTTGGCAAGTCTGCTTGGACTGGCAGCCCTCTTGGACTCTGGTCACTATCCCTCAAGCCTGTTAGCCTGCTGGTTTTAAGTGTATTGCTTGGTTTTGTCCTTGTCCCTCCTGCCTTACGTATGCATTTGTTTTTCACCCTGGTTTATTTAAGCCAAGCCACTTCATAACAGGAAGTCTTAATGAGTTTCCCTTTATGGAAGAAATGTGTTTTTATGCTACAGGTCACTAAGCCAAAGATAAGAGTTTTTCAAAGTTTGCTGCTATCATATTTGTATCTTATTTCATGGGATCTTGGTTTAAAATGATGGCTTTGCTCCTTAGGTGTTTGAGGTTCCTTGGTGCAATATTTGTGTTTATTTCCTGATGCCACAAAGCTGCTTTTAAATACTTCAGTATAATACCATGTGTTCTGTCTGTAATTGCAAGCACCTTCTGAGCATTCCGTGGTTGGGCTTTTATTGGTAGTGAATGATAAGGGAGAGGTGTCAGCACGGTATTCTCACCCATGCATGACGTTAGGTGTCGGTTTAAATAACTCCATTTTTATTACCCAAACCTAGGAAAGTTACGGGGAAAAACCCACTGCCCATCCCTTTACCCTGTCTGACAAACTGTTTAAGGTAGTTTATTTACTAAGCCTTTTTGTCAGAAGATTGGTGCCTTATCAGAGTGTGGCAGTGTTTGTTTTGGGCTACTTAGGAATGGCTGAGAAATCAGATGTGAGTTATACTGATGAATTATTGAAATAGAGGAGTCAGTTGGTTCTCTGCAGGTAGGAGGTTTGTGTCTGTCTGTGAGGAAAATATAAATATGCTGTAAAGGAGACCAGAGTGTGGGAGTCTGTTCCCTTTTTATGGCCTTGTTGCAGTTTGTGTCTGCACTCAGGCTAAGAAGGGTTTACAAAAATGGAATGATTGGGTACAGGTGCAGTGAATAATTGACTAGGTGGGTTTGCTGTTGAGAGTCACAGATGAAACAAAAAGAAGAAACCATTCTAATAAAAGATACTCTATATATTGTAAGTTCCTCTCTTTGCTTACCATACCTTAAAGGAAATACCTTAAAAACTACATCCTTAATGCCAGTTAACTTTACAGCAAGGGTTTGCCACTTAAAAAGCTGTCCAAGGAGAAGAAATGCTTTTTCACATAATAAGCTATCTTAGTAGGTAATTTAGTAGAATTTGAAATGGCTTAGCAAAAATGTGCTTTTCAGAGGAATTATTTCGTATTTGCATGAAGGTAAGGGAGTCATTTTATGGGAATAATGTTCTGGGGATGAGGAATTAAAAGTAATTCCAATTGCCTTTAACAAAAAAGCGTAAAATAAGCTATTGGATACAAAAGGTCTAAACAATACGATTTAGTTGTTTTCTATAGCAATTTTCTTTCTGCTTGAGCAGGCTTAGAAAATATGAAAATTTGATATTCTGTAACATCAGCAGTGAAATACAGACCTTGAGTAACAGCAACTAGTTTATTCTGCGTGGCATTTCCTAAGATGCTGGGTGGTGGCCTGCTAGCTTTATTAATAAAAGCATTTCTTAAAAAGATTTTGTGTTATTCTGACCTGATAATACTGCATCCTTGAATGTATTTGCTCTGAGTGCAAATTCTCAGTGCATATTCATGTGAATTCCTGAGGACCCCTCAGCAGGGTCCTTTGTGTGTCTGATATTAAAACTTGTCTCGTATGGAAGTGTCAGATCACAAATGGGAGCTTTCCTAGTTAGGAAAATATGAACAGCATTGTACTTGCACACCGCAGACACGATGCAAAACGCACTTTATTCATTTTCCTAGAACTCTCACAAGTGCAAGCTCCTGGTGGCTTGCCAGGTAAATGCAGAACTGACATTCCAATGTGTGCTTGGGAAGGAGTTTAAGGAGCACTCTAGGGTATCGCAGCAGCGGGGATGAATCCCTCTGCAGGTAAAGGAAGACTAGTAAGATGTGCTGTTGAACTGTGACAAAAGGCGAGGCTTGGGAGAGCATTTTTAAAAAGGAGGATGTGACCAAAGCTCCCCGGGGAGCAGCAAGACTCGCGGGTGGCGGGGTCAGGGCAGGACCCTGGACAGCTCCGCGGGGCCGCGGGCAGCCCCGGCCGGGTCACACCCCGAGCCCTGCCCGGGGACAGAGCCGGGGCTTCGGCATCGCTGCGGGTGCGGAGGGAGGGACGCGTTAACCTGACCCGCAGTCTGCGGCGGGCTGGGCCGCCTGGCAGTGCAGGGCTGAGGCAGCTCCTACCGTCTGGCTGGGGGCCAGGGAGGAGGCAGGATGGGGTGATGGTAGCAGAAATATGTGTTATTCTCTTCCTCCTTTGCGCCCATTCCGTGGCAATTAGTGACGATAGGTATCGCGGTGCACTGCAGAAGCTGTTGTTGTGTAGGTTAAGTGTCTGCTTGTAGCTGCAGGACTTGGAAAAGCCCTGCGAGGTCACTTTGGTCACGGCCAAGTAAATTGTGCCTCACAATGATCCAGTGTTTCCTTTTCCCCAGATGATGGTGAGGTATCGCTTGCAGCCATGTAGCATTGCTGCTGCTTGTTGTTTTAAATAAATCATCAGCCCTTCCAGTGCCTCTGTGACATCCTGAGCTGTGTTTGAGACAAACAGGAGAGATGCACTTCGAGCTGTAGCAGAAAAAAGGAATCCTGGCTAAATTAGCAAAGTAAATTACTTTCTTTTACCATGCTAATATTGTAGTACTCTTTAACATACGGAACATCCATGTGGAATAAATTCTGTCTGTTGTGAACTCTCCAGAAAAAGGCAAATCTTGCTGACAAATTTCATGCTATACAAAAGCAAGTAATAATAGGGTTGAGAACTGCTCAGCTGATCCTTTTTAAGTGAAGGAAATGACCTGTTTTTTTATTAATACTGCTTGCAAGATGTCCGATTCTTAGTTGCCATAGATTGTAATAGCACTTTATTGATCCTTATGTCCTGATCATGTCAGGTCATTAATATTTTAGTGTCACTAACTATCTTTGAAATGCCCTGCCACTGAAAGTTAAGACAATAAAAATAAGGCACCAATTTAGACAAATACTCTGCAATCTCTAAGTCTCTTTTCGTTAGGTCTGATGCCCTGCTTTGTCTTGCTGGCTCAGGAAGTGTTACATTTTCTTATTACTCAGCTGATTGCTGAATGTAGTTGTAGGCCCCATAATAAGATTGTTCTAAGTATAATTACACATGTCATTCACATTATGAAATGTTTAGGGAAAAGGGTAAGTTATGTTGTCATTTGTAAACTATTAAAATGATGAATTATCCAGAAACTCTGAAGCTGTGTTTAATTAGGATGAACTTCTGGACTGTTAGCTAGAGTGGTGTTTAACTATAAAGTGCATAGTGAATGTCTTCTTGACTGGTGTTTTATAATTAAATCTGTAAGGAGCTGATTTGTACAGACACACAGGGTGCAGTTTTGCGTTCTGTGGTGATATTAATTTCATGGTTAATGAAGTTTGCATTCTTAAAGTGGTGTTTAACAAGGTCTTATCTGTGTGGATTTTGTTGATGAAGTGAAAAATCAGGTCTGCTTTCTCATGCCTGCTGGTAGGAAATGCTTTGCATTCTCAAAGATTTCTTGATCTCAGCAAAATTTATTCCCTGTGAAACTCAGTTTGTTAAATCTCTGGCAGACTGAAAACAAGCTCAGAGCTTGCACGAGTCTGCCTTTGCAGGTGGTGTGGTGTGGGCATGAGGTTTTAGGGTTTAGTCAGTAATAACTAAACCTATTCACAGTGATGGTCATGATACTGAAGACCTGTTTTTCTTCCACTTACCTTGAATCACACATTTTTATATATATTTGTTGTCATAACCTCATGCATATGTTGTTATATGTAAGGAAGGTTGAGAATGAAAATGGGCTAAAATGGATTTACAGTTCAAATTCCTCATAGCTCCTCATAGTTCAGGGTTCAGATTCATAGTTGCAGGTTTGAGTTAGTTCACAGGCATGCAGAGCTACAGCAGAGGAAAGTCATGCCAAGGAATTTACTAAACTTGTTTTTTTCTGGGTTTTATGATTTTTTTTCTCTAAATGTTGCACTTTTTTTTCCTAATACTAATCAAACATTGTTTTGTAATTTGATACGTTTTGATACATTTTCAGTCATTTTACCTTCTGTCACATTTTTGGCTACCCCAGGTTCTAAGACCAACCATTCCTCCTCTCATGGTGAGTAATATATGTTGGCTTGCCTGAGAGAAGAGGAAAACGGTGCTACACTTCCTTGTTCTGTCTGGTGGTGGGACAGTAACAAGCTCAGGAGCAGCTGCTCTGGGAGCTGCCAAGTGCTCAGGATGTGAAGATTCGTGACAAGGAGTTTATTTGGGTGCTGCTTCTGTGTGAGATGTTTCTCCATTGCTCCACTGACATGGTGAAAGGGATGAACCAATGGAAGCACCTACAAATAGGGTTCACCACAGCGGTCTTGGACAGTGTAGCCAGTCCCCTTGAGGAAGTTGTTTACTTACAGAAACAACCTTTGCTTGCTTTTTCTTGTTTCACTCTGGTTATTTTTTTTCTGTTTCTCAAAAATACAGGATTTTTTCCATGGAACAAAAATTACTTTAAAATTACTACTCACAATTACGAGCATATATCCTCTGTCTCTAATAGTTTTTGAAGATCCTATGCTCTAAAATTTTAATTCCTTTTTAGAATAATTGTTTTTACTTCGTTCCTGGTCCTGGAGAAGCTGCTATTTGACATCTTCCAGCACACCTTCTTTGCTTTGAGGCTGGTAGTGTGACTAACAGCCTATGTTATTTTATATCCATAGGACTTAAATGCTTTCTTTGGAAGGTAATTGTAATGTTAGAAGATGAAATAGTCTAAGGAGCTTTGAAGTTATGGGTGGGGTGGGAACCCCACCCTCCTCCATCTAGTCTTAAAACCTTGAGTTACTTATGGCAGTATGTTTTTGGTGCTGGCATTAGGTTTTGGTGTTGTTCAGGAAAGAAGCCTTTTGCAGGTGGAAATTGTTACATGATTTCATCCTGATTTCATAAATTTAATTTATCAAGCGTATATCTAGTTGTTAGATACATTATATCAAAGAATTCTGCATGATTGGCCTCTGACTCTCCTTTCATGGTATTTGATCATGTGTAAAGAGAACGGAT
Organism: Cnemophilus loriae; assembly: GCA_013397755.1. Classification (NCBI taxonomy): domain Eukaryota; kingdom Metazoa; phylum Chordata; class Aves; order Passeriformes; family Corvidae; genus Cnemophilus; species Cnemophilus loriae. The sequence continues at coordinate 1,110,095 of VZTF01002956.1, read as the reverse complement.
GAAAGTAGGTTGTATATCTTTTGTTCTTTTTAAAACAGTTGGTGTTGTATGAAATGTCTGTCTTGCAATTCAATGCTCTGATAGTTCCAGCCTAGAAAGACTGAATCTGGTAAGCAAAGCTCTTTAGAATTTAAATGGCCTCTGAATGTACAGTTTACATCTTGGCCTCCTTGATTTAATGTATTTGCTGTTTTATAATTTTTTACAAAATTTTTACAGTTTTCCTTTTACATTCTTTTTGTATCTGAACTTACATTTCAGGTTTGCTTTCTGCTTTTAAAACTGGTACAGTTTCTGCCTTGCTTAATATTTTAATGAATGGTGATTGAGTTTGGAGCTGTGCTTTGGCAGTTCTGCCTGTTCCCAAGAGCTGATTTAAAACAAGCAGCTTGAATGACTTAAAGTTCATTGATATCTGTTGTCATACTAATAACGTTCAGAAAGCTTCATGTATTATTGAGTGATCTTGTGAATGCTGTACGTGAAAATGGTGTTGTGAATCGTAAATTGCTGCTTAGTGCACATTAATATGGATTGATTCTATTTGTTTTGTACTAAATAATTCATGTTTCCCAAATGGTTCTGATTTCTAACAGAGAAAAAAATCCACTTGAACACAGCAGACTGTATTTTTCAGTCTTCACTGTGTGCTTGTATAGCATGACAGGAATGGTACAGCTGTTTTTCTAGCAACCTTGCTTTTTCATTTGGTGGTTGTTTAATGATACCTGGTTCAGAGTATAAAAGTGTTTGCAGGAGGGATCTGTATTCACTTTCTAAAGCCAGTTGCACAGGCGTTTTTACTGGAAGCTTAGATTTGCTTTACTTTAACTATCTCATACCTGTTGAAGAAACAGAATAGCAAATGCATCTGTCTCTGTAAGTGCTGAGAAACTGATTTATTATGACTTTCAAACACAGCACACCTTGACCGAACAGTGTTGTGTATGCTAAATGCAAAGATAACAAATGCCTGTCTCTTAAGACCGAATTGTGGCTTTTAACTTTATTATTTGGATAAATATTTCCTAAGCTACTTGTGCTGTTTACCGTAGAGTTCTTAAAGCAGTTACTTTGCAGCCCTTTATTTTTAGTATTGTCATGGCATTGTCATGGCTTTTGGGAAGCTGAGGGCTGGATGATTCTGTTTACAGGGTGTGTTGTAGATGCGTTTTATGACTTCTAAAGTGCTGCTCTCTCTGGGGAGACAGCGAATAGGTTAGCAATCAAAAGTGAGAAGTTGTGTCTAATTCTTCCTTTGCTAAGTTGGTTTAGCTGTTTTAAAAGTAAGCTTTACCTTCGGAAAAAAGGGAAAAAGCTCCATGACAATGGCTGTTGATGTGGTGTGTCTGGGCTGCTGGCTCTGCTAAGATGTATTTGTTTCCTTTATTAACAGCCAAGTTAATGCATCTGTCAGAGCCACACTGTCATGTGCTACTGGGATGCACGAGATCAGTCTTGCTGAAATTGTCTTAGGCTGAGTTGTATGCAGGTAATATGATTTATTTGTGTCTCCCACAGCCAATCTGTACCAGCTAAGGATTTAGCAAAAATTTTTGGCGCTCAAAGTACGTACATGTTAGGAATAAAAAACTCACCAGCCTTGTGTAATGCATTTGGCTGCCTTTCCTGAAGCAGCAATATCATCTGATTTATTCCAAAGCTCAGACAGCAGTATTTAGGGTTCTTTTCCTGATAATGTCCTCTCCTCCACTGCACTGTGAAGGGGAGCTTTACTTTGTGATAGCCGTTCCCTACAGAATGACTATAAAGTTTTAGCTGTCACTAAACCTTTGTAGGGACAAAATTTACAGGTAGGTTTTTGGCTGGTTATGGAAGCAGGTAGGAAGTAAATGTTTTTACCCAGGTAACTTCCAGTTACTGTATTTCACCAGCATTTATCCAGCAAGCACTTCTGCCCATTTGATAAATAATGTGAAATCCAGTGCTGACACCTTGTTTTCAGTGATCTCATGTCATCTGTGTTGAGACAAAAGAGCCCAGGTCATGCGATAGCTGGGCTTGATGGATGCTTGGCACCGGTGTGTTTAACTTTGCAGTAAAACAGAGCCCCTTGTTCTCTGCTCTGACAAAAGTACCAGTCAGGCCCACAAAGGTTTTGCTGCCTTAACCACAACGTTATCATCACTGCTGCCAGTGGAACAGAGAGGCTGAGATAAGGTCTGTGGTTTGCAGGTACCTCGTGGCTGTCCAGACACTGCATCTGTAGTGTGACGTGTCCCTGAATAACCAACTGGCTGGGTCATTAAACTTTATTGTGTCCAGCTTTCTATAAAGTTTCTCACTGGGTGACCTTCTTTAATGGACCAGCTCTTAATTACACTACAGGATCATTAAGGCTAAGGGCACAGTGGAATTAAGAAAGGGGTTGGGTACTTGCATGGCTAATACTGTTTTCTGTCTTACAGAAGTTTTAAAAATCCTTTTTGCCAGGCAGCAAGGCTGGGGGCTAATGCACTTCATAGTATGTCAGTCTAATATTGACTAGAATAAAATTCTCCCTTGAGTGAGTTATTCCATAACCTTTTTCATCGTGAGGAAATCATGGTTCCTGGTGTGTTTCTCTAATAGTGCAATATCACTGGAAATCGGTTCTAGTCCAGTATAATTTCTGCTTCAGTATCATGGGTGTCTCAAGCGTGGAGAAGTCTGGGTCCTTAAGTAAAAATATGATGTAGAATTCTGGGGCCCTTATGTAGCGAAATAAGCAGCAGGCTTTCAGGGTGTCCTGCATTTGAGCATGTAGCTAATGGGACATAGGAATAGAAGGAAGAATTTGTAGTAGGGAAAAAATTGAATAGCCAAGAGCATAGTGCATTTTTGGGCTGGAGAAATGAGCAGCACACCAAAAACTCTGGTTCTTTTGGTCTTTTTTGCAGTCACATTTATTACCTCTCTTAAAACAGATGCACACAGAATTCCTTTTTTTTTAAAATTCTGAATATGGGGAGATGCTGAGCTCATAAGTGTCACAAAAGTTTTTGGCCATTGCGTGATACATGGTTTACACACGAATATATTTTTTGTAAGGCATCATTGTAGCCTGTTCTCATTGGGCATGTTGTTTCTTGCACAGTTAATTCTAAAAAGAAAAATTCTATTTTGGGGAAATCTTACATGTAATCTCCTGTAATTAGTTATTCTCACTTTGCTGCTACCAAGAAAATAATGGGAAGGGGAAAAAATGAAATGGCAAGACAAGCCTCTTAAAGGCTTTGCTTTAACAGTAAAGGGAGGTAAGTTCAAATTAATGATAAGGATCACAAATAACATGAAATTCACTGGTAGTTGTCACTTCCTAGTCATGTGAATTTTCAGGAATTATTAGTGTGCATATGCTTGTTTAGAACAGACATGGTACCCACTGTTGTGGGAAAAGTGTTGATACTAACAAGTAGAACAGTGTTTTTCAAAGCCTTCTTAAATAGAATTTTAAAAAATAAAAATCTGGCCTGCATATGTAGTTGACTTTACAGGTTTTTTACAGGGTTAGAAATTGCAGGTTCAAATTTGTGAGGCATATGGTCTGATAACCAAATGTTCTGAAAATAGTGCCATTCTCTGAGAGTGGCCGTATGAAAATCTGCATCCGATTCTGAGCTCTGGTGCTACTGCTTGGTGTAACTTCAGCTGTTACTCCACGCACAGTGAGCAAACAGCCTTGTACAGGAAACTTGTAATACTTGCCATGAGTGCTGGAAATCATGCGAATCAATAGCAAAGTAGCCTGCAGATCCCAGCAGTCTTGCACTGTGAGGGCTGTGTTGGAGGATCTATCTGGTTGCAGACACGTTATTTGGGAAGCTCAAACTGCAGCAGATTTCTCAGTGTTAGGTTCTGTCCTTCCACATATGTGTGTGTGAGATTTTCAGTTAGCCGTACCTTAGTCCTTTGATAATTAGTTCAAATCTTGGAACTTATTTAAGTGCCAGATCACAGAAAAATGAGTTTTAGACTTACAGACCAATTTTTGTTGGAAGGGACTCTGAATGTCACCTGCTCCCACCTCCTGCTCAGAGCAGGGCCAGCCTGTGTCCCCTTGCTTCGAGCATTGTCCAGGGGAATTTTCAAGGTCTATCAGACTGCAATCACTGCATGTTCTTTGGGCAACTTGTGGCAGAATTTAATTGCTCTCACTGGAAATTTTTTACTTCTTTCATCCTGGAATTTCTCTGTCTTCAACTTGTGGCTGTTTCCTGTGGCCTGTGCACTTGTGAGAAGGGTCCAATTCTGTCCCAGCTGAAACTGCCCACATACGTGAGCAGGTGTGAATGTGATGTGCAAATGTGATCCTCACCAACCTTTCCTCCTTTTCTCTTTGGGCAGCTCAGCTGTCGCTTTGCTGAGATCTGATAGCAGAAATGTGTAGGAGGTTTATGAAATCCAGCATTTAGTCACGTGCTTTGTCTGTGACCCATCTTTGACAAAGTTTTGAGAAGCACTGGAAACAAGGTGAAATTCCCAGCTCTCTCCTCGGAAGAGCAGAATTGTCGTAGTGCAGCTGCAGAGGACATCGAACGTGATGATTTTACTTTTTTTTATTTCAAATTAATGAGCTAGAGAAATCTTTGATCTTTACTGTGGTCAGAAAGATTCTTATTGAGAACTGCCAGAACCTGCATCTCAGAAATGCAGTAATGCACGATACGTAGAAACATTTCAAAGGTGTGAGATGAGTCAGGTTTGTGCTGCTGTAAGAGCAGCCATCCGGAAACTTGGAGTTCTTGAATCCATATTGAAGTTACTTCACATCAGCAAAATAGTTCCTGTGGGACTTCTTGAGGAGGTGAAGGAGAGAGGGAAAGGCTGGATTTCAAGCGTTGCTTTGCATATTGACAGCTCGGAGGGGTTTTATTTTATTTCTTGTCCCTGTTCTGGCCTTTATTCTTCCCTATGAGTCTTCTGAAATTCTGATTGCAAAACTCCTATGTTAAAGTAAGTGTTAGAAACCCTTCCACAGTACTCTGGCATTAATTATTCCTAGAATTTCAATGAAGTGGGAAGACAATTCAATGAACTTGAATTTTGCATTAGCAATACTGTGTCTTATATGCTTATCTATTATCTGTCCATCTGGCAGCTCGCATGCTTGTTGGCAGGAGTGCTTTTATTTCCTTTCCTGAAAAATTCTGGCACTGAATGTATAAACAAGCAGCGCTTCTTTCTGCATTTATAATTCAGCATGAAATTCTGAGCATTATTAGTTAATTAATATTAACTCTGGCGAGTTGTTGCTGGTGCGAGCGCGGCGCTCCGAGCTGGAGCATATGGAGCGGCACCGCGTCCTCGCAGCCAGGAGCCGGCAGATTGAGATCCATCTGTCAGCTGACACGCGCACGAGCCCGAGTTTGTGCTGAGACTGCCAGGAGAAACCGGGACTGGGAACAGCAATCCTGACTTCTTCTGGGGGAGGGCGAGGGGAAAAATTGCTTTCCCCTCCCCAGTTTGATAGGTGCTTAAAAAGTGCCGATAAGGATTCTGTAAAAAGCGTGCTGGCTTTTGGTTCCAAAGTGAATGTATTAATAGCAAGCGTGCTGAGAACCCTCAGCTTACCAGTGTAGTTGTCTACAGCCTGTTGGGTTTTTGCTCAGTTTAGTTACTGGGAAGGCTCAAATTCTGCATCAGGGGTGTGTTGGGAAGTACCTGGCAATGTCTGCGTGTCAGAAACACCTGATGCTCACAGACACTGCTGCAAGGAGCTGGGCTGGGAAAACAGCACTTTCATGTGGATCTGCTGGGCTTTCAAGTGTGCAGGTACATATTCATCAGGTTGCACCTCCTAAAGATTTTACTCATTTAATTTGGAGGGATACGTGTTTGTGGTGTGATGAGCCAGTCAGTACATTCCCAAAAGACAACTGCAGAGGCTTTCCAAGCTTGCTCTCCTGTTTAATGTTAACTCAGATGAAATGTTGTGTTTCTAGATCTGGCCAGAGAAACACAGACCTTCTCCAGGCTTTCTCAGTACAGATAAAATTTGAAATGGTGTTAGTTGAGTTGCTTTTGAATAGCCTCTTCTGAAATGAATTTTTGTGAATTTTGAAAGAAATGAATGAATCCACAGGCATTATACAACTTCACAGCGATAACAGACAAAAGCCTGAGCTTGGAATTCACCCCTGCCCAAAGCATGCACACTGTAGCAGTTTAATTCCATTTTGTCTGCAGAAAAGCATCTTGCACTAACTCCACAGTAAGTTGAAACTTCTCTTTCTTGCATTTGTTTTGTGATGCTTTGTGGCTTCCTGTTGTTACACAAAAGTGCCACTAATTAAAGTAATCCGTAATGTGACTGGGGAGGACTTGTCATAAATAACAAACTGGTTGACTTGGCTGAGTGTTGCTCATTTTTAACAGAAGTTTTATATTTATGTCATGCTGTTCACAGGGAAAACTGCTGGCAAATGTTGCTATTACAACTTTATCTTTGGTGTAAATGTACAGTCTTTTTGTCTTGTCACTTTTTAATTTTTCATGGAGGTGAAACAGTTTCTCTCTGCTGTCAGAAGCAGTGACAGACAGTGAGATGGCAAGTTGGCAGCTTGGTGTTCCCTGAAAGTGCTGCCCCTCCACCTTGGAGGTGTTTTATTTAATTGTTTTATGGGGACAGTTGACTTTGGGGAAAATTGCCGTACTTGTGAAAAAGTTATGATTGGTTCAGAAACCAGAATGTGGTTTAAAGGCTTGTAAGCTGGGCAAGCAGGTCTTGCGCATAGCATATTACGTTAAACTGAAATTCATCACTAGTACCTGGAGAAGCAGGTTTAAATACCTGTTGATATTTTGCCTGACTATACCTGCTGTGGTTTGTGCCTCTTAGGTCAGGATCACTGCAATTTGAAGGGGTGGAGGGGAATCAAGGTTTATTTATTTTTTTTGTAAGAGATCATTTCTGAAATAAGAGCCTAAATAATTGTTTTTCAAGAACTTATGTTGAAGGAGCTGGTGAGTGGTACTGAAATTTGGGCAGAAGGAAGTAAAACCCATATGTAAACCCCATTCTTAGAGGAAAGGTTTCGCATTACCTTGTTGTCTTTGGTCTGCCTTTGGGATGTGTAAGGATTTAGGATCTTGCAGCTGTAACAGAAAATAAATCTGTGTTAGGATATGAAGCCAGATCTGACAGAGGTGAGGCTGCCACAGCCCCTGCCCCAGGTCTGGCCCATGGCAGGGCAGAGTGTGTGTTCGCAGCAGGAAAAAAGGTTTTATTGCCCAGAAGGAGTTAGAAGTGGAATTTAGAAATGGAATAAGAAGACAGGACAAACTGCAGACCAGACAGTGCAAATGTATGGACCAGCCACTGTTTGCACATCAGCAACCACTTTTATCCCCTTGTCCCTCTATTTTCCCACACTTGTTCTTCAGGAGTCATCTAGATCCTTCCAGACGGACCTAGGATGGGTTGGAAATACATGGAAGTAGCTGGGCAGGGTATGAGAGGAGCTTTCTATCAGATGCCGAGTTTGTATTATAAACTGCATTAAAACTGCAATAGACAAACTTACCTACTTTTTTGCCTTTGTGTATAGTTGTCATTAATTTTAATACTGATTTTTTTTTTAGTTTTTGCTAAGTTAACAGTTGTCAACCTTTTTGTGAAGGGATTATCAGACTAAAAAAATCTGTCCTGCTTTCCTTTTGTAATTCAGTTTGCCGACAAAGTAGAGACACTTTGTCAGAGAATGTATTTGTCGTGCTACTAATTCACTTGATTTCTTTCTGATATTATGGACTGCCCCATATTATGAGAATACTTTCCAATTTGACTTTGGGTCTCCAGTGAGGAAAAGAAACAGCTCTTTCTAATACCTGCTTTCCTATTGGAAATTAAATTTTCTGGATGGGCAGTTGTAAAAGCTCAGGCCAGTGGAATGGTGGTCAGACGTGGATTATTGTTTCATGTGAGGGATATTGACAGTCAGAGGATGGAGCTCTAGGAACTTAGAGGTGACAGAAGGAAGACAGTTTCTTTAAAAATGGATCCTTGGAGTTTGATGTAGTGGAGTGCAGTAGTGAAAGATCCAATTCATCGAAGGATTTTTGCAAGATATTTGCCTTCGCTTTTCTATATTTTTGTTGCTTTGGAAGCTGCTGATTATCTTCAATTATTTATATTTGTTTTCTCCTTAGTAAAACGCTTCAGAGAACCAAAGCATGAAAGACGTCCCTGGAGGATATGGTAAGTTTCTGCATGCTTTATTCTTAACTTCTTTTTTTCTTGCATGTTTTAGAAATTGAAAGGATGATGTTTGCATATGATGATTAAAATAAAGAAAAGTGATGACAAGAAATTGGGAACTGTCAGTGAGGAACCAAAAAAGTTACCAAAATACATAGGTCAGGTTACCTTCTGTGTGTTTCCTGGCTAGTCATTTCTTACTGAACACTTCCAGGAACTTGTAGAAATGTGCATTTAGACAGAAAGCTTCAAGCTGTGCTTCTTCCTGAAGGTGGGAACTTAGAGTAGCCCTAAGATGCATCTGAACATCTACAAACTTGCATAAGCTTAGAAGATGATCTCAGCTGGACTTAAATAAAATTCCATGTTTTGTTGGTATCCTACTATGTGTAAAATAGAAAACAGTATGATAAAAGATACAAGTACATCAACCATAAAAAATACAAGGTGTAAAAAGTGTATTTGTGTTTATTACATTTTAAAAGTTATTGGATTGAAGCAATGCCAACATAAGCTGTACCAGTTTTGAGACTGGTGTTAGTGTTAGGCTGCCATTCCACTTGTTCAAGACTTCAGTGGTTTAAATTCCTCTCATACAATGCTGCTTCTCAAAACTAACACTGACCTTTATTTTATTGAAAAAATAAGTACAAGATCTTTGTGTGCTGCAGTCTCCCTCAGCCTGAAATTCTAACAAGTGCACTGATAGCCCTTAATTTTTAAGCAAAGAATCTTGTTCTGGGACTCAAGTATTGTTATTTATAGCATGGTGTACTGATTAGATAAGTAACTCACTGGCTTCCTGTCTCATCTCCAACACTCTGCTCTCTGTGTCATGCAGTGGATGAAGAGATTGAAGTTCAAGACTGTTATCAGGGAGGGTAGATGAATTCAGGCATAAAATGTCATTTGGATGTGTTGGAGTGTTTAGATCTTTTTAGATGTGCAAACAACAGGCAAAATGGTTGTTTTGCTACATAATGCAAAGAACACACTCTTGCCTGCAGAATACTCTTGTTATGATTCTTCTGTTTTACATTTAATAAAACATCCACTGAAAGTTTTGTTTTTGTGCAAAGGATGATGATAAAAGAATGGTAGGGGCTGGAGTCAATACTGAATCACTGTCTAAGTGGGGGTTTATATTTTCCCCTTGAGTAACAAACTGTTTTCTCTCTGACTTTATCGTCTGCTTTGGAGATAATACTGTCAAGGTTGGAATTCTTCTGCAGTGTGTTCTAAGCTCTGTACTATAGATAAAATTCAGTGAAACCACTTCATGCTTTCAGGTGAAAAATATGCTGGCTTTTAAATGAAATACTGTAGATAAAGGACTCATTAGTCACTATTAAGTTGTTCGCCCACAAGCACATGATGAGGATTTTATTTTTGTCTGTGCCAGAAGCTTGCTAAAAATGCATAAACATAAAAGGTCCAAAATACCTATCAGGGCTGGGATACTCATTGTTTCCAGGAGGTTATTAAAGACTTAGCTAGAGTTAGTCAGGATTAGCTCTTGGATAATGCATATGATGCCAAGAGGATATCCGTAGACTTTACGTTTACAGTGGTTGGTTTCAAGTTAATATGATTTGGGTTATTGTTAGAAAAAAATAGGGGCAGCATTTAAAATGGGAACGTTGTTAAAGAAAAGCTAAATACCGTGGTACTTTTATCATTCTGGTGTTCTCATTTGGAGAAAAAATTAATAATAGAGATGGAGTTCTAATTAACGTAAATTTGCAATGTCTGGCTGTGTCGTAAACAGTTTTGTGTGTCTTAAAAACTGTTTTTACTCTACACAGGTTTTTAGATACTTCCAAGCAAGCCATAGGGATGTTGTTCATCCACTTTGCAAATGTCTATTTATCAGACCTTACAGAAGAAGACCCTTGTTCACTGTGAGTGTTTAATTTTGGAATAACTGGTCTTTACGGAAGTTCTGTAGCTGAGTTTAATGGTTTATGTGGATGGTAAGGCAAGATAGAGCTGAGAAGACAGTTTTCATGGTAAAAATCAGTCACTTTAAAAAACCTGTGGTTTAAGCTTAGTTAATCAGGGATCAGGATTCTTCTCTTTAAGTTCATGGCTGGCAGGAGTCTGGACTGTGTGTGGGTATTTTAAACCAAGGGCAAAGCCTTGCTACTTGTCCCTCTCCAGTGAATGAATGAGGGCTTGGGATGCACATTGCAGTTCAAGTTTGTTTACTGAAGGTGCTGGGACCAAAGGAAGTGAATATCAGTTGTGTTCACTGTAGTAAAACAAGGCTCTAATACAAAGTGAGGTTGCTCTCAGGGTTATTTAGCAAAAATCATTAGTGTTTGTATTTGCTTCTAAAACCTACATTGGCTGCTGCAGTATTATTTTCATTTTGTTAAAAATGGGAAATCTTGCTCGGTAGCCAGGCAGTTAGTACAGAAATTAATTCTGCAATGTCACGCTTGGAGCAGTGTGACTAAATAGATAAGCATTTCTCTGTAGTGTATTAAACCTGAAGATTTTATGACTAAGACCCCGACAGGCTCTTTACAGGAGCTCCTGAAGCAAGTGGTAATTGTTTGGGTTTGTTCTTGATAAGGCTCATGCTCAAAGTGGCTTACACATTGCTGGTAATGGAAGCTGTGAAATTACATTTAAAAGCCCAGTAATTTGCCTTTTAGAACCAATCCAGTTCTTTTCAATGGCATCTGCTCACTTGTTGTTCTTTGGTAAACAAAGGAGACACGCAGCTCAAGGAACATGCTTGTGTTGCTGCACAAGCCAGTTTTATATCCCTTATTCCTCCTTGATTCCTTTTGTGCTCCTACATGGTAGAAATGTGCAAGGAGAACACTGCTTTTCTCTTCCCACCACAAAGCATTTTGTTAGGCAAAATGCATTTATTTTAGCACACTGACTGTAAAGTTTGAGTTATAATTATGGCAGTTTCAATAATACCAGGCATCATTGTAGGATTTTCCTTGCTTATAGATGTAAGAATTTCCTGATAAGTTTAAAAACTGGTAGGTGTAAATTACTTTCATTCAGTTTTTATAGCTCAAAGTATATATTCAAGTGAGGTAACAAAAGCATGTCAAAAATTGTCAGTGTTTAAAGCTAAAGCACAGTAGTGTATTACAGTATTTTAAAATTAAAAATACCTTTGAGCTGTGTTTTCAAAATAAAGGGTTTACTTACATGTGCCTTCTCTTCTGCAGTCTACATATTTTTATTTTCAAATCCCACCTTTAATGTAAGTGTAACATGACATAACCCAAGTAAGAGAGTGAGGTTATTCAGTGTTCTCAGGATAACAGAAATTACAGTGTGGAGCTGGATAATTTCTCAGACGAGGGTGCAAGTTCTTGATAGCATAAAAAATATCACATAGCATTAATCAAAGCCCATCTTAGGAAAAATATTTCATGAGTTTGAAAGTGGGTCCAGACTTGCGTGGCAGGAGCACAGCGGGTCCTGTGGGCAGGTTAAGGACACATCCCGGGGCGAGCATGTGGGGTGAGCCCGGTGTGCTTGGGAATCTCGGTGTGCTCGGGAATCTCGGGCATCCCTGGTGTGCCGGGAGCCCTCCCTGGCTGTGGAATAGGTGCTGGCACCTCTGTTTCCCTGCTCCTGCTGCTGCCTTCCTGCTGCGGGCTTACAGCAGCCTCTTGTGGCCTCGGCGGGACTCGTGCAGGCTCGGAATTGCCGAGGTTCCTCTGCAAACGCTCAGCCTTGATTTTAATGTTTGGCTAATGCAAAGTTAATTAAAACTCAGATTTGATGGACAATTACTGGAAAGTAACTATTTTTAGAAAGGTTTGGGATTCTTTAAGGACAGAAGAAAAAATATTGAGACTGCTAAAACTATTTAAATTTTAGGCTGTGTAATTACAGAAGTGGGTAAATGATTGTTCTCAGTACTCTGGCTTCTCAACATATTTACAGATCTTTTATCAATCGTGGTGTTGAAATACCCTGAACCTGTAGAAAATGGACCCTGACTCCTTGTTTTCTTTGCTATTTTTCCTTTCAGGTACCTTATCAACTTCTTGCTGGATGCCACATTAGGAATGCTGCTGATCTACATCGGGATCCGTGCCGTCAGCAGCATCGTGGAATGGCAGCAGTGGGAGTCCCTTCGCTTCGGGGAATATGGTAAATGTTTCTGTTCTGGCACTGAAGTGATTCTCAGGGTAGAATCCCAGAGTATTACAGCAAGTGGTTAACTCATCCTAAAATTGTTTTATGATCATTTTAGCATTTCACTTGTCGTGAGGGTTCTCTTAAGCTCTGTATCTAAGCATTCACCTTCTGTCTTAGAAAGCTCAACAAGTCTCTGAGCATTTACTGAGTTAGGAACAACTGCTTGAATATTTACTTTTTAAGGAGTGATTCGACAAATTATGATATTGGCTAATCTCATGGAAAAAATACCAGCATGATAAATTTACTCTGAAACACTTCTAAAAAAATGATTGCTGGAATGTCATTTCCTACTAAAGCTTTCACTGAACCACGTGCCACTGTCTGAAGATAAAGACCAAGAGTTCTGCCAGCCCTCTTTAAACAGCCACATCCCTTCAGTGAAAGGAATGGCAAGATGGCCTGTGCTGCCCCTCAAGTAATGATCCCTCAAACTTGTGCACATAGGGCCTGTGTCACTGGTGAAAAATGTGTGAGGGACAGATTGTGAAATGACTTTCAGGTGAAGTTGCAGAGTTTATCCTCCATTACATTACACGGAAGTCCACTGATGTGCAGAAGTTGTGGATTTGCAGCTGCAGTTGAGTATCACACATACTCAACATCAGCATTTAATTTTGTTCAGTCTGTTATTCTCAGATTGCTGAAAATGAAAGTTTTGTACACATGCTAAAAATCACATTTGAAGCTCCTTGAGACAGGAATGGGAGGAGATGTTGCCTTAGAAGTGAGCTGTGGCTCTTCATCAGAGAGAAAAACAAAAACCCCAGTGGTTTTGGGGGAAAGGTTTAAGAAAGTTAAAAATGTTTGCCTAACAAATTAAGAGCTTTCACAGCAGTTTTATAATTATTATTGGTAGGATTTTGGTTTTGTAGATTTCTTTGGTTTTAATGATCCTAAGTAGACAGAACTAAGAATAAATAAAGGCCTCGTGTAATTGGAGCACTTTAAAAGCTTGAGAAGTTTGCAGTCAAATAGCATTAATTGCTATTTGCTTTAATGTCAGAGGTTTAGAGATTATGACAAGCAACTTAGGAGAAATAACTGCCTATACCATCAGGGCATGTTAGATTTATATAGATTTAATGTGTATCTTTTAGGGTAGAGTTTATGGCCACTTAAGCTCTTTAAATCAGCACCGCCACAACCTTGTTTATTCTGCTTTTATCTCACATGCCACTCTTTTCCTTGGACTGGTGCATATCTGAATCTTCAGGGAACTGACCAAGAGAGCTAAACCATCAAAAATTCACTAGATGTAAAAAAACTAAATAGTTCCTCCAGATTAGTCCCCAGACTTGTGTCTCTAAGGAATTAGGTAAGCACCAATGCCCAGAGAAGGCTAAGGGGCAAGGAAAGAGCTGAGACCTCTTGCCCAGAGCCCCATTTTCTGATTGTTGGTTTGGCTTGAAGCCATCTAAAGATGTTTGAGCAGCTTTCAGCCCATATAAAACTTGAGTTTCCATTTAGAGAAAAAAAATTGTTGTATCTATTACAGTTATAGGTAGGTACTTGTAATCATGTCAGATATTAGATTTTATTTCTTCCTAATAACATTTTGATTTTTTTTGTGTGTAATCTGTTGTCCCTTCCTGTTTTAATGTTTTGTTGACAATAAGCAGTCTGTGTGGATGGGAAGATGTGGGGAGTATATTCACTCTCCTGAAATTTCTCTGTTTCTTACTGACTTTCAAAATGAATCCAGTTTTATTTTAGTTATGAGGCATTTCTGACTGTGGTAATTAAGCTCTTAAAAATCAACAAATGAGCCTGTGTTCTGCTATGGAGGTGGTCTGTGGCTGCTCCAGTATTGTCACTTTGAATTAGGAGGTCTGAAGCACCTGAACCTGTTTATTGAGTATTCTCCTCTGTGTATGTGTGTGTGTGTGTATAAGTGATGTATGAAATTACAGAAATCCTCTTTACTTAGTTGTTCTTTCTTGTATCAGAACATTTTATTAGTCACTAACTTCCTTTTCTGCATCTTTATTAATGTGCTGTCCTGCCCTTAGTGTGTTCGGTTTTTAATCAAGATATTGTGGGGACTATTTTGAAGCATATTGCAAATCTGTGTTTCCATTAATCATGTGGAAGAGGCTTCTGGTATAAAGAGAATTAGAGAGCAGATGGAAAGTTATTAGTTTTGGCTGTGCAGTAAGGTTAGGCCCTCTGTAAGAAATCCCATCTAAAAGGACAAGTTGCACTGGATCATTTGCTATCATCTTCTGTTAAGTGTCCCTGTTGTTTCTGGAGTGAAAACCCTCGTATTACCAGTTTATTTAAAATTTTTCAGTTTGACCCAAAGAACACTCTTATTTTTCATAAGATTATTTAAAATAAATTAAGTAGGGTAGAAGAGGGGACTAAAATGCACTTCTGTGGGATTGCAAGTGTGTTTAGAACTTGCAATTTTGAAGTTAAATATGGATGTTTAGTATAGAATCACAGAGTGGTTTGGTTTGGAAGAGAACTCAAAGACCATCTCCTTCCAAGACCCTGCCATGGGCAGGGACACCTTCCACTATCCCAGGATGCTCCAAGCCCCGTCCAGCCTGGCCTTGGACACTCCCAGGGATGGGGCAGCCACAGCTTCTCTGGGCACCCTGTGCCAGGGCCTCCCCACCCTCACAGCCAAGAATTCCTTCCTAATATCCCATCTAGCCCTGCTCTCTGCCACTGGGCAGCCATTCCCCCTTATCCTCTTACTCCATGGCCTTTTCCAACTCCCTCTCCAGCTCTCCTGGAGCCCCTTCAGGTACTGAAATGCTGCAATAAGGTCACCCTGGAGCCTTCTTTTCTCCACATTTCTCCTCTCTTCTCCACCCCATGGCTCACTGAAAAGTATCAGAGTCTTGGGGCATTTTATCTGGAGTACTAAAGTCGTTAGCTTGGAGATCAGTGTGATTTCAGTCTGTTTGTAAGTGTGGGAAAACAAACAAGAGCCTTCCTTCCACCCCAGACAAGTCTTTTCTTGTGACTGAGTGATGTTTGTATTTCTAGAGCCTAAATAATCATTTGTCTCAAGTTAGTTCTCACTGTGAGCTCATTTCCCTTCTTAGCTCTATTACTTGATCCCTGGTGATTCATTACTTGAAGCTGTCACAAAAATAGCAGTGTCCTGCTGGTTTTAAAAGCCTCTTCTTTATATGGAGGATAGTTTTTAAGCATAAATGCCTCAAGGAAGGAATGGATACCAAAATATCAGCATTTATAAATGGTGGCTGTTTGTACACCAAAACAGCACTGCAGTCTGATTTATGAACAAAGGGCCATGACGCTCCCTCAAGGGCTTTTTCACATCAGAATTTTTAATTTTATTGGATTTGTCTTCATATCTCTGGTTTTGTATTTTCAGATTCATTACATCAGCAGTTGGATTTTAATAGAAGTGCAGAATCAGTTAATATATTTGAGTGTGTAAAGAGGAGAAAAGCAGTCATGATCTGTACAGAAAAGAATGTTCCCTGCGTTCTCCTTCCCTTCTTGTCTTGAGCTACTTTAGCTGCTGTGAGTAGAAAACAGGTGATAAATCCCTCCTGGTGGTTATAAACTCTGCTGGCAACTGAATGTGCTGTGGCCTCTTTGCTTGGCTTTGCCTCTCCATGGCAGAGCTCAGAAATTGTATTTGATGCATCTTTTCCCTCCAGCTCTTCATTTGCCACTTGCAGAGCAACTTACTTACAGCCGTATGGGGTAGATAGCACTGACTTCAAAACTATTTAAAATTTCATTTGGAGTAGTTCTGTGAGTTGGCATTTTCTTAAGAAAAAATTTTCAGGATCTGAAGAACAGAAGGGAGTTAGAGGATAGAGGAATAACAGGTATTTGGTTCAAGAACTGTCTCTAAACATACTTCTGCAAAGCAGCTGATGGTAGTGGCAGACACAAGTATAGACTAGTTTGGCATTGACCAGCATTTTCCAAAAATGCTGCTACAGTTTTCACTGCAGAGGATTCAAAATTTTTCAGTTTTGTTCTTTATTTGCTTTTCTTGTAGTAGCAAGATTTCCACTAATTTGCTGGATTATTCTATATATGACAGGTACAAAATCAGAATTCAAGAGATGACTGTAAGAGACTTTAGAAATTAAATTAGAGCTTTATGACTTCAACATTAACTTTAAAGTTCTAATTTGAGTTTGTGTACCAAACCTCTGAATGCAAAAATGTCCCAGATATTCTTTGGAGCACCTTCTGGGTGTGGTGATGTTATTAGCTTGAATCTCATGACTTACAAAGCCACAGAAAAAATTGGTTAGAAAGGATCTCCAGAGGTCATATAATCCAACCTCTTGCTCAAAGCTGGATTAACTTCAAAGCTGAAGTGGGTTGTTCAGGCATGGTCCAGTCAGTTTTTAATTTACCCATGGTTTGGGATTTAAGAACTCCTTTTTCTGAGCAACCTACTCCAGTAGCTTTAACCACTCTTACTGTGAAAGCTTTCTTCCTTCATATCAGAATTGTATCTTCACCCACCCAGTCCGTATCTTCCCAGCTTTTCTTCAAGGACACTACTGGGAGACTGTCAAAAGACTTGCTAAATTCAAGGTAGGCAGCATCCGTGTTGTCCCCACTTGTAACTAGAGCTGAGAGATAATTTTGTAGGTGCAGTAGGGCACACAAAAATCCTCAAGTAGAATTTAATATGCACAACTTTTAATTTCAGTCATGTACCAAAAAAAAAAAAAAACAACAACCAACCCAAAGAAACCAGCACCACTCCCCACAAAAACATCATGGAACAAAACATTCATTGGTGAGAGCGCACAGCACTCTTAATACAGTTTCACAGTTTTTGGAGTAATAAAATCTCCTGAGAGTTGCAATAGATGCAAAATTGTTGTAGCTGTCTTTAATTTTAGGAATTAAATAAAGTTTGGAAAAGACCTTAGAATAAACTGTTAATTTCAGTAGTAAGGCTGTAGCTAAAGCTAGATTTGTTTTTTAATATTTTCTAATTAGTGAGAAAAACTAGAGAATGCTAATAAAAATGTGGAGTATAGAAATTAATTGCTAAAATTTAATTCTTAAACCTAATTCAGGCCTTGTATCTTCAGAAGAATCGCAGTTGCTTGACTTTGACTTACTGATGTTTTCCCTTACAAATTTCTTACTTTTTCGGTTCTTCAAAGAGCAGCTGTAAACTGCAGTATTTCACTGTAAAACTCAGGCATTTTAATTGCTTTCCTCTCAGACTGCTGAGTGTTGATCAGTAGCTCATCCTGTAAAACTTGGTTAGGAAGTATTTGTTGTTTTGGACTTCAGTCTCATTTATCAGTTTCTCTGTGTAGCATTTCAGCAGCAAACACTAAGTCTCAGACTATTACCAAGTATTAATACTGAAAGCCTTTCAGGAGTGTTCCAGAAAAGGAAGCAGCAACTGTCCATTATGCATTACAAACACATAAAGGAATCTGATTTTCCATAGCCCATTATTCATCCTCAGGCTCAGAGTTTGGAGCTGCCTTTGAAGAGATTGCAGAGGCTGCTGCAAAGACTGAAGATCTTTGCCACCCCCTCCAGAGCTGGCCTTCGTTTTCCAGTGAAGTGCAGCTTCAAGCTCACCTGCAAAGCTTGTTAGGCTTACCAATCCTCTTTTTTCTCTTTTTTTCCTTCTTTTTTTTATTTTTTTAAATCTGCTTTCTTTCAAAGAGTCTAATAGTGTGCATAAGTTTTCCTGTTCAAATATTTGTGATCTTCTTTCTGTCCTGGCAGATAACAGTATGCACTCAGGTCCTCACTCTGCCCTCAAGGTGCAGCAGAATTTCAAACCCTTTCACACTGGAACTAAAATATGATCCTAATTTTTTATTCAGTTAAATTTTTCATAGCAGCTCTTGCACCTGTTGCTTCAGTTGGTTGTGTATGGTAACTAACTTTGTGGAGAGGTAAAATACGTTTAAGGTAGCCCAGGGACAATGGTGGAAATCATAGTTCTACTTAGACTGAAGGGAAATGTGTTTTCCCCAGCCATGTTTCCCTCAAATTTTCCCCTTTAAGACACTTAATATGTCGTGATAGAGGATCAAAATTAACAATATGAGGAGAAACACAGTGAAACTTTATCTGTCTTGCTTTCATCAGATTATGTGAAACAGTGTGAGCATTTAACAGGTACTGCTGAATGGAACAAGGTCCTGTTAGATTCAGTTTCTGATACTTTTTGAAAGCTGAGGTGAGGCTGAGGGAGGGGAAGGAGCAGCACTAAAGGAACTGGAGAAGGCACTTCTAGAGGATTTAGCTGCCCTGCTGCCTCTTCTAATACTGCTTTTTTAAGATGTTTGCTATGAAGTAAAATCAAACCTATGCGTATATTGAACCTTTCTTCTTCCTTGCAGGTGACCCCCTGCAGTGCAGTGCTTGGATGGGCCAGTGTGCTCTCTACATAATGATTATGACATTTGAGAAAACCATCATCATCATAGTGCTGCTTATACCTCAGTGGAAAGAGGTTTGTGTTTTTACAGCATTTTACAGACAAGTGAATTTTAGGTGGAAGCTGTAACAACGTCTAGTAGTGTTTATTGGTTTGGCTCAAGCATCATAATTTCCTACAGTCATTGCCAATTAACTCTGTGGTAGTGGTATGTTCTTTTAGTTTAATTGGGGTACTGCTAATGAGGCCTTTATCCGTTGCCAGGAATATCATATCGTATTTTGAGGGTTTTTTGTGAACTGAAATACCTAAAATTTTATTCCATCTCCTTGTCTAAAGTGCCTTTGAAACTACTAAGTGGTTCTTTCTTTTTTTAACTCTTTAATTCTTGCCTACAGCTATTCCGTATTCGTGTAGTATTTTAAATCATTTTCTTTGCCTGCCCTCGTTGATAGGTCTTAACTGTAGAAATTTGCAGTGGATTAGTGAATCTACTGATGCTGACTGGATTAATCTTTATTTTGATGGACTCTGTGCAACCAAATACTCGAAGTGGTACTGTTACAGCCCATTAAAACCAGTTAGCTCTATTGTTTGCTCTGGGCTACTTTGGGAACTCTCTTCTCCTTACTGTGTATTTTGTAAAACTCCGCTGTGTTTAAATTTCCTAAATACGGAATCTACGACATGTTCCTTGGGAGCAGCTCTAAAATGTTCAAGATGATTCTAACGCAGCTCCTCAGACTTCTGTAAACAAAAATGACAGAGATAAGTTTCTTGTCAGCCCCACTTACTTATCTGTGGTAATTTATGAGCTGTCCTAAATACTTTGCTTTTCTCAAAGCTGCCCTTTTTTGGTTCACCTGCGTGATTCCTGTCGCATTAGCTCGTACATGAGCATTGCCCTGCCTAAGCCAGTTGTGTGCACGTACTGCCATGAGCTGAACTCGATCCTGTTCTTTTCACAGGTGGCTTTATTGAATCCCATAGAGAACCCCCAGCTGGAGCTGGCAATCGTCATGCTGATAGTTCCCTTCTTTGTTAACGTTAGTACAACTCACTTCATGAGATGTTTACTTGGATATCCTTCTGCCATGTGTTCATTAGTCCTTAAAACACAGTGTACCTTGGTGCTGAAGTTAACTTAGGGGCTGTTAAAGAATGGGTAAAATGTCTGGATATGTAGATTTTGCAAAGCTGAAATCCAGATGGAGCTAAAGAAGCAGGTTCAGGAGAGGGGCAGAAAGGCCTCATAGACCTCTTTGGCCTGAGGACTTCAGTGGATTGACTGTAGTACTGAAATACTGACACAGGAATTATAAAATTACAGTGAAATTTGCTTCAGGAAGCAGTTGGTCTAAGGACAGACGTCCTGTGAAGTATCCTGTGTCTGACCGTAGCTAATGGGGGCTGGCCTGTGGTGGAGCAGAGGAAAAGGGCAAGTGTGCAGTCATCTTTCCCAAAGTATACTCTTGCAGCAATCTGGGATTTAGGGATTAGAGCCAGAGAGAGTGGGTGTCCTTGCATGTAATAACTGCTGCTAAGGCCTTGCTACGTAAGGGGTTAACATATGATCACTGTGAAGAGTCACTACTTTTCTTATTTTCCTCTCTTCCACAAAAGGGTAAAGTAGCTGGGTTCTAGAGCATTCCTGCAAGGTGTAATAAGTCATGTGACACTGCCTACACAAGATTTAGCTTTTGGCCAATTCAGAATTATTGTCAAGTTCATTTGGTCAGTATTTGGACCTTTCTTCTATTCTGAAGAAAGCTGAACTGTCGTTTTCCCCTTCTCTTTAACAGGCGTTAATGTTCTGGGTAGTAGATAATTTCCTTATGAAGAAAGGGAAGACAAAAGCTAAACTTGAAGAAAAGGAAGCAGGACAAGATTCAAGAAATGGAAGTAAAGTCCGATACAGGAGAGCAGCATCACATGAGGAGTCAGAGTCAGAAGTATGTAGAGTTAATTGTTGCAATTAATGCAATATCAATCCAGTTCATCCCTGCTGATACTGATTTCACTGTAACACTGTCAACTTAGGTTTGATTTTCTGAGCATGTACCTCTAGCAGTAGCTCCTGGCATTTGCAGTTGAGAACCAGATAAGGAAAAAGTCATTGTTGTACCACTCTGGCAGTAAATTTCCTTCCAGATGGGCAGCAAGACACAATAATATGTGTAAATATCACAGGTGAGCTGTGTTGCAAGTGCATCTAAAAAAGACCTCACAGGGAATACAAAACTAATAGACAGTTCTTATTCAAAGAGACGTTAATAGCTTAAAGTGAGAGGGAGCTGGTAGAGGCAACTGACCTGATTTTCTAGAATTATTTACATAGTTGCCTTAGCATAACGTTATTCTAAGTTACATTAAGTGAGCAGTTTTTAGTTCCACTGAAGGATGGGTGGTTTCTGTGACGGTGAGTTGGTTTAGCTTTAGTAAGTTAATGTAACTTTTCAGTGTGATAAACAGGGCTATTTATATGGGGTTTGCTAGGTAATGTGACTGTCTTGTAACAATTGTGGATCAAGAGCTTAAATATTCTCTCAAGCTGCCCCCACTGCTCTGGAGGTGCAGGCATCACTCTTTGGGTTCAGAGTCAGTGGCTGTAGTGAGATTAATATGCATCCATCCTTCTTCCAGGATCATTCCTTCTCCAGAATTTACTGGAGGTTCCCGATAGGATGTGTGATGGTGTTTGATAGTGTGGCAGTAAATCCAAATTGTGTTCCGTAAGCTCTTTCCTGAGCAAATAATAAAGTGCTTTGCAAGCATAAAAAAAGTTTAAAAGTAGCAAGAAGAAGGAACATGACTGCTCCACGTGCTCAGAAGCTGCAATTTGTTTTTAGATCCTTATTTCAGCAGATGATGAGATGGAGGAGTCGGACGCCGAGGAGGACCTGCGCAGACTGACCAACCTAAAGCCCATCAAGAAGAAGAAGCATCGCTTTGGTCTGCCCGTATGACACATTCCTTGGCCTGTGGACTTGCAGGTTCCATGGCAAAAACTTCTGTCAGTGGGGTTTATTGTTGCAATTGCATCTCCCTTTTCATACAAACTGACTTAGAAGCAAGGTCTCCCAACAGAAGGCAAAGCAGTTGGAAGACTTCCAGTTCAGTTGCACTACAAACACGCTGACCAATTATGCAAGAATGTCTCCTCATCATGTGTGGAAAACTGACGAGTCACTAAGGATTCGTGTGGGAGGTGTCAGAGAAGATCAGAGAGAACAGATACAGAATCTTTCACTTTCGGTTACTGATGGGACAGTGTAAGGAGTTCTCAAAAAGGCATCAGAGTTGACTAAGTTAAAGGAGTGTGTTTTGTTACTAAAACTGGCTTTTGCAGCATAATTCCTAGAGCAGAGTAGTTTATGGTTACAAGCTGTAACTTAACGTTATTTTTTTAAGTACAAATGTTTACTTGCTACCGGGTACCTATGGAACTAATAGGTGGAACAAAGATTTTTTTCCAAGTCTTCTCAAATCTATCTGACTATTTTATATTTAAGTTATATTTTCATACAGTTGTATTTAAAGATTCTCTTTGTCAGAGAAAAAGGTGCAGTTCCCTTTTTTGTGCAGAACAGGTCAAAAGATTTGTAGTGAAAATCTTATTTATCCTTGTGTCCTGATTTAAGACAAAGGGATTGCAAAGGGAAAAGCTCTCTGTCACTGCTGAAGTCACCAAATATCACTAAAAAATGCAGTCCTGTGTGTGCTCTTGACCACATAATTTGAAAATTCGTTTTTCAGTAGGAGGTGGTGTTTGCATATTTGACAAACGTGCACTTTAGTGTATAACAAAAATCCATTGTGATAAGTTATTTGTGAAATGAGTATCTATGGATAACTCTACTTATTTCTGTTTCTGCAAGTCTCCTGTGCATACCTCTCAAATGACCCAAGAGATGGAACATTTCGGATACTTTTCCTATTATAGGGCCTGCGGTACAGGACTGTGATCTGATTGAAGCAGTTGTGATACAATAGTGCAAAAATACAATTCTGTCCCTTGTTTTTAGTTGGAAAAGCAATCTTCTACTTAATGTGCTTAACAGCAACAACAACAAAATTTCTCCTATTTCATTTCCATAAAGTCTCATTATCCTTCAGTAGTAAAAGAACAACCCCAAGGGGTCCAGTGCAGTTGTTACCACGGCATTTCTGTGGTTTTCAGTGTCTCTTCTGATAATTGAGAACACGTGGTGATCTGAAACCTAGCAGACATGTTTTCAGTGACATCCTTTTGCTTTGCGTATTTTCTAAAGGATTGTTTCTGACAGCTTTCCTTGCTTAGTTGAACCTTGTGCAGGACAAGGCGATGTGTCAAAGAGGCGACAACAGACCTTAAATGCAAATCTATTGTAGTATCTGGGCACCAGAAAAATTCCAAGCCTTAAACCAGTTTCATTGGAAAACTGCTCAGAACTTTTTAAGATTTTTTACATTTTTTTATAGATTTACTAGGTCTTAATGTGATTTATTATCCAGACCATTTAACTGGGCCTTAGTAAATACTGAACTGTGTGCTCCCGTGCTTACTTTCACTACTCCAGCATCCCTTTTCCCGGTGGCTGCCAAGGGGGACACGATTTTCTGACACCTCGGGGTGCCCAGCCAGCTCAAAGGGACATTTACCAAACCCCAGGTTTTAGTTGAGCCACTGACCTTTGTTACTGTGCACTGAAACGTAAGAACTGCAATAAGTTACAGTATTAGTGTTTCCTTTAGACTAAATCTAGAAACTAATGACAGTGGAAGCTTACCTGAGTTCTTTTGACTTGGGGGCTGGGGAAATGTCCCTGATCAGTGTTGCCTCTGGTTTGGGGGGTTTGGGGGTTTTTTTATTGATCGTGTGACTCGCATCTTCTCTGGAATGTTGACCGCTGGGTGGGCGCAGATCTCCAAAAGCACAGTACTTCAAGGAATTCATCAACAGAATAGTCTCCTACAGCTCACTATTCCAAAGGGATTTAAGAGCTAGGACTGGCTCTTGTCACAATTGTCATCATTAATTTTTTTTAGCATAGGATTTGTTCTGTTTCAGATAGTGAACTAAAGCTACTGACCATGTGCTACGTCCCAGTGCAGAGCCATGGCTGTCCTTGCCAGCTGAGATAACTGAGCAGCGCACACAAATTTAACTGTACGAGCTTGCATCTTATCTTCCTTTTTCCTCCTCCACTTACTTCAATTATCAAAATGATTCTAGTCTCATGTTTAGTCTGTGAAGTGTCAGTATAAAATTATGGCCTTAATCATGTAAAAATATTTGTTTTGAGCAGACCTCAAGCTTATTGACCAAGTACAAAACAGTATAAAGCGCTATGGAGCAGTTTCCTGAAGGTGGTTATAGCAAAGGTTCTGAATGCCTAATTTTTCATGTCTTAAGTGCTTAAATGTCTCTTGATGTGAGATCTAGATATGCCTAGCAAGATGATGTAGTAAAGCACTATGAGCCAAAGACACAGAATTATTTTAAATACCACAGTAGAAACGGGATGAGCAACCTTCAGAGGGGAAAAAAATTACTTTCTCTACTAAGACAATAATTTTATTTGGAATTCTAGCTAAATAACAAAATCTGGTTGTTTTTTCTATACATTCTTTATTATCATCGTGAAAGAGATGGAAAATGTAAAATTGGCAGTTTTCCTCTCTGTAAGGTAAAAATTGGAATTCTTCCAGTAATTATGAGTAGGACAAGTGCTTTTGTCTGACAGGCTGGCATGTATGAGAAGGGAGTGTGTGCCTAGTGCTTCACTATGTCTTACCACTCGCTGAAATGGATTGGCAGTACAGTCTGAAATGGACTTTTCATAAAGAGTTGATCCAGTAGTGATGCTGCAACATCACGTTTGCATTATCCTCAAATTGTCACTCAGATTTCTGCCTGGCAAATGTACTTCAGGACGACTCATAGCAAAGGTTTAATTCAGGCTGTGCTTAGAAAATAGGATTCTGTTTAATGAAAATAAGCTATGTAGTGAATGCCAAAGTAAGAGAAAGGGATTACAGCTTAGAGAAGAGACACAGAAATGTTGGTGGAGATGGAATTCACCATGAGTGGTCAACCTAAATGTATTAACTGTTCCTAGTATCCGACTGTGACACATCTGCATAAACCTAAAACACTGGTGTTGTCTAATATGTGGTTTCCAAGTTCTGGCTTCAATATGTTCAGGTCCCCTTGTCTTACTTTAAGTAGGTGAATGCTGTCTGTTAACGTTGCTAACTAAAATGTACTATAGCTTTTCTTCAGGGAAAACTCAGAAACTGAGTTGCAAATTAGAGCAATGCAAAGTGATCCCCTCTGGCAGGCGTCTGCTCCGATCCCTGCCGAGCCTGGGGAGGGGGGCCTGGGCTCTCCCGCTCCGCTCAGAGCTGAGCATCACAAGGAATCTCTGCCACTGTGCTTGACTAACCCGTGTTTGCAACTTTGCTGTGCTTTTTACAGGAGAAACCAGTAGTGAAAGCGAATAAATTCAGCCACATCAAGTCAGAGTACATCTACAGCATAGGTGTGCAAACTTTTTTAGGTAAAGTTTCCAGTTCAATTACTGAAAATGACTACTATGGTTTTACAAAGTAAAACTGCAGTATCTTTAAAAAAGGGACTCTTTTGTAGGTGTTTTCGTCTTGCGTGGGTATCCGTCTCCAACTGAATGTGGGGTTTGTTTGTAAGTAAATTCAGAGTATAGCCAGTGTGAGCAAAACCAACAGCTGTATTCTGCTGCCCTCTGTTTGGACCATATTGTTTAATCAGTGGTGTTACCTTAAACTTTTAAGAGTATCTGATGTAATTATATTGTATAATGGTTTACAATAAAGTTTGACTTATTACAGATTTGTACACTTGTTTTATACTTGTTCTGTTTCAAGGTGCCTGTGTCTCAGTGTTTATAGTGTGCTCTTGTGGGGAGCAGGTTTTGCTACTTGAGTTTGACTTCAGGTCTAATTCTGCACACTGTTACGTTGATTTTAATTTCAATGTATTCATTTAGCTTAATGGCAAGTCCCATTAGATCAGGAAGAGCCACTACTCTTAAGTTGCAAATTTTGTTTACAAGTTTAGGAAGCCTTGCAGGCTCCTCTCAGATCCATTCCCTGTGGAAGGTTTTTTTTTACTGTGCAGCTGCACCGTATGAACCCAATCCTGCCTCTGTAATTCCTCTGTAACATTTGTCTATTATTTTCATACTTTCCACCTGCCACATCCAAGCAGCCCCATACCCACTGTACCCTTACAGGGAATTCAGAGTACAATCTTCACTCTACCAAGTGTCAGTCCCCTGAGGGGTTGT
Organism: Cnemophilus loriae; assembly: GCA_013397755.1. NCBI lineage: Eukaryota > Metazoa > Chordata > Aves > Passeriformes > Corvidae > Cnemophilus > Cnemophilus loriae. The sequence goes on along the minus strand of VZTF01002956.1, from coordinate 1,084,030 downwards.
TAGCACTTTCCTGGACAAGAAGTCAAATCTTCCCTGAGATTTGGAGGCCACAGTGGCAGCCATGTGTACATTCACTAAATTCTCTATGGTCATCGCCATATTTTAGTTGGAACCGTTCCTCAGCAAAGGAGTTTTCCACAATTCCTATTGCCGTGGAAGATTAAAACTTGTATTTTTAATAGCCACCGTTGGATAAATGAGCTGTCTTGTTCCATTATCATTCATGTCCCATTTAACAGATCTCAGGACCTCAACCAGGTGAACAGGATTTCTGCTCTAAAATTTAAGTAACTGTAGATTTGGGCTGGGTTCTTTGTGAGGAAAAATAGCACATAATCTGTGCAAGAAAATTATTGTGCCTGTTCTTGAGTGCTGGTTTAAGAAATGTAATTGGAGAGAACAGAACTGTCCAGGCTTTGGGGATTTTTTAGGATGTGCTTAGGATGTGTTGCCTACTTCTCTAAGTACTTCACATGCCCCAAATGGCAAGCAAGGTTCAAGTGGTTTGATTTTGTTTGTGTAATGATTTTGTTTGTATAGATTAAATTTCTATGAAAGCACAACTCTGTTGCTTTTGAGTGAGGAATATGCAGTACCAATTAACTGAAGCAATTTTGAAAGCTGAAGGGAAAATAATAGTTCAGTGTCTTGAATTCTAAATATTTGCTTTAAACATGCAGAATGTTATTTTCCTGTCATAACAGATAGTCAGAATAGTGACACTTGTGGGACTGTAGAGAAACATCTTAGTAGAGAACTGTTACTTTGTACAATAGAAAAAAAAATCTGTTCTTTCTAAAGTCAGTGTTTTATTCTTGTTTTGTTGGCCTACTAAGGGCACTGCTGCTCTGCAGAAACGCTTCCTCTGGTTACTGAGCAGTGGGTTTAAAATAGAAAATCAACCTAAGGAATGGCCAAGGACGTCACATCCGAACTGCTTCTTAGCCTACAAATAATTCCCCCAATAAAGGAGAAGATCTCAGGCCTGGAAAGAGTTCATCTTAAAGGCAGACTGAGCACTGGGACGCTGGGGGGGGATAGTTCCTACAGCCAACAGATCCCACAGTCCTGCTCGTACAGCGCTAGAGCTGTGGTTTGATGTCATGATTTCATAGTGAAAAACAAATTTTTTGTCACCTCTTGTGCTTCTCTGTACCCTGAAAGCACTGGCAGAGCTTGAGGAAAGGCCAGGGCAGATTTCTACCACTACAACAGTTGGATCTCTCTAGTGGAAGGTGTTTGGAGGTCTGCTATGGCTGCCCTCCTTACAATTAACCCACTTGGCTGGAGTCTTGGTTCGTTGTGGGTGTTGAGTGCAGTCACAAAAGCTGATTTTTTTGTATGATGTAAAGATTTAATGTAAAAAACCAAAAAGGAAACAATCTCCCAATAATGAAAAATAGAATTCATGCTCAGAGGTGGCTGGGCTTTCCTTAATTAAAAAACTGTTTAGAGAACAGATAATAAAAGTTGTAGGAAAGGTTTTACTACTGTCAGCATGTGCAGTGGGGAACACTGAGTTTATCCATGTCTGAGTAAGCTGTTCCTGTACAGATGTGGGTGAAATGGTTAAACCTGGTAATAGTGCTGGGAGTAGAAAGTGATTTTACTCTCTCAGTTGTGTAAGAGCCAGCACCGGAGCATGATCAGTGATAGAGCTGTAAGGGTAGAGCTGTGCCCTACTTAATTAACTCTCCAAAAGACACAAAATACTCTTCTGTTAAAGATCCTGGTGCAAAAGCAATTCAGGGCACAGTTATGCTTTAGATATTAGGTTTATATCATCCTTAGAGAACATATATTTTGTTATGCTGGGAAAGCAATGCCCACTCTTGGTTTTTTTTTTTTCCCCTCCCTCCCCCAAGAGGATTCGGAGTCAATTTTGTGTCCATAACAACATTTTGCCTTTTAAAGTTATAAATAGAGCCCCAGCAGGCTCCCCGGGAAGCGTTTTTGTAGGGAGCGGGCTTCCCGTGCCTGCTGCCGCAGCTGCCTGCCCCCGTCAGCCCAGCCCGGTGGATGCTGCACACCTGAGTCATCGCCAGGAATAAACCTCCCGACAACAACAGCCTCCCTCAACCCGAATCATCCCGGCGCTGCTTTGGGAAGATGACCCAGCTCATGACTTCACTCAGATGCTCTATATAAGTCCAGGAAAACAACAGGCGCTCGCAGAGCTCACGGGCTGGATTTAATCAAAGCCGGGAACGACCTGGGAGGGATTTCAGCGAGGGAGCACCGCAGTTATGTCACAGGTACGGGGACATCTGTGCGCTGCCTGCCCTCGGAGCAGCGCCTGGCAAACCTGTCGCTGGTTTGGATGCTTTGCTTGGAAAAGCTTATTAGCGAGTTCCTCGCTTTAACCAGTGAATTCAGCTTTTCTGCTCCGTGACTTGCGTGATTAAAATATTTTAACAAGTACATTCTTAGGAAGGGTTATTTGGAGAAGAAGGAAAGCAGCTGCCCTCTACATGGTTAATAAATTTAGCTTTAAAATGCTCTGGTTTACCTTAAATATTTTTATTTCTGTAGAAAAGTAAAAATCATTTTCCTTGCTCTGCTTCGGGATGTTCCATAGAAGGAGGAATCTCTGCCTTTCCAACACACTTTCTCAGTGATTTTGAAATTCTGTTTTGAAAAGAGGTGGCTGTGCTGAAATGTCACGCTGTAAAGCTTAAAGTATTAACATGCAGGAGAAAAGAGTGTGACTGAAAATTATAACTGTTAGGATACGATATTTGAGACTGAAATTTTGTTCATTTTATAACTCATGGTTTGTCTTTAATGCGTTCCCCAACAATCAGTGTTTCAAAGTACTCTTGAAATTAGCTCAGAAGTGTTGAAGTTTTGATAAATGTTACATTTGCAACACAAGCTGCATGTGCCTGGCAGAGCTCTCCTCAGCATGAGAGTTTTACGGGATGGACGGGATGCACAGGCAGAATGAGAGCACAGTTCTTCAGCCACAGAGGGTAACTCAGTTCAGCTGATTTCCTTTGCTCCAAAGAAAACGGGACTTAAACCCCAATTGTATGTCTTGTAAAGTAGCACTTTTTGGCTTGTGACAGGAGGAGATAAAGCACAGGCTGCACGCCTGTGCCAGCTGGGAATGGCTCCTGGCAAACCCTGCTCACAAATTCTGGCAGCAATTAGCAGTGGTGGGGCTGCGACGGTGGCAGCTGCTGGCCAGGGCTCACCGTAACCTCTCTGTGCACCAGCTTTGCACTTCAGCTGGGGCCAACTAATCCACAGCAACTGTCCTGCTGGAAAATCCTCCAGTGATCAAAGCATGAGACGGTTTATTTTAAAATAACTGGGTGACATTCACAGCTCTGCTCAGCCTGGCTGTATCTGTGTGCATCTCAAGCGCCACCTTTCCTCGCCCTGTCCCCAAGAATTCCCTTGTCTCAGTGGGAGGAAGCCTCACAGTTACTGTTGCCAATAATGGGCGGAGGACCTTCGCAGATTTCACATTTCTGTTAATAAACCAAGGGGCTTTTTCCCTTCCTGGGCTGGTTGCCTGTGGAGCGTGCCATGGGTGTGAGGGACAGTTCCCATCACATGCCAGTTGTTACAGGACAGGTGACTCCCTGGCTGTGGAGACGTTTGATTCACCATCTGAACAACCATGCATGAGCTGTTGTGAATTTTGAAGGGTTTGCTGGCACCCTTTCCCCTCGCTTGCTTTGGCCGCTCATGAGTGTTTTCCCCGGAGATCTCGTAAATGTTTTGTTTCCCACAACACATGCAAGTGAGATTGACAGTGAGCTATTCTGAGCGTTCCCAGGAATTTGCAGCAGGCAGAAAACGTGCTGAAGGCTCCAGTGGAGCCAGCCCACCCGACCAAGAGCCAGCCATGCATGCACTGTCTCTGCAAGCTCCCTGGGACTCTCTGCTCCAGCCATTTGTAGGCCTTGAGGGATTTGTTTCCCTCCACAACTGTTTTTAGCATCACAGGCAGTGCCTGGAAGTGCCTGAGTAGGCTCCACCACTGCCAGAACCCAAATATCAAAAGCCCTGTGTATGTAGCAATGGTCAGAGAAGTTTCTTGTTGATGTTTCAGTGTGTAAATCTATTAGGGTTGGAGTGTGGGGTTCATCTGTTCTTCTTGTTCATATCTCTGTGCCCCTGAATCTTGCCACGAGGGCTGCCTGGTGGGACACTGGGAATCTGTCCATGAAAAAATAAACTGAAGGGGGAATATTTATGGTGTTGGCTGCTGCAGAGTGAGGTTGTGTCTGACTGTGGAGTGCTAATTTAAAGATAGGGATAGGCTGATACGAAGCAATGTTATCCCTATTTCCTTGTAGTGGGATAAACTGTAAACAGATTAGTACTTGGCTGTTGCAGTGCACCGCCTCATGATGCATCTGTTTCTGTATTAGATTTCCTTCTCCTTCTTTGGGTTCCACGTCCAGTGCTTCAGATGTCTTCAGCAGAGAGCCCTGTTGGGTGCTCAGATGCTTTTGTTCCTTAAATTTAAGATTGATAACTATGGGTCAAGTGTTCATTCTAACTAAAGCAAGTCCACATTCTGAATCTCTCTGACCAGTTTCCCAAAGAAGCAGTAAGCAGACTGAGGCACAAGTATTTAGTATTAAAGACATTTTTCCTTTCCAAATATTAGACATATTCTTGAAGTACCGATCAGTACTTGCAGAATGAGCGGGCAGGGCCGGACAGACAAAATCTAAGAAGAAATTTTTTTTTTTTTTAAATTAAGCAGTCCATTGCTCTTTCAAAGGCTGTACTATAAAAAGACAATTTCAGAACAGGAAGAATGATAGCAGATACTGGGAAGGGCAGTGAAATTGTGATTATGCGAAGATCTGAAGTAGCTGAGTGTGTAATCTCATAACTGAAATAGGTGAAATATTGTGTTAGCAACTCTGTATGTTGTAGGCTTTGGGTTGAGGCAGCTTTGTTCCCTGTGCTTCAAACACAAAATACTGATATGTGAGTGTGTTTCTTAGCCAGCCCCTGTGAAAAAGAAGCGTCCTCCAGTGAAAGAAGAAGACCTCAAAGGAGCCAGAGGAAACCTTACCAAAAACCAGGAAATTAAATCCAAAACCTACCAAGTGATGAGGCAGTGTGGTAAGTCTCCTTGATTGGAAACAATTAAGCAGAGTAAAACATTGACTTAATTGCCCTTTTCAAGGGAAAGGGTCACCTCTGGAGCAGCAGCCTGCTGTTCGTCTGATGGGCAGATGAAGTATTTATCAAATGTGTATATATGTATTTCAGCAGCACTAGTTTTTCTCCCTGAGTTTGGGTGGTACTTCACTGATTGTCTCTCCTGGTTTTCTTTTCCAAGAACAAATGGGCTCTGCAGCACCTTCCATATTCAGCCGGGCTCGGACAGGAGGTGAAACAGTCTTTGAGAAACCGAAGGATGAGCCCGCCAAGAGTGTCTTTGGCTGACAGTGGAGCCGGACGCGTCTCACCCAAATGATTCTTGTAACATTTTTCAAAATTTCTGTTCCTTACACTAAAGGCACTGTAGACTCAAGCAGCTAATTTCCACTGTAAGTCCTTAAGCAGGGAATATACTCATGTCAAAGAGTAAAATTTCCATGTTCATTTTTATTACATGCTTTCTTTCTACGTATTGGACAATGTTTGCTATAATTGTTTAATAAAAAAAGGTTGTTGGACTCAGCTTGGCACACGGTGGTGACTCATTTCAGTTTGGGCTCAGATTAATTCCGTGGGTGCTTTGGCACTACAGGCGACAATTTCGTCTGTCAAAAGCAAAGAACAAACACCCTGATGACACACTCTCAGTGTCAGTGCAATTTCTTCACACCATGCCCTCCCCAGGAGGCAGCTGAGGAGGAGCTGATCAAAGGGGCAGCACAGAAACCTGGAGATTTCACCCAAATTTGTGTTGCCTCCAGTGGCACCTTGGCGAGGGCCCTCAGGGTGGCGGCACAGCACAGGGTGCTGGCTCTCCCCTCACGGTTTCCCGCTCGCAGCTCTCCCCTCAGGGTTCCCCTTCACAGTTCCCCCTCACAGTTTCTCCCTCATGGCTCCCCTCTTCACAGTTCCCCCTCGCATCTCTCCCCTCACACCCCTCACGGCAGCAATGCCATGATTTCCCTTCGTGCAGCTCAGCTGGGAGGTCAGAGGCCCCCAGCGCTCAGAGTGCCCCAGCACCGAGGGGGATTTCAGCTCGTTCCCCAGCGGCTGTTTCCTCCTGTCCCGCTGGATCGAGGGAGAAGTGGAGTGATAGACCCAGCCGCCATGTCCTGCCTGACCATGGAGATGAGAATACAACGAGTGTCTCTGTACAACACCAGCACACTCTGAGGGGAAGCTGGGGTATTTTTCAGTGTTGTTTACTTCTTGATTTGCTGCATTAAACATCAAACCTGTTTTCTCCTAAACCCCAGAATGCTTCCCCTCAGCTGGATATTTGTGCTAAAACACAGAGGAACCTCTTTGGGCACCTGCCATGCTTTCCACACACCCTGAGTCTCTGCAGCACGTCTGTGGATGGTAAGGTAGGTGCCACCTTTGTTTAAGAAACTGCTTTTATTTTACACAGGCTAGACCTGATTAAGAGGTTAAAGTGATGCCAAAGTTCTCTGTGCACCATGAAATGTCTCATATTTGGCTTTTGTGTCCCAACACTTGACAGATAAAATGTGAAAATGTCCACACAGATCCCAGAGAGGCTGTGGAGAGGAGCTCACAGAAGGCAGCAGCAAATCCTTTGGCTTTAAGGGGAAAGCTTCCTTAAAGATCTTGCTGGTGCATTGCCTTGCCCTGTTTTTTTCACTTTAAAAGATTATTATTTGCAGCCCAGACCCTGCCTCCTCGCTTTAGTGGGCACAATTTCTCCATGGAGCACAGGCTCTTCACAGGTACGTTCACAGAGCTTTTTCCCAAGAAAGATGCTTCCAGAGCACGAAAAAAGTCATGGTTAAAAAAAATCCTGCCCTGATAATGTTGGATGCATTGGGTTTTACAAATGCTCCTTAATTAACCTGTGATGAGAAGTTGGCAGGAGATTGTTCAATAGTTATAGAAATGCTGATGAGGGACAAGTGGGGTAAAATGTTGTTATCGCTTTCTTTTGTGCAATATGAGGGCCTGACCTGCAGGTTTGCAGGTGGAGTAGCAGGACAGGGGGGTGCTGTATTTCAGACCCTGCTTTGGATATGTTGGTGCTGATTTAGCAAAGCACAGAAGCCTCTGTGTCCCACACAGATTCTACAGGGAAGCCAAGTGAGGTACCTTCCAGAATCGTGGGATTTGGCAAAGAGCTCTATTTCCAGGATGTTGTCAAGTTCAATTACTTGTGCTGCTTTCAAGTGTGACAATATGGACTGAGGATCTTTTTTAGTTTTCCTGTCTTTTAATGTGGACCTCATCTGAAAAACGCGAGGGGCAGAGCTGACACTGCAGCCTGAGTCTGTGCAGTGAAAGCAGCTCTTTAACATCCGTGTGATTTTACATGTGGGCATTAGAAAACTGATGACAGATCCACTTAATGAAAGCTTTGGCTCTTGCAGCTCTTAGGCCACTAAGTGTCTAATCCTGTGTATTTTAAGGGATTAAAGCATTACATGAGTGGTTCAAGTTAATTGAATGTATAGCAGTTTAATTTTGTCTTTTAAAATAGATATATTTACATGTCCTGCTATAAAGGATATGTTATATTGCAAGTGGTATAAACAGTCTGCCTGGGAGGAATGAAGTTTATTTTTTAAAAGAGTTACTTAAAGCACAAGCCTTGTAAGACCAGGCTGTGCTTAGCACACTCTTTGTAGTGAACTTGTAGATGTCTGGTAAGTAATAAATTACTGAGCTCTGCTTTAGTGTCTCCTTGCAACTCTGAGGCCACTAGAAGCTTGCTCTCCACATGGACACTTTGTAAAATAGGCATGAAGCAAACACAGATGCTTATATTTCCACAGGATCTTTGAGTTAATTTATGACAATGAATGGCACTACCTACCAAGGATCATGGCTTGTCAGAGGAAGCCACAGTGGGTGTTTCACAAGTGCTGCTCTGTACCTCTCGTGGGCCAATTGTGCAGGGAGGCACAAGGGTTGAGGAAATCACCAGCTGTAATATCTCATGTGAACGTTGCCTGTCCTGGCAATCTCCAAATCTCTGAAGTGCTTGTGATAATGTTAAGGATGTGCCCTTTCAAATTATTACTGTGGAATATGGTAGAGATGCCTGCAGCTTGTTGCACAGACCAAGTCATCTGCCCGAGGAATTTCATGTGACACAGTGAAATCTAATTTAAAAAAAAAATAGGGATTTCCTAATTTTATGTGTTATGAAACATTAAAATTCTAATGTTTAACAGCAAAGATCTGTTGGAAAAATAAGCATTAACCAAGTCCAAGTTTTACCTATGTTTAATGGGTAAATATTAAATTTCTGGGTCTCTTCAAAGTCTACGTGATATCCCCAAGTACAAGTTACTCATTAACTGATTAAGACAAATAGAGATTTCATTTGAAAATTTGTTTTTTCCAAAATGGAGCAGAGAACATTGCTTGCACTGATGGTCTTTTCCTCACTCATAGTATTAGCAGAAACTATTGATCAGAAGGTATTTGCTCTATTTTTATTATCAATATCTCATTTGGTGATGCGGTGGTATAGCGGTAAGTGGCCAGGTAGTGCAGGTAACTCCTCTGGTAACCATCTCCTGGGGAGCCTTGGGTGGATTGTGTTGAGATTTTAGAGCTTTGGGTCCTTTTAAGGTCTTTTTGGTTGGTTGTTTGGGCTGTTATAGTACAAATGTAGCAGGGGGCATTTGCAGATGTGTCTGATCATGCTCTTCCTCGGGGATGTAAGATATCAAGTTTGAGAGATCAGGAGCTCTGCCTTGGCCACCGGATGAGGTTTGGATCTTGACACAGGACCAAGCAAGCACTATGCAGTGCCAGGAGGTTTCTGATGAGTGTTTAACAATGTATATGAAATGGAAAAGAGGGAAGGAGAAAGTTGTTTGCACTGTCTGGAGAAGCAAACTGTGTTTTGTACCATCACGGGGTATGTGTGACTGGTGGCATTGTAAAAACATCCATATTGGAGAAGAAGAGGAAGCTTTAGGTCAGAAGGTTTCTCTGTCCATCGTGCCTACTCAGAAAAGTGTGAAGTGGAACTGTAATGGAGGCGGGTGGGAGGCAGGGCCAGACCTTGTGGCTGCTGCAGGGGCAGCAGAGGGATCTGCAGGAAGCCATGGATGGCATGTATGGGCCCACAGTGCCTTTGCCTTTGGGTATGTGCCTGGGGCTGGTCCTCTCTGCTTCCTTCACCCGGGGCACAGTAATGCTCCTCCCCATGCATCCCTGTTTTGTGACCCTGGTTTGTGCTGGCCACAGCCTAAAATGCTGCTGGGGCTGGGTGAGTGCAGGAGATGCAGGTCCTCCTCCCTGCAGCATCCCGTGGGCACATGGCAGAGGAATGGATTTTGCACAGGGTAAGTTTTGCACAGGACAAGCTCCTCCTGTGTTGGAAGGATCCTCAGTGGGCAGCAATGGCCACCACGTGCCTACACTGCCCCAGTGAGCCACAGCTTGGGGCTTGGTGCTCCTTATGGCAAAACCTCGCTCTGAATGTGCCATGGGCAGTTTTGAGTACAGCAGGGCAGCAAACTTTTGAATTTCAGCCAGTGTCCTGACTGAGAAGAGGCGTCTGGATGCTACTAGTTGGGAAGCAAAGTACAGGAGATTAGTTATCAAAATAGCTAAAGATCAATTAGACTTTCAAAAGACCTGGAGGCTGGAAAAGTAAAAACAGAACTGCAATGATATGTTCTGATGCTGAGCTTTTTTATTTTAATCAACTATTGGACTGTTGTGAGGCTGGTGATGCCCAGATCAACCTTTCTTAGTGCCACTGCTGAAACATGGGTAGGACCTTTGAGAGACATCCCAAATACAAAAGGAGGTGTTCATGTAGGCAGGTGCTCCAGGCAGTTCTCAGTCCAGCCACCCTCTGGGGTGTTCCTGGGCAGCTGTAGAATGGTGCCCTCCTCCTCTGGGCATCAGGGCCCTGCAAGAACCAGACCAGGAGAAATATGAGTGCTCAAAGGGCATCTCTGCTTGTGCAACCAGTGAGGGGTTGGGAGGCCCATGCAGGGTTTCAAACCTCCTAAACATCCTGTGGGACACAAGATACCAAGTTGGAAAACAGGCAGCAAACTCAACAGCTGGGAGAGCAAATAAAAAGTCACACAGAAAACAGGGCCCTTCCCTGGGTCAGGCCTAAAGAGGCTTCTGAGCTTCCTGAGGTAAATCTTGGGCAATGCACTGGGGTGATGCAGCAGCAGCTTCACTGTACCCTAAGGAGTGAAAAAGGTTCAACAGAAGCTTCTGTGGAACAGCAAAATGCAGATGTAGCTGCAGGTTTTGAATGGGGCAGTGGTTGTGGCTGCAGAGATGGGAATAAGCATACTGGTCCAGAACAATCCCCGCCCCAGTTCATTCCTTCATCAGACTTTTCCAATAGCATCATCCAGGTAAGCATGGCCTGGGAGCAAAACCTGGGTGTTTCTCTTCGTCTGTTTATTTTTTTTCCAGCCTGCTATTGAAATCTACAGCCTCCATGTGGACTGCAAGGTCACATCACGATTTGCTCACACTGTCATCACCAGCAGAATTGTCAACCGAGCCAATGAGTCCCGAGAAGCCACCTTTGAAGTGGAAATACCCAAGACAGCCTTCATCACCAACTTCTCCATGTAGGACCAGTCCTTACCTGTGGCGTGAAGGAGGCAGCTCTGGGGGGTTCATCTTTCTGCTCAAGAGCCTGCTGGGCAAAGAGCACAGAAAGGGTCCTCTGCAAAAATGCTCTGTGGGGAAAAGTAGTAGGCAGCCAAACAGAAAAGAGGTGCCGAGGGCCAGGCTGTCTGCTGCACTGGGTGGGTGACAGACGTGCTCAGTGGTGATGTTTCTCCTGCTCCAGCCCCCTCAAGACTCTGCAAGGACAAGGGTTCTGTTGTGGTGGTGGCTCCTGGCATCCTCCTGTGTGGGGAGGGATTTGGGAGCCAAACAGCATCCCTTGCTCATGCCCAGAGAGCCACAAAAAAAACTTATGTTGAGTTTCTTTCACCAGTGCATTCCTTCTAATATTAATTAATTTTTATGAAACCAAACAGGTCCATCGATGGTGAAGTATACCCAGGAATAATAAAGGAGAAAGTTGCTGCTCAAAACGAGTATGACACGGCAGTCTCGCAAGGGCAGAGCGCCGGCCTCGTCAAGTACGTTGCCATTCTGAGTGAGGCTGCTCCAACACCCCTCCTTGGCTTCCTGTTTGCCTGGGGGCAAGATTAAACCCTGGAGACAGCCACATCTCACTGGGGACAAATGTGAAAATCAGTCTGGGGTTCTTGGTGGGAGGGACAGTGTGTATTTGTGTGTGTGTATATATATATAAATTTACTTTTTTTCTACACACACATATATATATATATTCACATATGTATGATTTATATGTGGTCCTGCAATGGGCTCCAGAGGGAAGCATCCGTGTTTAGCATTGCCCTGGGACTTGCTGTCATAGAATCACTGAATCACAGATCACAGAATGTTCTTGAAAGGGATCTACAAGGATAATTAGGTCCAACTCTTAAGTGCATGGTCCATAGAGGGATTGAACCCACAACCTTGTTGTTATTAGCACCATGCTCTGACCAACTGAGCTAATCACAGGGTCAAGGGTCCTTAAGGATCACCTAATTCCAACACCCTTGCCATGGGCAGGGACACCTTTCAGGTTTCTCAGAGCTCCATCCAGCCTGGCTTGATGTCATTCGAGAGTACCTTGCCATGCTGGGATGATGCTCAGTGTTGAGTCTGCTTCCTCACAAGCACAGAGGACCATGGCACTTGAGCAGGTATCACAGCTTCAGGGTATATTTAATCTGTGCTTCACAGGTATTCAGTCTGAGGCATGCAGGGGTTTCTGCTCCATTTCTCAGCTTGCACCCATGACACATTAATGTAATATATGTGATGAACGTAATAGCACCTGCAATGTAAAAAATCCTCTCTATGATGAACAATATTTACCGCTACTCTTTTTTTTTTATTTATCCCATGTGGCCCTTTGGCCTTTATTTTACATGCTTCACAAACTGTGGCCACCACAAGGAAACCTTCCCTGCAGGAGGTAAATCCCTGTTCTTCCCCCCCAGAATTACAGACAGAAAGCTGGAGCAGTTCCACGTGTCCGTCAGCATTGCAGCCGCCAGCAAAGTCACTTTTGAGCTGACCTACGAAGAGCTGCTGAAGCGGCAGCTGGGGAAGTATGAGCTGCTCATTAAGGTCCGGCCCAAGCAGCTGGTTAAGCACTTCCAGGTGAGCTGGGCAGGGAGCAGTGCCATGGGTTTTGGCACAGCCATGTTCCCTCTGAGATGCTGATGCTGACTTGTTCTCTGCTGCCAGATCGATGTGCACATCTTCGAGCCCCAGGGCATTCACTGCTTGGAGACAGACAGCACATTCATGACAAATGAGTTAACTGAGGCACTCACCAAAGTGCAGAATGAAACCAAGGTAAAGCAGCAGCTGCCAGAGGTTACTGCCAGTGGCAGCTCCAAGTTATATTGCTTTAAATCTTTCCTTCTGATTGCTTTGCAGGCTCATATTTTATTTAAACCAACTGTAGATCAACAGAAGACAGATTCTGGACTCGATGAAACACTCCTCAGTGGTGATTTTGTTGTGCGTTATGATGTTAAGAGAGAAGCCACTGCAGGTGATATACAGGTAACAAAGAAATAGAAATGAAAATGATTTCAGATCACAGATAAGTCTGAATGTGAAGTGCAATCAGCAAAATGGCAACATTTGCTTTGAGACACCAAGAATGACAGGAAAAGCACTTTCCATTAATCCAGGGTCAGCATGAATTGAGAGTGATATTCAGTAAATCCCCAGAGACACCAGGTATATTGCAAAAATGGATCACTCAGGAAAAACAATCAATCTTTCAAATTTTATTCAAATACCAAATCTATATTGGTGTTTCATAGATGTCTTTACACTCTTTTAAAATTATTATTTTGGCTCCTCTTAAGTGTATTTGTGGGTTCTTGTAAATGAAGTTTAGAGGAATGTGATTTATATAACTTAAAATGATGCTTGGTCTCTGTGTTTTTTGTGATGACTGAGGCATAACTAAATACAGGAGGAACTTAACAAATATTTATGAAGCAATGCAAATCCTAGGGAATAAAATAGAGTATTTTCCATATCATTTCACTAATGAAGCATACATGGGTGTGCTGAAAGGTGGCAGCCACAGTCATTCAGCAGAGATGTTCTCATAGGTAATGATAGAGGTAATGTGATATACAGTGATAATATGCATATATTGTACATATGGCACTGAGGTGTCTAATATATATGTATGTATGCATGCTGCTCTCTTGTAATTTTCTCTCTACAGACAGTCTTGCTTCCAGCTAGAAAATACATTTTACTTTCTTTAATTTAAGTTCTTTGATTTGGGCTTATCGAGAAGAGCAGAATGCTGAGCATGCTCCCCAGTTCTTGCTATGCCAGAATGTTAAGATTTATTCTTTATTTCTTTAGATGTACTTTTATAGGTGATTTCACATTCTGTATTTCAGATTGTCAATGGGTATTTTGTCCATTACTTTGCACCCCAAGAAATGCCAGTGTTTCCCAAAAACGTCATCTTTGTTATAGACCGAAGTGGCTCCATGACAGGCAGAAAAATTGAACAGGTAACTTCCCTCAAAGCGTGACCTCTGTTAGCAGCAGGCACACACTCCAGCCTTCTGAGGAAGCAACTGGGAATTTCTCATTGGAAACACACCCTGGTTTTGTACACAGCAGAACGTTCAGACTTACGGAAATGCTTGAAAAAACATATGCACAGATTGAAGGTATTAGAGTAACTCTTGTCTGACACAGCTATTTTTATGTGTACTAAACATTGAGGCAGAGAGAGCTTTCTGTATCTTTGCAGAACTTTTTGCATTTATTTTTTTCTTTAATGAAGCTTAGGGAGTTAATTTATCTGTTATCTGTTTTACGTTTATTGATGACTGTGTACGTAGCTCTGCTTGAGAGCAGACAAGCCCCCTACAGCCCTCATAGGTTGTTTTTTTTGTGTCTGTAACTTAACTGAATTGCACATCAGAAACTGTCTGTTTCTGATGATCTCAACCTAAAACATACCATTAGGGTTTAATAAAGGCATTGGGCTGCATCTGGAACAGAGCTGTAGAGAACCCCCTTATTACACTGCAATTCCAATCCCAGTTCTGGCAAAGAAGTGGGAATAATCAAAGTGATTGTTTTCTCCTTGGAACAGACAAGGGATGCCCTGCTGAAGATTTTGCAGGACCTCCGGCCAGAAGATCATTTCACCTTTATCACCTTCAACGACGAAGTGGCAGAGTGGAAGAGCTCTTTGCTGCCAGCCACTGAGGAGAACGTGGCCAATGCTGCAGCATTGGTGCAGACTCTCACTGCCAGGGGAGGTACAAACATGCACCCAGTGGAATGAATTGCTTAGAAAATAATTATTTTTATTAGTTATATAGTGCCCCAAAGCTACCATTAGTGCTTACAAAGCAAGTCAGTTTTTAAGACTTATAAGTGATTAGTGGGAAAGAAAGCCTGTGAATGGACAGACTGGTGACTACAAGACAGATACAGATATATAATATATATATAAAAGATGCTTACATCACATCTATGAACCATACAAGCCACAAAGTTTTGTTTCGAATTTCTATCATGGAGATAATTGGAAGATTCCTTGATAGCACATTTTTTTCTACAGAAAAATGGCTATTCACTCAACATTTGACATCAATTTGCTGATTTTCTTTCTTTTATATTGTGTCACCTTGTAAAAAAAACCAAAACAAAACACATCCAAAATTATACTCCCTTGTAAGCCATGCCACAGAAATAAAACAGGCAAAACAGACGTGTCATTTCAGTTACTGCATCAGTGTGCTTGGTGTTATTATTTAGTTTTAAGCACATCTCAAGGGCTCTGTCTCCCTTTAATGTTACACTGTCAGAATTAACTGAAGTTTCCCTACCCCAGGCACTAACACCAATAAACCCACTCATGCTCAGCTCTTTTCTCTGACTTCTTATATAAGGCAGGGAAACTTTTCTTAAATATAGGTTAACAGGTGACAGTGTGTTTACTTAAGCACTTTTTAATGGCTCTAGACATGTTTGTATTTCCCACGACATATGTGTGGAAAATGCTCCCAAAAGAATACTCCGGCACTGCCATTGCAATGTAACACCTGGTAATTAAGTCCAGTAGGCTAAGTCCCTAAATCCTCCTCTCTCGGAAGGATTACTTCCTTCAGAAAACTTTAAGCAAGTCTCCAGGGCCTCTGCAGACGAAGGGCAGCAATCTCCGCAGATGATTCTCCTGTTTAGGTGAGCGATGCCTGCTTTCTCATTGCAGGCACAGACATCAGTGGTGCCCTGCTGGCTGCCGTGGGCGTGCTGGAGAAAGCCGAGGGGCTGCCGGAGCGCAGCGTCTCCATGATTATTTTGCTGACAGATGGCCAGCCCACTTCTGGTGAGTGAATGCTACGCTCAGTCCTCCCTCCCCTGGGGTTTTTTTATCTTTTACACTTGCATCCCAATATTGACAGACCTAGCCTGTGTTTTAGAAGAGCTTTGGAATAAGCAGGCTGAGCTACTGCCGGATCTGGAGAGGGGGATTATGAGAGGGCTCTGCTGAGGGTTGTAGGGAGTGATGGCAGAGCCATCCTTTAGCTGGGCATTGTTTTGCTGCATACTCTTGGCTTCCCAGTTTATAAACTCGAGGGAATTTGAGATACTCCAGGCACAGCTGAAATAGAAAGGTAAAATACCTAGAGACAAAACACGGACATTTTGCAGATACTGTGTACAGTCCTATTTGAGAAATACTGCTTGTGCTTTTTCACTCTCCGCGCCTCAAACTTGGGATATTTTCAAGGTGCTTCTTGCTCTGTATTCGTTTCCACGTCTTAATTAGTGATCAGCTGTGACAGCACAAACCAAAGGATTGAGATTGAAATATCAGGTGAAATAAGCAACAACTCCCAGTGCAATGGCACAAACTCCCTTGTCCTGAACAGGGATTTGTCTTAGTTTTGTGTGGCACCAGCATCACTCCAAGGCCAGCAATATTAATTCATCTGTAAGCCCTTAATAAGATCAGTCTGTGTTTTAGATTGTGTGAGCCATTCTGCTTTAGGGTTTGTTGGTTTTGTTTGGGTTTTCTAATAAAATTCAGGTCATGGTGCTGCCTCTCCAGCACAGCCACAGTGAGTCTCCAGTGCTCCCCACATCCAGCAGTTAGAAATCAGGCCAAGGTGGAGTGTCAGGCCTTATTGCATACGCTGCCTTCCTTAGCAAAGCAGCTGAAAGGGAAAAATCTGAGCTGCTCCCGTGATATCGCTACAGGCAGTGACAGTTTCTGCCTGGAAATGCTGATGGGGAAGCTTTCCAAACAGGGCCATCAGCAGCTCTTCAAATGGGGTAAGATGATGGTGTGAAAATCTTTTGCCTGTCACACAAAGGAGCCGGGAGAGAAGCTGGCTGAGTTCATTGGCAGTTTGTTGGAATTGCACCGTTAACCAATCCATTCTTCTCTGAATTGGCGCACATAATTTTTATGGATGGTACTTGTCTTTTGAATGCTTGATGAAGTGTATCCATCCCTCGTGTTGTTAACTTGTAGTGTGTGTCCCTTCTGTACTAAAAACCTCCTCTGGCCCTGTAATCCTATAAAATATTTTGCACTTAGCCATGTCAACATCAGTAGAACCTAGTAAAAGTCGTTAAAGGGGAGAATCACGTTCTGGCACTACATATGCAGAGTCGTGCTTTCATTTCCAATTCAATTACCAGCATTCTATCCCATATCTTTTTAGTATTTTATTCTGAATCGGTTTTGAAAACTTTAGACAGAATTTTCCATTAAGCTGCTGAGGTCTTTTTGCACTTGAAAAGACCCAAACCCACAACGGTGTTTTTGTTTCATTTACAGGTGAGAGAAATGTGGAAGTAATTCAAGACAACGTTCAGAAGGCAATCAATGGGAAATATGCTCTCTTCTGCCTTGGCTTCGGGTTTGATGTCAGTTATAAATTCCTGGAGAAAATGGCCCTGAGCAATGGGGGAGTAGCACGGCGTATCTATGAAAATGCTGATGCAGCCCTGCAGCTCCAGGTCAGGAGTAAGGAATGTGCCAGAAAAACCATCTATCAGCTACAGCTGATGTCTAGTCCTAGCAGCAAAATCACAGATTTTCTGAGATGAAATGTTGGGTTTGAGTTTACCTGTTAATCAAGGGGAGGGAGGAAGGCAGTTTTGGGGTATCTGAGGGTTTATACCCTTCGTGTATACATGACTCAAAGTCCTCAACTCAGCTGCATTCAGACAAACTGGGAAACTCACACATTTCCATACCGTAAAAAGAGAACTTGTCCAGGGGAAGTGGACAATTTCTAAGTTTGCAGTAGTCTTGCACTACTAAAGAAAAAGCTTTTTAAGGGGGTTTTAGACATTCAACATAATTGCTTTGCATAATTTTGCTGTCGTTTGTGTGTGTTCTGTGTCTCACTGCTTCTCTTTAGGGCTTTTATCAAGAAGTGGCTACCCCAACATTAATTCAAATTGAAATGCAGTATCCAGAAAATTCCATTGAAGGATTAACCCAGAACAATTTCAAGCTGTTTTTTGAAGGATCTGAAATTATAGTGGCTGGAAAAATTAGCAATGAGCTGGATCTTTTGCCAGTGGAAATTAAAGCTCAGTCAGTAAGTGTTTAGTTTACTAATTGTGAAAAACACATCTCCCTTCAGTCTTTTGTGGCACAATAGGAGGCTCTAAGAAGTGTTTTGTGTTCAGTATATGTTCTTTACATTCGGGCATTCAGCTGTTTTCCCATTGTTTGAACTCTCAAATAATTTGCTAAAATCACCTTCTCTTGAATTTGCTACAAAAGAAAAACCCTGAAGAATATCCACAAATAAGCAAACAGCAATTTTAATTCTAAAAAATCCATAATGTTTTGGCCTTTTAAGCACTTTTAGGTTTGTATTGTTACAATGAAGTAGGAAATCTCAATTATTCATCTCAAAAATGTTGAAATAGAACAATTTAATTACCTCCTTTTTTCATCATTGTTTCGAGTCCAGAAATATATATCCAAAATACATGCTTCCAAGACAGTTTGGAGTTGCATTTTCCAATGGGAAAGAACAAAATTGAAGGACAACTGGTACTGAAAGATGTTCTTTTAAGTCTAATAATGTGACTATAAATGAAGTCTGGAGCTGTTCTTTTGATGGTCAGTTTTCTCCCACTTCAGCACACGAGTGACCTGACTCTTAAGGAAGAAGCAAATGTCAAAGAGAAGGAGGAAGTATTCCAAAGTCAAAGATACATCTTTAAGAATTTCATAGAGAGGCTGTGGGCTTACTTAACAATTCAGCAGCTTCTGGAAAAAGCGTAAGTGATTTTAATGCTTCACATAACAAACTTCTAACTTCTTAAAACACAAATTCCTTATTCACAAATGATATGATCAGAAAACACAAAGAAACAGAAATATTTCTTCAGACAGTATCAAAAACATAAGATACTGGGAGAATACGGCATTACTGTATGATGAACATGAAGTGCCTTTCAGTTTATGGTAGCACTACAACCTTCAATTTCATCTATATATGAAAACATAACGTAACACATTCTTCATGACATTACTATGAAATAGATTTCAATTGCATGGATTGTGTTGAGCTGTTCTTGCACACCAAGAAATACTGTCTGTAGATAAGGAAATGGCGAAAGCTAGGGAATAGAACAATATGCATGTCCATAAGATACTTCATAGATCGTGTATCTGTTATTTTTATGTATTTAAACCATACATAGGCCCCAGTGTTGCAAAGAATTAAGCATTTCCATAATTTCAGGTACGTGAACAGCTGAGTTATCCCCATAAGACTGCTGACCCTTCAATAATTAAAAAGTATCTGTGGAGACAGAGCTAGTATGTAAAGGAATCTGAAGATGCCTTGTTCATAGTCTCTACACGTTATTGCTTCATCATTAACACAGACTTCAGTATTTCAGCCCAAGAAGAGGACCAGAAGGCCCTGGAGGCCCAAGCCTTGGATCTGTCCCTGCGGTACAGCTTTGTCACACCCCTCACTTCCATGGTGGTCACCAAACCCCAGCAGCAGGAGGAGCTGGCAAACAAACCCACCGAGGCTGGTAAAAACTGCCCCCCTGAAACACTCTGCTCTTCTTGATTCATTGTTGTTGACTTCCACTTAGGTTCATTTGGTAGTGAAGTAACGAGGCAAATCGGAGGCAGGAGTTCAGGGATTGGCTTCCTTTCAAAATAAAACATGCAGGATTTTTTTGAAAGGTGAAGTGATGAAACAGGCAATACTATTGAAATGAAAAATAGTTTGTTTAAATATTAACTAAAGGTAGTCTAATAGCTGGTACTATTACATTCCTGACAATGCAAAAGAGTTCCACACTTTTCTCTGTAGCATTTAAGCGGGAGAACGAACGCAGGGGGGAAAGCACAGCCTCAGTCAGAGTTTTGCAAGTGTTCTATATACCCATCCTTTAACACAAAAAACCTCATCACCTGAAGCCCTTGTCCCAGTTTGCTGATTTACATGGGTAAAGTAATTCAGTGTTGACTGTATGACACTAATCTGCCCCTCTTCCTCTTGACAGATAATGAGAAGCCCAGCAGTCTTCCAGCAGGAGGTAAATGTTTCCTTCTTTTCCAGTAGCGTATTTTCATAGTCTCTAATAAAAACAAAACAAACAAAAGAGTTCATTTGTTCTACGGAGGAAAGTCTCTGAGATTTGAAAAAATGTGTGAAGTAAATTGTAAGCAATGCCTGCCACAGTCTGTGCAGGTTTTGGGTGCATAACAGGGTCAAAGGGAGAAAATCTTCCATTCAGAAAGTCTCAAAGGTCAAAATTATCTATGCTTTTGAGGAAAAGCAGTTCTTCAAGTCAATGTTGTTAATGATGCTTTCTGCTTCTTCCTACCGCATGTGAAGCATCTTTCAAAAAATTCCGCACAAGAATGCCTTCTGACGATGATTCAGGTATTCTTTTCCTCTCTGGAAACAGCATTTATTTGAATAATAATTTTATAGCTGAAGAACCTTGGTTTTGCTCTAGTTATTTCACAGAAATGTATTGAGGAAATCACAATGATACCTTGTCTTTGGAGGCTGCCTCTTTCAAAGTGGTGCTGGAGAGTTCAATAGCAGAAATCTCCCTGACCAGAAACACTCCTATAAGGTACGTGATGCAATCATGAGTAAAATATAGACACTCTTTTTTCTTTCTCCAGGTACTCATAGAGTGATGGGTGGGTCACCTCTTGGTGAGTACTCCTCCTCTGTTTCTATTCAGAATAATTCTATGAAGTTCATTTCATAGGTAGGGTCATATCAAGCTTATTTTAATAAATGCATTTGGATTGGAGATGCCCACTTGATGTACGATTTAGTTTTTGTTATATATATATTTCTGTCCACAGATGTTTTATAATGAACTATAAACTTTTGAAAATAATCTTGGTCCCTTTTCAGAAATAAAAAAATATTATATCTCCTGAGAATAAATGTGAAAGGTCTGGAAAAGTATATACTAGTAAGCTGAAAGAAATGAATGTAAAAACAAAGTAATTAATCAGTCCTGGGGTATCCAGAAAAGTCAGTGGGCAACAAGCAGGACAGATTCCCTGTTTCAAAGGGTGGGGAGGGAGATGCAAGTCATAAACCCAAAGCAACAAAACATTGGGAAAACCCTTTTCTTTAAGGTCGAAGGCGCTCTGAGCTCAAAACTGGCAGCAACAGGAAGATGTTTTCAACAGGTAACTGCTCACAGTGGGGTGAGAGGAGCTGGGCTGGGTGTGCTGCATTCAACACTGCACAGTGACCCTTGAAAACGCAGCTCTAAACCCCCCCCCAGCTCCAGCTCAGCATGGCCCCGTGGCACTGTCCATCCTGAGAGAAATAGGCACTGGATGTTGTGCTTTTTTCCCCCATTGGGACATCTTGTCTCAGGCAAAGCTCTCCATAGTAATCAGTGAAGAGCTCTGCTTAAAAGGCTTCTGTCCAGCATTTGTCCTTGTTCATCAGCTGACTTAGAGAAAAATGTTTCATTAAACTCTTCTTACTAATTTTAACTACTTCAGTTTCCAGGTTCAGAGACACCATAAGAGCACAACCTATTGGTAAGTGATACACATCCTAGTCCCATTTCAATTATTAGTGTGACTGTAATGTACACTTCTTCATGCAACAATGCTTTTTCTGACTGCATCAGCTCTGTGAAAATCTTTTACCTCTTGCAAACCTTGGCTAGTTCTCTCCACTTAAGTAGAAAATATTCCTATGTTCCATGAGAACCTCTCTGGCTTGAGGATATAAGAAATGGAGTACAACAGATCTTCAGCCTAAGCTTTTTTAAGGGCTCATTGCCCTTAGTAAACTCTATATTTAAAAATCTATTGGTTTCATTCATATCAAGATGCTATGTCTGGGTGTGCTTTTCAACAATTATTACTGTGTTTTTAATCATTCTATCCTATAAAAGCTATGACTGCTGTTTTAGCTACAAATTTATAAATTATTTTTGCTGTGCCTATCCAGGGCACAGGCTAGATTTTTTTTGTTGCTGATATTTTTCTTCTGTCTTTTCAGCCAACGAACATCCACAACTTCTCTTGCAGTTACCCAGACAAAATGAAAGAATCTGCTTAAATATTGATAAAAGAGCACGAAGCTCTGTGCAGCTGCTGTCAGATCCAGAGCAAGGTGAGTGAGCCACGTTACCCGATACCAAGAGAAGGAGAGTCACTTGTTCTATGAGTGCAGTTGGTGTTTTTGGGAATAACCCCCTCTCGTGAAGAGCCATCTCACACCTGCTGCCTTGCACTGACCAGAGAGGCTGTGGTAAATTCTGCCTTTCTGTTAGGCAGTATTAATGGTGCAACAGCTGGGGGCACTTCTCACAGGTCTGGTTGAGGATCACCTCCTCCTCCTCGTGTCACATCCTTGGTCCTTAGGGTTTTCTCCTACCAAGCCCTTGGGGCTTTGGAGGATGCAGAGACCTTAAACCTCATGGTCCCTATGTGCCAACAGAAAGGTGCATGCTCTGGATGCACAGCAGATTTCCGTGGTCCTGTCCTTGAGGAGCCATGGCCCGGGCACCAGACACCTGCTCTGATTGTGGAACAGAGACACCTCTGTGCAGCAGGTGAAAGCAAGGGGTTAAACAGGTTCTAGTGACCCCACCACAGTGTTGGGGCATGTGGAGCTGAAATCCAGGGTACAGTGCCCCACAAAACTAGATTTGAGACCCTGGAGTCATTTCAGTAACAAAACTGGAGCAGGTTTATTAAGATCACTTGTACCTTAAGAGAAGAATAACCTGACAAATTTGTATTAAAGGACTCACTGTGACGGGGAAACTTGGAGATGGAATAAATCACTTTGTGCAGTTTGATGTTAACTACGTGAATCCCCCTGTGCAAATCCATGTCTACACTCATGCGATCCTTGTAAGCCACAATAACAAGAACAATTGGCTGTCATGGACGAAGTCAGCCTCCTCCACCATCCAGGGGTAAGAAACATCTCCCTGTCCTTTCCTAAACTTGAAAATGTGTCAGATCTTTGTTCATTCAGGCCTCCACTTTCCCATTTACCTGAAGTAAGTGCTTCCAAATGTCATTATACAGCGAGTATATCAGTGTTAGTAGCAGCAGGGTATCTTCATAATCCCCAGTTTCAAATATGGAGAATGAAATAGGTTTGATTTTAATTCTCTATGCCTGCGTAAAGAGAACCAGAACAACTGCACCACCAGCCTGCTGTTCATGTATTTATGTTCCAAAGGAAAGGAGCCACAGCCATGCGGAGCAGCCCTGGTGCCACCAGCAGCCACTTTGTGTTCCTCCAGGGCAGAGCGAGGGCTGCCAAGTGATGGCTTTGACATTTACTGTCCCTTTTATACAGCACTTGGCTCCACACAGGCTGGGGTTTTCTTTCTCCTCAGTTTTAGCAATAACTCCCATCTGGGCAGCTGACATTTTTTATGGGCAGGCATAAAGTGTTGGAATAGCTGTCTGTAACTAAATGCCCACTGTAGGAGGAGGGATACTTTAAAAACAGACTTTATTTGGTAGAGTAATTAGAGCAGGATCCTTCACTACCACAAGGAAGAGCTGAGTGTAGCTGGTTCCCCCAGCCTTTTTATATTGCTGGAATAAGTCTCCACAAGGATCCCCTGCTGGCCTGGGGCAGACAGGACACACATTTCTGCTCCCCCACACGCAGTTCTAGACAATAACAAATCCTACAACAACTGCTTTCAATTATTGTTGTAATCCAAACAGAGCCAAGGACACGCTGGATTTATGTCCCAGTATAATTTGCCAAGCAGAATGATCCTCGTGTTTCAATCCAGCACTGAGCCCTTGCACCAGCACTTGGGGGGTGGCTTTGTCAAACCTGTCTGCAGGAGTAAAACGAGAGTGACACTTGTGTTCTGCAAGCCCACCTGGGATAACAATAACATTAATGGGTCAGAAGAAAGGCAAGGTCTGAAAAAAATTGTGAAATATCCAAGAAAAAAAGTATTTGACTTGTGCATAAAACAGATTGAATTATTTTATTAGCCTACCTTTTTTCTCATTAAAATTATGAGAATTTTTTTTTTTCCCATCCAAGCATTTCTTGTCATTATAGATAATAAGGTGTATTCATCAGCAAAAAATTCTCCCCTGGTATAGTTGTAAGACCTGTTGTGCAGCACAGAGAGAAAAGATATTCTACTCAATATTTTCTAGCTCAAAAATAACTACAAACAGATCAGAAAAAATGCAATTGCAAAGAGATAAAAGGCAAAAATGAAATTATTTTTATTAATTAATGTCAATCAGTTAAATACGTATTCTTTCTTCACATTCTTCTTGGAAATAATTTCATGATTTGCTTCCTAGGCTGAGAGTGTCGGTTGAAAAGCAAAGGAGCGTTACAGTATCACTGCCTGATACGGTCACAGTAAAAATTTCCTTGGTCAGGTTTCCAGATGATTTCCTTGGACTCTATTTCTTGAACACCGACCGTTTTTCGGACAAAGTCAGTGGAGTTCTGGGTGTGTATCATCATGGATGTGTGCAGCAAAGAATGGTCTTGTAACTCAGCTTCTGAAATGAGAGTGTGGTCGGGGGGTTGTTTCAGGGAGTTCTTGAGAAACTTTGCATTTAATTTATTAATTTTGGACATTTAACCTCTACTGCCCAGTAATCCCAAAGAGGAGAGGTCTCACCCTGGAAACATAACACACATAACACAGCGCTTTTCCACGCAGCAGTGGCACAACCCTAAGTAGACCATTATAGGTTTAGAAGATGTTAAAATAAGACACAAATAATAGTTGGGCTTAACCTCAGCAGTGCTGTGGAATTACATGATTGATGCAGCAAATTCATTTGAGATTTCAAATAATAGACTATAAATAATGGACATAAAATTGTAAACAATCATGGTTAGGAAATGAAAGCCAGCTGCTCTTGAACATCTTGGCTCCAAAAACCCTGGTGGGACCTAAGCTGAAGTTGTTTTGGACCCTTTGCAAACGGAGAGGCTGCGTATTCCAAAAACCACAAGGAAGAAATAATTGTGAAAAGCCAGCAGAGAAAGGCTGAACCTTCCCGTGGAGAGTGTTAGGGATAACAGGAGATCACAGCTGAAACAGAGGAATTTTCTAAACTTACTAATGGAGCATCCAAACGTGGTCTTTGGTTTGTTTTCTGAGATGAAGAGCTGCTCTCCTGGTGTTAGAGCTGCCATTTGGGTTAAACAAACAGCAACACTCAGCTGGTTTGTGTTTTGAAATAATTTGTGTGTCTGTTGCTTAGGTCAATTTTATTCAAAAGCTCAGTTTGGGAGTAACTCCAACGATGATCAGAGAGCTGTGGAAAGACTCCTGAGAGTGTCTGGATCTGAGCCCAAAATTTCCAGGTACCAGATATGGGAGATGCGTGTGTTTTGAGATGTATTTTATCAGCAAATACCAGAGATCAAAAGAAATGAAATTGAGGGAGTGCTTGTAAGAACACACTTCTTTGGTGTAAATAACTTGCGTTTTAATTTTTTCCCCAGCAGCCTGAATTTGTTGTTTAAGTGATGCTACAGGGCTCAAGGCTCCTATTTCCTATAATTGTACCCTGGGGGTACAGCTTGCATCGTTTTCCTGGACAGGGAGAGTGTTTTCTCAGTTGGATTTACCATTTCTTATCCTTCAATTGCTTTTAGCAAGTGTGTGTGTGGTGGGGAAGAAATGCTGTGAGGTCCTGGGAGTGCTGAGGTGCAGCTCTGCCCACACAGGCCTCTGACTCCTGGTGCCATCTGCACATCAGGGCAATTCTGGCTCTGCCCTTTGATTGTGTTACCACAATTTCTCTTGTTTTGATTTCATTTCAGGTTGTACAAGAAAGATTACAGGCTTGAGTCAGCCAGTGATCCTGTTTCCTGCTGGTCAATAGACCTAACTCCCTAGAAAAAAAATTCTGTGAAGAAAATTATGCAAATGAAGCTTTTCCAAGTATTTTTGATACTTTCATCAAGAAAACCACACAGTTAAAGTCTTACTGTTACTTATATATGTGTCACAAATATTTTACCTTGAAATAATTGTACTTTCAAGATATGACTGTGCTTGCTTGTTTGCTATTTAAAAATGGTTTCTAATCTGCAATGTGGTTTTGTTGTTGAAGATTTATGTGAATGAACTAAATAAAATTGACGTTATCAGCTCACAGTTTGATATGGACACATGGACTTAGGATTTCCAAATAAAAATCAGTAGTGGCATCATCCAAGCCAACAAATGTGTCATGCAAACAGTAATAGATTTCTGAAACTTTATCCAGTTATAAATGATGGTGTTCATGAACCATGTGTTCTGTGAAAACACCATGAAGTTTGAGGCAGGATTAGTTTACCATGTCTCTCATTTTCTAATTCATTGCTGTATCAGGGTTCTCTTGGAGGCTGTTCTGTCAGACCATTCAAAGCATGGCATCAGCAGTGAGGAGGGCTGTGCGTGGGGACACCCACACCAGCTGTGGTCCGTTTCATTGTTGCAAAAGTCTCTGAGGCTCCCTTCTGAAAACATCTGCAGAACAGCCATTGACTGGTTGCAAAACCTCTGGTTGCAAAAGACAGCATTTCAACTCCAAAAGTTAGCAGCTTTTTTTGGCACCATTTCCTACATTTTGCAAACATTGGAAGATGTTTTACAAATAATGAGCAGCTCAAACCCAACCTGCTGTGCACGGAGGTAACACTGAAGGGTAAACACACACACAGAAGCCTCTGCCCATGGAATCCAAGCTGTAGTTTCAGTCTTCTGCTTTTTGTAAGTTTTAATTCCAAAATTATTTTGTTTTAGAATTTCAGTTCCTTTGTATCTTTGAACCCATAAATATGCTAGCATTGCAGGCAGTTTAACTGAAGTTGCTTTCTATCCTGCCAATAATATATAACTGGAAAAACCTTTTTTATTTTAAAGCAATGTACTAAAAGAGAAACAATTTCTTGCCAAAATCAATAAGCTAAAACAAACTGTGTAATTAGAAGCCTGTTTTTTAAAAGAACTGTGCAGACACGATGCCAAGATATGTTTGTGTGAGTTGCTTGTACTTTCAAGGTGCTGATTTTGCTGGACAAATTACATGACAATGTGGAATTTGGAAACTGGAATCACCAGATTGCTCTCTTCACTGCATCAAAAACAGGCTTCCCAATCTGACCGGTTCCATTATAGACGAACTTGGGATTTGAATCGCAAGCTGTTGATCCTGGGTTGTATCAGCAGACCTACTGCAAATTAAATATTCCCTGCTTTCATTTATAGGGTGTCTGTGTGTCACCTCCTGCCCTGCTGCCAGCTGCAGGGATAGAAACAGCACTGATCAGGGAGCAGTGGCTCATGGCTGGGGCAGCTTTCACCCGGGACCCTCTGCTTTAAGCGAGGCACAAGCAGGTACAGCCACGCTTGAGAGCTGCCCTCAAACTGCAGTGCCTGAGCTTCCCCAAGCAGCTGCTGCTCTGCTAATGCAGTTCTCCCTCGCTGCAAAGAAGCTCTGGGCCAGGGAATTTATTAAGGTACGATAGAAACTCTCACATTGTTCAAAGATTTGATCTGACTTTGAACGGACAAGTTGTGCTGACAGAGATTTCTGTGCTCTCTGCAGCAGCTCAAAGTTGCTGGTGGGCCTGGCTACTGCAGCTCCCAAATTTATGCAGAGCTGCTTCCCCTCTGCACGTGTGCTTTCCATTTTGTAAGTAGGAGCCATTCCACTCTTCTCCACTTGAATTGAGTCTTAATTTGTTTAGTGACTCCCCTCCGGTGCCTTCCAAGCCCCAAAGTGAGTTCTGGTGGATTTCTGATTTCCTGTGTTTCCTTCCCTTTCTCAGAAGCTGAAGGCAGACACAGTAATGAATATTCAGCATTCTGTAATTTATAATTCCAATGCAAAATAGTGTCAGTGTATATGTAACAGGTCTATATATATCTCACAGGATATATCCCCACACTTCTCTTTTAACCAGCGCTGTAGCCATCAGCAGGAGGAGTAAATGTTTTATCTAACTGTGAGCATGTGTCTGCTGCTTCTCTCTGCCCTCTGTTACCTTTACCTACATTTGCTATTATCTCCTACCTTGCAGGAGTTTCCGAGTGCTTACTGAACAGGAGCCATGCACAAGCAGACCAGAGCCCCTGAGAGCAACTCATGGCTCCCGATGCAGTCACAGACAAGACTCCTGCCAGCTCCAGAGATTTGCCTCATCCCCATAAATCAAACAGGAAAGTACTGGCTGGCCCAGGATTGCCTTGTGCCCAAACTCTGCCAGCCAGGTAGGTCAAGGTCTGCTGTCCACTGCTTTGCTTTATTGTGTTAATGGAGCGAGTGAGGATGGGACCAGCCCCCATGGGCAGTCCCACGGCTCCTGTCTCAGGATCCAAACTGGATCATTGCTTTATTTCATTCTATTCCATCTAATTAACTCTCTTAATAGAAATCTCTGCAATAGAAATTTAGAACCATGCAAACCTAACCTTACCAGTTCTAATGTTCTGGTCTTCTCTCACTCCTTCCTGTTGCTCTCCCTGCCTTCCTCATTTTTTGGTCACTTACTACCTTCTGTAGAAATTACTGTTTTCTTTCACCATTTTTGTCTGGATTTAGCAGGCAGAGATATGTAACCACTGCGACATCCTCTCCCCTCACCAACTTTTTTTCTTCTACAAAAGTTCTGCTTTCAGTAAAGGATTTTGCTCCTGGAAAAGGCTTGTATCTCCCACAAATTTCACAATAAGTATACTTTTCCTCTATTTTTTTCCTCTTTGATTTTTCTGTTGCATTTTTGTTCACCTCTACCCTTGTTCTTTCAATTTAACCCATCACAACTTATCTCAATTTCTCCCACTACACTCCTCTTTTCTCTGTGTGTCTGCATTCTAGTTTTCCACACAATGACTTTCCTTGTCCTATTACCATTGGGGAATTTTCTGCTTTGCCATGTGAGACCCCAACTGCCTTTTTGCAGCTGGTTTGATTAAAAGAAATCTTGAAGTAAGTAAGAAATATGGGGGGGGAAGAGAATATGTTTTTCGTTGGTTGGGTTTTTTGCTTTAGAAGTAAGAGCTTGCAATCTCTTGCAGTAAAAAATGAATATATAAATAAATGGAGCACTTGCCCTGAATGTGTTCATGAATTCTTTTATGGGAAAAGAAGGAAGGGTCTTACTCAAGAAAGATACAGTCCAAAAGAGCTATCATTACTCAAATGTGAGTGCTGCTTGCAACTGTGGTATTTCATTGAGTTGTAAAGATTCGGACGTTCAAAAGTTAGGCTCAAACTGAAATGCTAAAATACAGAAGTCCTGGATGTCAACAGTCACTTCCTGCGCTGGCAGCAGCCCTCAGCACTGCACAGTCAGGAGGTTGGGTGGTTCCCAGTCCCACGGGGTTATCCCCATATCTGGGCTGGGCTGTCAGATGTCCTCTTGTGCTCAATTTCAAAATGCATCTGGCACCCTGGGCTTTGTGAAACTGGCATGAGAACATTGAGCTGTCGGAATAACACAAACAGACACTGAGTACCGATGCTTTTATTTAATCTCCTGACACTCAATTATTGATTAAATATTGGGTAGAGGGTTTCTGTTATGTTTTACAATGTAACATTTTAAGTCAGAATTTTAAACCTACAAAGGAGGATATATCAGAGGATGAGGGATCCTGCACTTCAGACTGGATCAAATACACAGTAAAACTCTATGAGAATCCATCACCCATCAAGGACTATTGTCCTTGCTGAACATGGTATGCTTATAAGCTTCTATTAGTTCTTATATGTTGAAAATACTGTTCTTTCAGACAAACATTGTCTGCCTGTGCATTTGGAGGAAATTGTAGTTGCTTAAAAGAGACTGGAAACAATATAATCTGTGTGAACACCATCTATCAGCCCAGCTCCATTGTCATGGACAAACCAGCAAGGAATATCAACCCCGTCTTTAGGATCTCTTCTGTAATCCTTCTGCCAGCCCCTGCAAGGGAAAACACAGCCATGGGAGTACTGAGGTAGGAACTACACCTGGGCAAGGAATCTTGCCTAAGTCTTTGCTAAGGACTTCATTATTTTGTACCTTGTCACTGTCAGTTCATTGTTTTTAACAATCATTGTGGCATCTGGTTTCTTGGGATCAGACCCAGGATGAATTTCAAGTATGGTGAAGTCAATGGGCCGGAAAAACTGTCCTAAAAAGAGAAGCCAAAATTATCATTTCAGGCATTAAAACAGAAGCAAACCAAACAGAAATCCCAGAATTTCTACAGTCCCGTGCTGGTTTCCATGTCCCTTCAGGGTTTTGATTGGATAAGCAAACACCAAGTATCAGGTAAGACTGAACATATGCCTATGGTATTATTGGTGTTATTTTGTTATTTTCTTTTTATAACCCAGAATTGTATCCACATCATCTTGGTGTAAGTTCCAGCTTCTGACTGCACAGAACAAATACAGCCTTTCTAGATATCCTTCAAGATATCCTCACTTGGTGACTTGTAACAGCTAGTCTGTTGTATTTATTACATGTTTTCCAAGTCTTCAACTTTTTCTGAATCAAATAATGCACGTGTTGATCTTTGAAATTTCTGGGTGTGATTATTCTCAGCACAAGTACAATATTCTGTCTATAAATTATGTAGCCTCACAAGGAAAG
The DNA here is from genome assembly GCA_013397755.1 of Cnemophilus loriae. Lineage (NCBI taxonomy): Eukaryota > Metazoa > Chordata > Aves > Passeriformes > Corvidae > Cnemophilus > Cnemophilus loriae. Next base: position 1,053,701 of record VZTF01002956.1, on the reverse strand, counting down.
TCCAGCAGGGAAACATGAAACAGTCATACCTAATAATCCATGGGTCTGTTCAGAGAGTTTATCACTTTTCAATGTATACAGTCCTAGGAAATCTTGGTGGAGAGGATGTTTCTTCCATACTTGGTGCAAAACAACAACAAATGAGGCACCACTGTCCATTGAGAGCACCAGATTTTTTTTTCTGTTAATTATCAAAGTTAAACTGAGGAAAAAAGAAAAACATGACTTAGAGCATTGTGTTTGTCAGAGTTAACAGGAAGAAATGTGAGAAGAAGAAACAAATGTGGCTTTATAAACTGCTCAGTGTTTTTTAAAAGAGAAGGTTTGCTGCCTAGTTTGGTCCATGGGAGTCTCTCTGTGTGTTCACAGCCACAGAATCATATTATAAGACGCTGGAAAAGGTTACCTGGCCTTTAAACTTTCCAGTAAGATGCTTTTAGCAGAACCTGTCCTTTAACAGTGTAATTAGTCAAGGATAGGTTGGTGATATGTAGATACAGCACCTCAGTGCTCAGTGATACAAATTCTACTGATAGAACCACCACTTCCTTGCCTGGATGCTACATGACAATTTTTCCTTTAGTTTTTCAGAGAAGTCAACTCCCAAACTGCATATTTTAGTGCTAAGATAGAGAAGATTTGCTTCTGATAGTGTTAGTGATATCATCCATGTGTTTATCACAATAAAAAAAAGTGTGTGTATGAATGACAATTTGCTCTTTCTGCTGCACTGCCTAGAAAAGGCAGGAATTTTATTCTACACACTGAAATGTAAAGGAGGAGGAAGAGAAAATGTTGCCTGTTTCTTTTATAAACCCTTTGCACAGGTATAAATGATGCTGTAATAGATCTCATGAGAAATATACCTGCTGACAAGAAAAAATATATCAATTCTGTAGCTGCCACAAGCTCCATTTTTTAAATGGAGAAATTTTTTTTGAACACTATTATGCCTTTGGAAGACTACACATTATGTCTGAAGTTACTCCTTTAGTATTTGCAAGACACCGCTACATTAAACACAATACCAAATCTAATTTTACCTTAGTCACAGTAATAGAAAATCAGAGGAAAAGCTTCATTTACTTATTCCAAGCAGAGGAATTTGTGAATAATTCAGCAGTTACACAGCAAAGTAGAGAGCGGAATCCAGCAGGGCTTGAATCAATTTCTTTTGTAGATTCACACAACACATCTTAGAAGTATATTATTGACATAATAAACATTTTAAAATATTTTAAGAAGAGTAGAAAGTAACACAAGGGCCTGATACCCTTTCGCTAACTCTTACCCTGCTTGTTGCAAGGTGACTGAGTCCAGCCAGGTGAAACCTGTTTTTTCATCACCATTCTGAATTGTGATTGTCTCAGTAGTTACTGTCAGCTTGAAATCCAGGTGCTTATTTGCAATGCCAAGTTTTCCAAAATATGAGTTTTGGATCTTTGCATCACTATTTGCTCTCTTATCACCAATAAGTTCTCCATTGACTGTGATGCCTAATACAGAAATGAAACAAGTATTGTTTTATAGACAGGATCTGATCAACTGATGTCAAGGAGTGTCTTGAAAATTTAACAACTTAAGAAATTAAATGAGTTGAAAAATAGACCAGAATTACTTGTGCATGTTGGTACCAAAGTAAAATAAAGTTCTGGGGGTTGTTCTGTGAATTTCCACAAAGCCAATAATCATTTTGTTGAGAGAAGTTAAATTTTTCCCAAAGCACAGAGAGTTTGTGATGGGCACAGTGAGTCTGGGTGACATCTGTCTCTCTTTACCAGATATTCCACAAACTGGCAACCTAAGGATTATTTTATTGCTTCTACTTCAACTCATTGAGACAAATTACTACTCTCAACCCTCACAGTGGTTTTTGAAGTAAGTTTAAAAGTTCATTTTGCTCCAAGAAATGAAAACAGTCATGGTCATGGTACCCTATCGTAGCCACAGGACCTCCTGCTAACTTTGCTGGGAAAAAAGGCTTATGCATTATAAAGAGAATTTAAAAAAAAAAGTTTAAAACTCACCTGTAACTGGGTCATTTATTAAATTTAAGATCATGCCAGGGTTTTCATTGACATTGAAACAAATGGCATCTTTTTTTTGTGGCACTGATATAATGAAGTGTGGATCTCCATCAACTGTAAAGGCAAATCACTGGTGTCTGTACAGCGATACACAGGGTCAAAGCTCCACAAAAGCATTTAATATCACTTAATATTTACATTTAATAACTAAATATAAATTATTAAATAGAAAACAGGCAGTTATCAACACAAAACCTACTGATGGGAAGGAGGACTGAGAAAATGATCACATAATTTCAATTACTTGATCTTGAAAAGATGTTGAGAGATGTTTAAATTAAATTAAAATACTCGCCCCTTAATAATGAAAAATGGCTGCTTTTTTGGAAGGGAATTACAGAAAATATTCATAAGAATTGTGTAATTTAGCCTTAAATACCCCCTTCTGTTCTCCTAGACAGACACTACTCCAACTACTCACCACTAGTATACCATGTGGGTTGTGATACATATGTGTGATATAATGGTGAAGCTGCAGAAGGAAAGAAAGTTGTTAGAAAAACTCACACCAAAATGGAAAATTGTATGGTCCGTGTAAGATGTCAGGGAGTTAATATGCTAGGTAAATCACTAATTGCATCCTAGTTTTTAAAGCATGTAGTCTAGGGATTGACAGTTTGTGCTGCTTTTGGATCAAAAAAAGCTTCAGAATAGAGACAGGTTTCACTTGTAGTCTAAATTGTTCTGAGCGTTTCCATACAGCCCAAGTAATCTATCTGTAGGACACAAATATTTCAGACTTGAGGATTAAGCTATCAGCAAGGCAAGGCAACATCATCCACTGAAAACTTCTCACTTTTTGACATTTGGGTTTGGTTTTTTTTTCCCAGAATGAATTTAAGTCTTTTCAGTGAAGACTTGAAAAAAATAGACAGAGACAGAGAGACTGGCACTAATCTCCAGAGCAAAAACATAAATCTAACTCTCCCATTCCCAGGATTGCCCAGCCAGCAATTTGGTGAATCAGCTGCTGTCTCTTGAATAAAACAGATGCTTTTTGCACAAGTGACTGAACATGTTAATTTAGCCAGAGATGCTGACATCACAGTCCCTTGCTTTATACAGTTCCAAAGGAAATGCAAAGTGAAGTCCATCCTCTGTTCCTGGGAAACAGCTTTCAGGAAAAAATGGTGGTTTGATGAACAGGCATTTACTCCTTATAGACTATTTAGCTGAAACTGTCACTTCATACTGTTCAACCTTTAAGTGTGTTTTCAGCAGTGAGCAGAATTTGGTAGTATTTGTTAAAGTGCAGTTGTACTGCCAGAAAAGGCATCTCTGCCTCTGGTAACTTCAGTTGACAGATCCTGCTCCACTCAGAAAAGTAAATTAAACGACTTACGCTGCAAAGGAGCTGTGAACATCCCTGCGTGAATGAAACAAAATGTTATTTCAGAGACTACAAAGAACAAAACCCAATCTCACCCACTTCATTCCTTCCTCCCTCCAAAACCAACTCCAAAATCATGTAATTATGCATCAATTTTTAAATATTACAAAGTAAAAATTTATTCAAAACAGTTTATTTAATAGTGCTACAAAGCAACAATCTTGAAGGGGCTGAAAGCACACCTGCTTTCCAGCAGAAATGTTACTTCTCCAAGATCACGGGGTTTGCTCTCTATGGGACTGGGATAACCTGCTTTTCTCCGACCCCTCTGTGCCACCTTGCTCTAAACTGTACTTCTGGGCAGTAAGAATTGCCCACCTGGTTCCACATTATTCTAGTCTTCTGCTTTTTTACACCAGAAATTCGGTCAGGGTGTCTGAAGACAGGGCTCTGTGCTTTAGAAGTGGCAATCATGGCATGAACGAAGACATCTCTGTATGAGATTGCTACACACAAGCACCTGGAAGACCCCAGTGCCAGCCCTGGAGAGCAACTGACTTGTACTGGGCCTGAATTTTGTGGTGGTGGGATGCTGCAATCATCAGAGACAGGCACTGAACTGAAAGCACTGCTTACAAACTTATCCATCTGGAAAGTTGTATATCTATTTATAACACGATCTTGATTAATTCCCTGCGAACTTTATGAAAATATTGCATCCTAGATCATATAAGTAATGTAGGAAATCCATCTCTATTAAAAATATTAAGTAAATTTAGTAAGAAATGTACATACCTTCAGCTGTTACCACAGGCAGGTAAGAAGCAAAAGGAAGAAAAAGAGAAATTTAGAGTTTCAGTTACACAATTTAACAGGAAGGATGTATGACCCTATTAAAATATTGTAAAAAAATTAAAACTGTTTGACAGCTCAACCAGGTATCTTCAGTATTTTGCAATGCCATTTCTTCCCAATGATTCAACTCAGTATTTGTACATCAAACAGAAACGTACTGAAAGTAAAAAGCTGTTATGTGGGGTAGCAGAACTGCAATTTATTATGTACGGGACAAGAGCTCTCTTTGGAATTGTTTTATTGTTGTGCCATGCCTATATTGCAAAGTATTCCTTACTGGTTTTACTATTTTGTGGTTTTCGAGGCATTTGGATGATTCTATTAATACTGACTGGATGATTCAGTAAACTGATTTGTGAATTGAGACTTCAGGGTGAGTAAAATTATTTTCTTATACAGAAGCAGTGCTTTGAGTATTTTCTCCGATTAGTGCTCTCTACTATCTATATACAGAGAAGATTTCCTTGGAAAGAGGTTCAGAAAAGAGCCTTTGTACTACAAGTACCTGGAAAGGGAAAGCAAAGAACTGAAGATGACTGACTGGATGCCACTTCTGTCAGATGTTTGGGGGTTTCCACCTCATGGAGGCCAGCTGCAAACTTTAAAGTCATTATGCTGTGTAGTGACTTGAATGTTAAATTAATCATGAAGGGGTTTTATGTCAGTATTCCATTACAAGAGTTTATTGAAAAAGAATGCAAAAATTTATCAGCGGGATGCCTGAAGAATTATTCAGAGTTGAAGGGTACTTAGCAATTCACTGGTTTCAGGACTTACTGCAGCTGCAAAAAACTTCACTAATCTCCAGTATCTCTGTTATGCTAAAATGCCTGAAGTTCCTATGCCAAAATCAGGAGATTAGAAAGTTTTTCATCCAGAAGGCAGCAGAGAGCCCACATAAAGCCTGCAAGGAACTTTTAGGGGCTCTAAGCAAAAGTTGGCGAAAAAATAAAGGATGATGATAGAAGAGACTGGAAAGCCTCTGTCAGACCTGTAGGACGAAGGTGGCTCAAACAATGCAGGGAGATGAAGTTTGGGTGGCTTGGGGGCACTCTGAGCAGACAGCACTGCCCTGCTTGGCCAGAGAGCAAAGAGGAGCAGAGTATTTGTTACACAGGGGTTAAACAGAGAGGCTGAACTGTAGGAAAGAACAATGCTTCACTGAGCAAGGAGTTCATAATTAGCTAAAGTTTCAGAGAAGTTGAAAACAAATTGTGTTTTCACAAATAAAATTGCTTCTCTTTCTGTAATATATATGACCATTGTGTTTTACAGATATGATCTCAGTCTTTTTACAACCTGATACATCCTGCCTGAGGAAGAGCTCATGCAAATTTTCCCTTTTCATGTGGAAAGAGGTTACTACATCTATCCCTAGGCTGAAGTATGTAGAAAAATAAAGGAGAAAGTGATGGGAACTCATCTGAATATAGCTGGATTATTAGATTAGAAATGCTTCTTGGTTTTCAGGGTCTTTTTCTGTAATTGTTTTTATATTTAGTTTAAAATACATTTAATTTAAATTTATAGTACTTTGCCCAAATGATTTAGTAATGAAGGATGGTTTGATGGAAATGAGCTTTACAACGAGAAATAATTTTGCATAAACCACACACGTGCCAGGCTTGGAAAATAGATTTTTCAGATACATATTTAAAACTGTGCCCACATGAAAGCCTTTCTTTAGGGGAACATCAAAGGAACTCTTGGATTCTCAAATACAGTACAATTGTGAAGATGTCTATACCTTCAGTGGGTTTATCAGCAATCCCCTCTTCATTGTTGTTTTCTTCTGGTTTTGTTACCACCATGGATGTCAGTGGTGTTACAAACTTGTACTTTAGTGAGAGAGCCAGGGCTTCAGCTGTAAGGTTTTCCTTTTCTTCTCCTGTAGCTATAATACTGAATACAGGAAGAGACTCCCAGCATCAGTGATTGCTGAATTACTCACCACGCTTCAGATTAAATATTTTACTTTAAAGTTAAATCATTTCTCTGCAGGTAATTTATCAATAAGATGTATTTGTTACAGTCTAAGAGCACTTCTGATTTTACTGGCTAAGACAAAAGCAAAACTATGCTTTATACTTGCAATAATTTAAAATTGTTTAATTTGCAACCTGAAACAGGAATTACTGAGGCTAGGGAGGAGAAGAGGTTGGTAGATTTCTCTCACTGTTTTTTCTGTTTTCCCATTGGCACCTCAGTGGGATGTGAACGTCAGCTTCACATCCTAGAAGCTGCAGGAGTCAGAGGGTGTAAGGGGTTCAGAGCTAAGGTATTATTCCAGATATAATTACCGTTTTTCCAAGAGTTGTTCAATGGTAAGATAAGCCCAGAGCCTTTCAATGTACTCTCCAAAGATGTACTGTTGTTCTTGGAAAGCCTGAGCTGTTTGCTCAGCACCTTGCTGTGTAGTGTACGACAGGGCATCGTTAGCCTGTTGGGAGTAAGAGCATTCTCTGTACCACAGGTAGCCAAGGACTGACAGAACTTCCCATAATTAAGGCCTTAACACCTGAAAATCTTATGAAATTGAAAACCAGTCTGGTTCTCCACCAGAAAATTGCCAGTGCTGTATGAGGAATTTTGTCCCATTGCTTCTGGGAAGTTTAGAGGTGTACACTACAGAACATAACCCAGTTTTCCACATTCACATGGCATTTTTGTTCATCAGAATGGAGGTAAAAGAAACATTCAGAGATTTTGTGTAGCTTACATAAGGCAAAGAAATCCATACTTACACCTTCACCTCTTACATCTACAGACAAATGGTTTTGGTTGCTGTCTAAGAAGCGCCCAGCCACCACAATCTCAGACCCATCGTAGAAGTGCTTAAAGCTGTTAGTAGTTAGGTCTGATATTTCATTTTCTGGGTACTTTAACTCCACATCTATGAGCATGGGATTTGACACCTCATCATAAAACCCCTGTAGGATTAAAAAAAAAAAAAAAGAAAAAATTTAACTATCGTTGTTTCTTTAATTCATGGGTAGATCTGTAACCAGAAACATCCTGCTATTTCAGCAATGAAAACTAAAGGTGTATTTTATAAGAAATATTTAGATATTTGGTTAAATCTCAGAGTGCAAGGCCTAGAAATCTACAAATAATGGAAATGAGAAAGGACATACAAACTCTTCAGTCTTGCTAAGAGAGAGGAAAAATATTTGAGAACAACGTGCTGTGGATGATGAGTTCCATCAACATAAATCAAGAGGGATCCCAAGCTTCCTGTTATTTGACAGAGATCATTTTCTACACCTCTTCTCCGCAGAGACTGACATGAAAACTATCAAAGGAGACTGGGTATTTGATTTTAGCAAAGCTTGCAATGAAATCCAATATCTAATTCTTTAGTGAATTCTTTGAATGGCTCCTATTGGAATGTGAGAAGAAAAAAAGTCCATCCTGTATGGCCTATACCTGTTTCCATGTCTTATACAACTCTAAAATGCCTCAGGAGTGTGGTAAGATACTCCTGCTTGCAGCAAGTTTCTAAGGACAGAATATCTAGAGCTTTATGATCTGTTAGCCTTCTTGTCCCTTGACATGACATTAACCGCATGATCTGGGAGGTGCAGGAGATACAATGACTGCAGCAATTCCACCAGAGTGTCCTTCAGAACTGTGACTTGTGTCACCCTATGCCAAGTTTTGAACTCCCTGCCACAGCCCACAGTATCTCCCTTTTACTGTCCTTGCACTTCCCGCTTATACACGGGAAGGGGAAAATTACATGCAACTAAAGGTCCCTTCCAACTCAAACTATTTTAATACTCTGATCACAGCAGACTCTGGAGTAGCTCAGTATCAGATTACACACTGGGACCTTGATTATTTGAAAATAAGAACATGTGTACAGTTATCTGATCTAATGTATCTCTGATCTCATGTGAGTGGTAATTACTGCACCTGAAGCTGCAAAGCTGCATCAGAGTCAGGATAAATCCGACGGGCCAATCCTTTATTGTCCAGTGCCATCCTCTCCAAGAAGCCGTAGTCGACACCACTGCCAAAACCAAGATTGTATAAGGTGTATCTGCCATCAATGGCCTTCTTTACTGCATTCTCAATCTCCTGAGTATTTGATACACCTGCATCAAACCAGGAAACGTTTGAGTTGTTTTCAAAAATAGACAAAATGATCACAAAATCAAATGTGACTTGGCATGTTCAGATTTCTTAGGAAACATTACCAAAAACTTGATTTAGTACTATGATGTTGGTATAGTAGCATTTAAATCATGAAAACATCCAGAAGTCCAAGATGAAGGCCAATTTTTGTTAGTTAATGAACTCTTTTTATTATTCCATCCAACACAAACTTACCTACGTTTGGATGGCCATCTGTTAACATGATAATTATAGAAGCGCTTCTCTTGGGTACAAGGTTTTGTTCATGAGCAGCATTCAGAATATCAATTCCTCTCATCAAACCACCATGTAAATTTGTCACTACAAGGTAGACATAGATATTTGGGTTCAGCAAAGGCTGTCAAAATAAACCTCCATTTTTCACTAGGGTCTGAAGAGATTTCACTACAGTAAGAAAATGAAAGATTTGGATTTACAAGCAGGGGAGTGTCTAGACAGAAAAGTACCTGGACTTTGGAGACATAAAGAGAAATAGATATCGTGTTCTGAGTAAAACTGAACTTCAGGAGTGCCTCATCAGCAATCTGAAACCCCAACAAACTGTAGCATTGTGTTCACAGAATCAATCAATAAATTAACTTACACAATGACCTATTGGCAAGGCCAGTCAAGTACTTACTGCCTTGAGCAGAAATATGCCGAACAAACTCCCTTGCTTCATCCAAATTCTCAGGAGTGGCCTTGATTAATGTTTCTTTCCAGGTAGATATTTCACTATCAAATAATATGAAATTGAAGAAGTCATCTTCTTTAACGTCATCTAGGATTTTTAGCAGTGCTTCTTTTGTCTATAAGACAAAGAAATTTAAATATATAATTCAATGTTTAACAGAATAGGTGCTTACAGATTTTACATTATTAGTCTCTCAGCATTGGGCTATTTTTTACTCATACACAGTATATATAGCAAAACTTCTGAGCTTGTTCTGTTCTTGCCAGTCCCTGTGTCTGTTTCAGAGTAACTCTAGGGAAGCCAATCAGCTGCAATAACATCTGGTAAATCTTTGTAGCTGAGATGAAATGTCACAGTTGGTTGCTTACAGAGATAAGCTGGCATGGCAAATGGGTAGCTACAGGTTAGTGGAGAAGCTCATAAACAAGCATGCCTGGACATTTTGATGCAGCACGAAAATCTGAAAATTCTGAACATTAGCTCAGTTATAACTCCGAAAAGAGCTGCTGCTTCTCAGATACAAAATGAACAGAGAAAATACACATAATCTGTAGGCGCGGCTTAATTTGGAACGGTCAGGTACCCGTTACAGCACTCTCTGGAAATGCTGATATTTAGAGTTTTGAACTAATGACATTTATAAGTAAATACAGGCTAAATGTATAGATTTTTGTTTTACAGTAAGACTGCAAACTAGTTCATCTGGTACTGGGCATTAGAGAGGTCACACCATCAAGTCACTTTGTACAGCTTCAGCAGCACGTGTGCACTGTAAGGCATCGTGTCCCAGCACTATCCCCCTCCCAGCCCTGTGTTCCAGCTCCTTCACTGGAACTCTATACTAATGTAATAACTCACCTGTTCAATTTCTCTTCCATGCATTGAGCCACTAGTATCCAATACAAATATAATATTCTTGGACAACTTCTGAAGATTTGTTGGTGCAAAGAAGTGTACAAAGTAGCCATTGACAATCTGAAAAAGAAAATGTTAAAACCCACAACACCACCAAAAACTTTGGTATATTACAAAGGTAAAACAGATAAAGGAGATACTACTCTCATTTAATGTCTAGCCTCTGAGTGGTCTAAAAGGTTTTAACGGCCCTGACCAGTCTCACCTCTGTCCATGGGCCCAGGAGTGTCATTTAAGTGCAGGACTGGGCCTTTAGTCCCTGCCTGAGCTACACTGAACAGAACATCTGTCTCCAGCTGTATCACAGCCATACCTGTTCCTATCCATGGACTCCACTGTTTTGGATCCTGCCCTGAAGACTGACTCCTGCTCACACTCAGCACCCTGTCCCTTAGGAAACAGCTGGCTCTTGCTGCTCCCTGACCTTTACTGTGCAAGTTAAACTGTTCAACAGTTCAGAATTTCAAGTTGTTAGATTTACCTGCAAATTATCTGGAGTTGTTCTCTTCACATCATATTTTACAGTAAAATCCCCGTCCAAGACAGACTGTGAGCAATTTGCACAGGTTCGCTGCTGATCAAGGGTTGGCTTGAAAGAGACATGGCCCTGAAAAGCAAAGCCTTTCTTAGATCTGAACCTTAACAGCTGAAAATCTTCTAAAGAACGCATCTGCATTTTTTTAAAGCCAGTATATTTACATTCTCAGACATAAGAGCAACCTGTTTTATCGGGTTGGCTACTAGATTGTATGTATCCATATGTATTCATATATCCACTGGTGGTAACTGACATGTGAAGGCTGCTGTCCAGGGCTTTCTCCATGTGCTTAATTCTCCATCTGCCTTGGGTCAGCTCTTCACTCTAAATGACACTTTTGATAAAGCTGTTGTACGTTTTAGGAATTCTACCATCCCCAAAACTACTTATTACTGATTCAGTTTTCCTGTAAGAAATAATCTTATTGGTATCCAGGTTTCCTCTCACTTCCATTGCTAGCACTGACATTACTATTTCAGAATTATAACCATAATAAGTAAATCATGGAATGCAGTAATCAATGTACCTTTTTTCCTGAAAAAGTTTTTTTAATGGTATTTTGCAGCTCATTGGTGATGAATGTTCCTTCTGCTTCCAGCTCAGTGATACCCTGGGGCTCAAAGATATCTACTTCAATCTGAAATATTAATTGAAAATTTATTGTCATTGATTAAACCACAAGACATCAACTCGGCCATTTACAGGAGGATCAGCAACTACAGCTGTGAAAGAGGAATTTTCATAAAAGCAAAAGAAATTTACTTATGTAATTCATACTCGCAACCCAAATCTACATTTCTGTGGACACATCTTCAGCCTAACAGGCCTTTTCATACACAGAAGTTAAAAACAAAGCTAGAAATAAGTAAACTTCGACAGAAACATGACTTGATGGAAAGGTAGATACTGGTATTCTATCAAGGCAGATAGGAGCGATCAAAGACCAGTTTTAGCACACAAAAGCTGCAGTATTCCAGAATGTGACATATATGCATCACTGTGATTTAAAGATGGTGTCGTTGCACGGTGGTGTGAGAAAGCTGGAGCTTATGCTAGAAAGGCATATACAATTACTCCAAGGCATTGTAATAGCTTTTGCAGGTTACAAGATTTCTTTTGGAATGCTCAGTAGATGAGAAAATTTGTCAGGTTTACAAGTAAGAACCTGCATTAAAGCATGCTGGTGAGGACTCCCCACGGGACTCGTGAGAAATGTTATCATGGCCTTTAGCTCAGCTGTGAACCAACGGGAATGACCATGGTACTCCACTTTCAACAGATACACAGAATTTCATCATCTCTTAAATTACAGTCAGATTTTACTAGTTTGCCATTTACCTCAAAATCTTTGACAAGCTGCTTTGGTTTTACTTTGATGAACATTTCATATTTTCCAAACTGGCGCTTCAGCAGTTCCTCGTATGTGAGTTCAAAAGTGACTTTACTGGCTGCTTTAATGTTGACTGAGACAGTGAATTTTTCTGTTTTTCTTCCTGAAGCTCTGTATTTAAGTAGGTAGGAAAAAGATCTTTATCCTCTTTCACAATATTTATTGTTGGTGGTGTAGGATTTTCAAAAAGAAGTAAAACAAAGATGGGAATTTTGATCTATTGCTAAAAATCATCAATCGATACTCAAAATCATACTCAACCTGTAGAATTTACTCAAGTCTCCCAGTGAGCTTAATCCCAGGAATAGGTCACACAAAGTCAGTGAAAGTTGCAGGAATAGCCTTTCCATAGTTGCAGATAGTGCCTGTGCAGTCAGAGGCTGTATTTCCTTTCTACAATCTGTGCTACAATAACTATAACTTAATGATTGTTCTTTGGTCCCTTAATGTCGGCAATGTGCCAGAACACAGCATTTCCAATCTCACAGTCTGCTGTGGAGTGATGGTGTGGAAGCCACACAAGACATCATCCTTACTTGACAAGACCAGCAGTCTGTCCTCTTGAAACAGCCTTCTCATACTGCTTTTTTGCAGCTTCTTTTTCCTTTATAGTTCCAGGATAGGTGACACCATCAATTGTCCTGCAGATGAAAAAGTCCTAGTTTAGTCAAATGCTACTACAGGAATTCTCCCTTTATTGATTGCTTTGCTAATAACCACTTTCACAGACCTGCTATTGCCAAGATTTGAGCCCTTTCACTGAAGCCAGGCTCCTCAGAGAATTTAGCTGGAATGAAGAGCTCTGTGCTCAGTATCATAAAAGAATCTAAACCAATTTTTACTTTGAATTAGAACAAACCTGGGCTATAGCAACATGACTTACACCTGCCATATTCCTGCACTTCAGCAGCTTCACCATCTCATCTCATCTAATGGCAAACCAACTCTCCGGATGTGACTCACCTGTCCAGATGTCATCACCTACAGAGGAGCATTTCATCCTTGAACTCTTTAGATGACTAAGCAGCCATTTCTCATCACCTCATTCTATCACAGAAGTTCTAACATGTATTATGAGTGGTTGTGCCCTAAAGCTACTGCTTCTCTTCACTGGAAATAAAGCAGGCACAGTGTGATTAGCAGAGATGGATGTGCTTTAGTGAATCAAACCTCATCATGGTGGAGAACTGCATATGATTGCAACTAAAGGTACAAATGTAAAGGAATAATTCTACTTCCTGCCTTTCATTCAAATACGATTTTTAAATGAAGAGATAAATTAAGCTATAATGCCATCAGAGAAATTAAGTAATGAAACTTCCCTGGTTTGATAATACCAGAGTAAGTAAGAGGTATTTCTGAAAAGGTGGATGAATCTGCAGGAAAGGTCTGCCATTCCCTAAGGTTCCCGTCTATTCATGATGATGAATAGAAATAATTGAAAATTAGTCATCGTTTCTATAGATGTACCAATGTTTGCCTTTCTCCACATATCTTGCATATTAAGTTAATAGTACCAGAAAATTACCCAGGAGGCATTTAGAAATCTGTTCAAATGGCAAAGTAAAAATGAACATTTGGGTTCAGTTTCTCCCAGCTGAATTAGCACAGATTTTTAATCTTCTTTAACAATACTGTGAAGATTACACACATGCTGAAGTTGGTAATGAAGGCTGTCTTAGGGAGTTCAACATCAAAGAAGACTTCTTTGGACACATTTCCACGATTGACAGCTCGACTGGTGATGACATTGTGTGCAAATCGTGAAGTTACTTTACTATCAATTTTCATGCTATAGATTTCTATCCCATTGACAACCTGTAGATTGAGAAACCAAAAAAGACAAACAGAGCACTAGCTGTTACACTCGTGTGTGTTAATCAGTCATGATCATATTTTTAAAAACAAACCACAGCAGGACATTGATCACTCCAAACCCCCCCAAAAAAAAAAAAAAGACCTAATATAAGAACTGGAGCCCAGCTGTGTTTCCTTGGATATCTATTTCACTGACACGATGGTGCTATTCCACAAGTTATACCTATAAGCCTCTTTAACTACCACCTAAAATACTACCACCACAGCAAAAATACTGCTGTTATAAGAATAGGTTTTTTCTCTACTGAGAGAGTGACTTTTTATGGTTAGTCAAAGAGCACAACTGTTTACTGCTGCCTCACTGTATTAGTGACTGTAGTTATCAGAGGAGTGGATGACTCCTAGAGCAGGGATGTAAATAATCCTCTTGTTTAAAAATAGACCAAATGCCTCCAAATTCCATTTTCTGTTATTCTCAGCTTCCTCCCAACTGGAGCTCAGTCTGTTTTAAACAAGGAAATGGGTAAGGCAATGCTTATTTTCTTTGAATGCTCAGTTATAAGGTTTCTGGAGAGTAAGTGAAGGCACGGGTAACAACAGATGTGACCCATTAGGAACTCCACAAGGTCTGCTTCTTGCAGCAAAACTGGCACTGGAAAGAACCTTGGAGTTTTTATGGTGGGCCTGATCTCTGCTAATTGATTAAGAAGGTCCCCAAACAATCAAATGATTTAAGCATTGCTGAAGGGCAATCCAGGTGCCAAGTAGAATCAGCCTCAGAGATGAGGTCTCTTGCCTTCCTTAGCAATAACTGCAACATAAAAGTAAAAACAAAACCAACACAGAATGAATGATTCTTAGAGGTGCAGAGGTGACTTCAAACAACTTAGGCATTTATTCAAATACAATGAGATTAAAAATCATTTGCTCATTCTCTTTCCTTGTGCAGGAGCTTCCATCAGAGCTTGGAAAGGAACTGTCTAGTAAGTCCTACTACCTAAAACAGGCAGTTCTGGGCTGTTTCCCTTGTCACACACTCAGAAATATCCATTTGCTCAGACTGGACTCGCAGAAACATTTTGTGAACATAGTAAGAATATTCTTGTCACTATAAAATCTTGGTAGCCCGGACAAAACCACGCCTTACTCACCAAGTCATTATCAGCATTTCGCTTCTGTAAAGAGAAAAAAAGGGGGACAATAGTTACTTAGGTAAGAAGGCTGCATTTAGAAATAAATCTTTTAGCACCTGTGTAGTTGTCACAAGTCAAAAGAAGTTGTCCAGGAGAAGGAAGGCTTGAGAAAGATCTTCATTAATAAACAAGTAAATTTCAGGGAAGAGCAAGTAAGGCATCTGAGGCAGCCTGTAGTTATTCTGCTTATGGCATTCCCAGCTTTGGTGAATATTTTGGTTTTCATTTGATGTTCATGTGCCTTAAATACTGTGGTTTTGAAAGGTAAATTAAACTTTGAATGTTGCTCATTTTGTACTTTGCTCATGTGACACAAAAAGTGTCAACTTTCAGCTGAAAATAAACATGGATTCTTGAAATACGAGGGCAAATGAGAAGAAAAGATGCTCAAATGCTCAGTGCCGTTTATAATTAAATGTCATTGAGACTAAAGAACACACTAAAATCTGCTTAATAGGTCTTCCTTGAATATAGGTTGGCTGTATGGTGACCTCAAGTAAAATCAAAATATCTTGTCCTCATAGTGACATCTTTTTCTTGAGAATTCCTGCATCTGGGTCCTGTAGAACATATTTTCTTTTCAAACTTATTCTCCTTTGGAAGAAATAAAAGGGTTGTATCAAAGCATAAAAACCCAGTTTGCACATTTTTTTTCCTGTCACACACATCCAAACTATCAGGCAGATGCACCCTTACAACTTTTCAGCTCCTAAATTTTTCCTGTTTAAGCTCACCAGCCTCTCATCCTAACATGACCAGGTAGGAAGATAATTCAGCAGGATTAGAGAGCAGAGGTTGTCACTACAAAAGGCTGCATGGAGGGGGCAAAAAAATAAGCAGTTAAAACATTTTTTTTTCCCATATTTGCTCCCAGAGTAGGTGCAAATATCAGAAGCTGTACAACAATATCATGTACTCTGTTCTGAAAGAGAGGACAGGCATTAAACAAACATCCTGAGTGCTGTTAAAATAACAGCTTGTGTAACTCAATTCCCATCAGCTCAGCTGCAAACACCTTATCTCGTTTGGCTCCAAGAGCCTCGGGGGTCACATTTTGTGGAATCGTGTTTACCTGCTCCACCAAATGCAGGGGTAGGGACACAACAAACCAGATACACATCTCAAGTACATTTAAGACTTTCAGTACTTTTCACAGTTGGGAGTTTTACAAGTTAGAAACTGAGACACAGAGGGTTATTTTTTGTTTATTTTGGGGTACTTTTCAAGACACTATATTGAATCTGGTATATGGTAATGCAAGGTTTGAGGGAGGAGGCTTCTCTTCTGCCATAAGAGTCTGGTAAAGAATGTCTGTGTACATTTCTTTAGGTTCATCTTTCAAACTGTTATTGCCATCCAGATGATTTCTGTGTGTCCACCTCTCCTGCTTCACAAGCATATGTGGATTCCTTTAATGCCTGTATAGAGTGTGCACCAACTCAAATCCAACCTTTCCAAAACTGGAATTATCTTTTCTGTATCGATACTGTCATTACAGCTTGTCATTTCCCCTTACAAAACACAAACTGAGGTATGCACCCTGGGAAATGAAAGCATGGAAGTCTGTGAAATGTCAGTTTGTTTGGTAAAAACTTTTCCTTACAGTGGAACTACCAGGCACTTTATACAAAATACAAAAAAAAAAATCCTGTAAAAAGGTGTATACCTACAAATTCTGCAATTCTGACTACTGCTTCCAAACTGAAAGATACTGAGACACTGTACCTGCATTTAAGTTTTACAGAATTGCTGTTGTGCACATTCTTTATCAGAATTATGGGTTCAACAGTAGTTTTGAAGGAGTTCTATTTCGATTCTGTAAATATTTTGAGGGGTACTCTGCAATTTCCATTGAAACAGAAACTACAGAAAAATCTCTCTGTTAAAGACATTACTCACTTTGTACTTGAGCTGATCTTCAATGGAGATACTCAATCCAGCTGGACATCACCCAACTACCTGCGCTAGCTGACCCTGGTTTGCACAGGGGAGAGGATTACGTGACGGTAAGTCTGTGATTTTGTTCTGGGGTTTTTCATTTTTAATGATTCACTTCAGTGTAACTTGAGCCACCACTAACATCAAGGTCATTTTAAGCTATGTGGGTAGAAAGCAATAGCGTGCCAATCAAAATGATTATGCAATTCTAGACCAAAATTAAAATTAACATCTTCTACCCTGGGTAATTGTTACTTGATAAAATGTTTCTGTATTATTTTCACATATTTTCCAGGTGCACCAATTATTAGAATTTTTTTATTTTTTAGTTGTGCAACAGCACCAAACTTGTTTTGTTTAATACTGTTTTGCTGTGGCAACAGAAAAAAATAGAGGTGCAAAAAATCTATAGAAATTGGAGAGGAAAAGCGAAATTTATACTCTCAAGAAAACAGGTAGGGAAAAGAGGACTCCATTTCAGTACTTGCTGAAAGAAGCCCTGATTGTACAACTTGGGGAACTAAAGCACAGCATGACTAAAAGCCTCAGCAAAGACTGTACTGTTAACTTGAAGTGACCTCTGGGAACCCACAACACTGAACGAGGTATTTGCATATATCCCTAAATGCTACATAGGAAACACAAGGCATGACAATTATCTCTGAATCTACAGCAACACTGAAGATTTCATCGCCCCAAGTGACGCTATTGGGTGCCACGGAGAAGAGCCCATAATGCAGCCCACAGGAACGAGGTGTGCCAGCGCACACAGGGAACTCTGATGCGGATTTTCATTCCATTTTCAGCAGATCTGGGTCTGCCAACTGCGTCTACCTGGCTGTGGCTCTAAAAGCAGCTTGAAGGTCATCAGCCAGCCAGAATTCCAGCCACACTTCACCACTCCCCACCGGATACTGCTTGCTCAAAGGGGCCAAGACACAGACGGGCATCAAGACCTTCACCCTACAGAGCAACCTCCTCCATTTCAATCACATCACCACAAAGTACAGAACAAAACTGGGAGAATCAACTGACTGTTCCAAAGTTCTCTGCATGTATGGATGGAGCATTGCACAGAGCTTTGGCAGTTTTCCATCTAGAAAGGCTTTAGCACTGCAAGACAAACAGAGAACAACAGGCACTATGGTAATCCGGAGGAAAAAGCTACATTATATCTGGGCTACATAATGGTTAAATAATAAGAATCCCTGGCATTTCCAGTTTGCAGCATTACATCTCAAGCTGAGTTTTAAAAATTAGACATGTTACTATCCTGATTTTCAAAGAAAAAGTCTTGGCAAAGATCATAACTTAATCAACAGCAATCAACTGTAAATTACTTTGTCCTGTTCTACCCAGGAACTCAGAATGCTCCCTAAAGAGATTTGCCCTCTGTAGCTTTTCAGAGTACATAACCACTGAGAGGGAAATAATTTATAGAGGTGAGGACAAGTGGCCAGGAACTTAACCAAAGAAAATTAGGCAAAACATCAGGCAGTATTGCCTCACTCAGAGATCCAATCAAAACCAGAATGGCCCCTTTGAGAGATGTATCTCATGTTGTGCTAACACGCAAATCTTTTGAGAAAAATCCTGCCTTGTCGTTTGGATAGTGGGCATTTATCTCGATTCCATGTTACATCTCTGTTTTCTGCTTCTTACAGCCTTTCACTTTTCACAGCATCTTTTCACTTGTATTGCTTAACAGGTGCCAAAGTCAGTTCCCTGGCAGCACTGACTGCTTTACACATTTAAATATTTTACTAAAACATGTCACCATTACATGGTGATGACAGCAAAAACAGAGGAAAGGGATGTTTTTTAAAAGAGAGATGGAAGAACTTTAGAGCTGATTGAAAACGTAGCTGATTAGAGGTCAACCAGTCTGAGTTCCAGCTTTGATCCTGTGTCCAGGGGTACCAGAGAACACAGAGCTCCTGCTGCCAGCATCGTATGAACTCTCTGATAAATGCTGATAAACTGCAAGAAATTAATCTCTGAGGAGTGGGAGCCCCATACATGGTTGATTACTTACCTTGATGTTTCTGACATGTGTTAGCAAAAAGTCTGAGGATGCAAAGGCAGGAATCAATACTAAAATACAAAGCAATAGATTGTTTTCCATTTTGGAAAAAAAGTGAGGGTCCAATTGGAACGATATGGATAAATATCTAATGCTTTGTTTACCAAGTGTTAATAAATAACTCAATGAGAGAAGTGGGATTAAGCATTAGGCATTTTGGAAAAATCAGATGCTGAATTTTGAATTAGTATCATGTACAGAATACTGCTAGAAAGTCTGTTAAAAGAATTTACAGAATATTTCAGCAACATCTCTTCTATGTAATAGCTCCAAACAGAAATTCACAGCCATTTCTGTGCTGGCAACTGAGATTAATCTCCAACCCAATCTCACTTTTTTCCCAAATGAAAACTGTCATCTTTCTGGTACTTCCTTAAAGGCTTTCCCTGGCTCAAATTTACTGCAGCCATAACAGAGCTTGCAGTCCGTGAAAGCCATTTAAGCTCTGTTTCAAAAGTACCCCTGTAATCCTCCATATCACTCAGGTACCCGATTTAGGTATCGTTATTTGACATGTATCCTGTCTAGTCCAGAAACTTCCCATTACATGGCTTCCTATTCATCTTCATGGCTGAAACCGGGTCCGAGCTCCCAGGTCTTGCATCTTGTACGCTCAGTGTGCACCCAGCCCGCAGCTGCAGGGCTATTTTCCTGTGTTTGTTACCTCGACAGTGTTAGTTCTCTCTTAAACTTTTCAGCTGGTTCATTTCACCCGTTAATGAAACATAGACTTTGAGGACTGGGGGTTAAATGCTCAGTGATAACGAAACATTCTATTTTCTGGTTTTCCTGCAGTCAGTGTTATGAGGTGCTCAGCCACGGGAGGGACACGGTAGAGCTCCAGGAGCTCCTTTTTAACCAGGCTGGAGTTTTTTTAACCAATTCTCTGCCCCAGTCCAAGGGACGGGATGGCTCAGTGGAGCCGCTGTGGCCTGCCGGGGCTCATGGCATGTGGGGTGTTGTGGCACAGCCGTGTCCCTGTCGCCGGCCTTCCCAGGAGCTCAGCCCATGGATGTCACGGAGCAGCACGGCAGGGACGCGCCTCAGGCGGCGCTGGTGAGGGGACGGCGCTGGTGAGGGGACGGCGCTGTGCCGGGGCCGCAGCGGGGGCCAGCGCCGGGGCCGCTCCGCTCCCTCAGGCGCGCTGCCCGCTCTCAACATGGCCGCCGCGCCCGCTTCCAAAATGGCCGCCGCGGCGCCGCGCCCGCGCCGTGCAGCTGCGCGCCGGCCGCTCCATGGCCGCGGCCGCCCCGGGCATCTCTATGGCAGCGGGCGCTGCCCCGGCCCGGCGGCGGGAGGATGCCCCTGGCTGCCTACTGCTTCCTGCGGGCCGTGGGCAAGGGCAGCTACGGGGAGGTGAGCCTGGCGCGGCACCGCCAGGACCGCAAGCAGGTAGCNGACCGCAAGCAGGTAGCGAGGGGCTGGGCCGCGGGGCGCGGGCGCGGCTCTGCGTGAGGGGAATGGCCGGGGCTGGGCTGGGCTGAGGGTGCCGCGGTGTCTGGTTGGGCTGTGACCCGCACCCGGCTGTGGCCCGGCTTTGGCTGGTGGTCCTGACCCACCCTGGGCACGACCAGGGACGTGGCATCGTGTCAGGGTGCAGGTGTGACCATCGCCAGGTGTCAGGGTGCAGGTGTGACCGTCATGTGGCGTCACGGTGGGGCTGTGACCGTCACCTGGTGTTGGGGTGTGGTTGTGACCATCGCCTTGTGCCAGGGCGGGGTTGTGACCATCACCAGGTGTTGGGGTGTGGCTGCAGCCAACTGAGCTGCTGTTTCTGTTCTCTTTCCTTGTCTATAAGAACTTTTATTAAAGGTGTGGGGAAGACTCTTCCTGGGAAGGTTTTCGTTGTGTCAGAGTAGAAGCACAAAGCATTTTTGTTGGAAAACTGAAATAATCTGTCTTGTCTGGCCAAAGCAAAGGTGTTTGATAGGGAATGTGAGAGGGCAGAGAAACGGGGATGGAGAACATCAACAGAGCAGTGCCACAGGAACTTCGTGTGAGAGCCTAATGCCTGGGATTTTATGGGAGATGATGGGAGAAGGTTTGTTCCCAGCAGGGATCACAGGGTGTGTCCTTCCCAGATGAGGGCAGTTCCCTGGTTGGAATCCCGAGGCGAATCCCTGTGACCTGTTGCTTGGGTAGCAGTGATGGCAGGACTTGTTTCCTCCAGACCATCACCGCGGTGCATAGTCCAATGTCCTCAAAGAGCTGCTGACCTCATCCTGAAAGTAAACAGCATATTGAGGTCACTTTCACTTGGATTGGTCCTTGGATTTCATTGTGGTGCTGCTGGTCATTAACACTGGTAAGAGCATTGCTTCCTGTTTGTAGCTGCATCGTTAATATTTGGTGTGGTTTACTGTGTTTTATCTTTTGCCAACTTTTACGAACTTTCTTCTGTAGCACAATGATCGGGATTTTCTGTTGTGGCGTTGGCACAGTGCCACATGTTCTGGGAAAGAAATTGTGTCTTATTTAAACATATTTGCTGTTAACTGAATGCTGGATTTTTGTGGAGAAGGTCAAGTAGCTTGAAGTGTTTAAAACAAAACGAAATGGACTTCATACACAATTTGGTATCAAATAAGGTGGAAGAGCATTGCAATAGACTTCGGCAGAGAATCTTGCCAGGAAAACATGCTCATTAAACTAGATGTAATCGTTGCCAAGTTTAAAGTAAGGCTTTTTGCCTTCTGGTAGTGTATTTTTTAAAGATGCTAATATAAGCTTAAACAGTTTCCATGCCCAAAGATAGAGTTGCAGTTGACTTGTCACATAGAACACAATAGTTGCAGCATTTCTATTTTATTTTGAAGTTAGGTGGTGCTGTACACAATTGGCTCTGTGATATTCTTCCTGGAAGCTTTGCGTCATCACAGATTATATCCAGCAGGCTTCTGAAACACGAAGTCACGAGGTGCTGTGGATTTTCTGGGTAGTTGGTTCCACTGGTATATAGGGGCATCTCCTCAGCACTAATTAAATGTGCTGTGCTAATTAATAGGCTCAGAGTGGAGAGCAGACACTAAACCATCTCTGAAGATGCTAACATGCAGCGAGTTAAAATATTTTAAAAGTTTTGATTTGAAACCTCTCAGATAAGAGCAGGTCTGAGTGTAACCATGACATGATTGTTCTGTGGAAAGCTGATGCCCTATAGTGATGTCCTACAAAATTCACATCAGGATAGGGCCGGGTCAGACTTAAATATTGGTGTTGTGGGTGATGAAAGTGTTCTACGGATTTTAGTGTCTCATCTTCAGCTTTCTATATATATATTTAAGGTTACTATTGATGTGGCCTATTTGAGAGTAACTGTGGTGCACAAACAGGTATTTCAGGCTTAAAAGATGAACGACAGACACACATTTAAAATGAGAGTGGGGAAAAAAGAAGATAAATGGGAACACTAGTCAGAAGAAAGCAAAACACCACAAAATTCCTGAGCAGAGTTGTATTCAGGTGGATGAATGGAACACACCTGTTCCATTTCTATGTTTAAAGGTAGAAAAGAAGAAATTGTGCATAACTTTCAGCCAAACTGCAGCCTCCATGTAGAATAACAGGTGGAGATTTCAAGTACTGCATGTCCTTTAGGTCTGAGGAATTCCCTAGGGCTTCTGCAGAGTTACTTTCATCTCTTACCATACACCTTGCCTTGTATTTTACAGTATGTCATCAAAAAGTTAAACCTTAGAAGTGCTTCCAGCCGCGAGAGGAGAGCAGCAGAGCAAGAGGCACAGCTCCTGTCCCAGCTGAGACACCCCAACATCGTCACCTACAGGGAGTCCTGGCAGGGGGACGATGGCCAGCTCTACATTGTGATGGGCTTCTGTGAGGGAGGAGATCTCTACCACAAACTCAAGGAGCAGAAGGGCAAACTCTTGCCTGAGAATCAGGTGGTGGAGTGGTTTGTCCAGATTGCCATGGCACTGCAGGTACAATGAAGTGTAATTCTGTCACTTTCACATACAAACTTAATTTGGCTTTTTATGCATTTAAAAATTCCAGCTAAGCTGCGGCCTTTGGATTCCTGTTTGGCTGGGTTGGCATCTAAATACAACGGTTATTAGTACATTAAAAACAGGTCATTGCCATCAAATCAACTATTTTAAGTAAGAAGTTGCTGACATATTTTATGTCCACGCCTCTGTAGCACAGTAGACAGTGGTTGCCTTTGGGGTGTTTGCAACTCTTGTGTGAAATGCTTCTCTGGTTTGAAAGTTTACATGAAATTTACAAAATGTAGTTTTGGAAAAAAACAAGGCAGATTATTTCAGAAGCATTTTGTGTTCAGTCTTTTTATTGCTGTTTTTAATGGTAGATTTAGACTACTAATGCATCATTTCTATTAAGCCTTATCCTACTCTTTTAAATTTGTAATTGCAAGTTATCAAACTTTAAAGGTAATTGTTACATCAATAAAGACCAGATATAGATATTAACACTAAAGAATAAGAAATTGGACAGAAAATTCCATCCTAAAGTTGGCGGTTGTGGTCAAACATACACAAGTCTGTGGTACTGTCTGTTCTTGTTTATTATGACTAATTTTCTTCTCTGTTTACACAAAGCTCATATTGTAATTTCCTCTGAAATTTTATACTTTAGACTAAGATTGTCAAGGCATGAAAGCAGCAGAAAGTGAGTTACAGTCTTAACTTTACATTTTTATTTCCTCTTTCCTGCTGATTTACAAGAGCCATGCAGGGAGATTTGGTCAAAGCAGTACCAAGTTTTGGGCCCCTGCTTGTATCAGTCACTTTTGATGTTATTTCACCAATACTGTCTTAGCAGGGCACTCCTGACCTTGAGAGTGATTTATGTGTTTCTCCTGCTTTTATTTTTTACCTCTTTCACTTGTGTAATGAGATTTTACTTTCCAGTGTAAAAGAACTGATTAGTAGTTAATTAACCCTATTTATGTGATGTTTTTTTTTCCCCCCTAGTATTTACATGAAAAGCACATTCTGCACAGAGATCTTAAAACTCAGAATATTTTCCTGACACGAACAAATATAATCAAAGTGGGAGACCTGGGAATAGCCAGAGTGTTGGAAAACCAGTATGACATGGCCAGCACTCTCATTGGCACCCCGTACTACATGAGCCCTGAACTCTTTTCTAACAAACCCTACAACTACAAGGTACAGTATGAAAATGTCATTTCTCTTTTCTTAGGAACCTTACTTTATTTGTCTGAGAACATTACAATCTTATCTGGGGTTTTTGGTTTCTTACTTCTTCCAAGTCTTTTTAATCTTCCCAAAGACCGAACAAAAAAAATAGGAGAGAGATTTGTAGGAACATTTGTTTCTGGAACTGTGTTTGGGAATTCATAGCACGTGATAAGTTATCACAGCCAAGGTGTTCAGCAGGCTGCCTGTACCTCTCACAGCTGGAGAGATATAGAAGGGGAACAGAAATATTAGTCTGTGTTAGAGAGATGCACTTTCTAAACTTATTATATGCCAGACAGGAAGTTTTACACTTGAAAGTTGCATTAGAAGTAACAGCAGCATCAAAAAAACAGCAAAAAGGAAAAGGAAGTTTTAAGGAGAGGAATAAGTAGTGTTATTGTGAATTTAGAATATAACAGAATAAGCAAACATGTTCCCCTGTTCAGCTCTTGCTGCAAACCACACACACCATAAATATGAGTGTCTGCAATGAGCAAGAGCTGAGGGGAAACTTCTTCCAATGAAAAATCAAGATTTTTCATTTACAGTTAGGACTGATATTGTAATAAAAAAGGAAACAAGCAACTCTCCCCCCAAAAATAGCTAATTTCTACACTTCCTTTTGGAAAAAAATCGGGGATATTTTTAAGAAAATAGTTCACTTGATCAAAATTAAAAATAGAAGAGTGAGACTGAAGGAAAAGGTTTGCAGTGGAATTTGGGCTTAATTTGCTCAGTGTCATTAAAAGCCTCTTTGAAAGCAGGTGACTAAGTCCAAAGATAAAGCTTGTACAACTAACAAGAAGTTCCCAACCATTTTCTCTTGCCCTTTTTTCAGTCTGATGTCTGGGCCTTGGGCTGCTGTGTTTATGAGATGGCTACGCTGAAACACGCCTTCAATGCCAAGGACATGAACTCCTTGGCTTATCGAATTATTGAAGGGAAGGTAAAATCTCCTGAAATTTTTTATATGTGCTTGGATTTTCTATCTAGAAATTGAGATTGTCTTTTCTAATCAGAAATACTGCATGGAGTTAAAAATACTTGTATGTAACATACATCATCATATGTAAGACTGTTGTTTCATGGTGGTGGATGGTGTGATACCACACCAAGGGAGTTATTCCTTCATAGATATGGCTAGAGTTTCTTGTTACTTCTTCATGTAATGAATATACTGATTAATTTTCAAAGGTCTGAGATGACCTTCTTAATTTGCTTCTGGTTTTGCATAAACATTGCATAAAAATTAAATTACCTTGTGATACCATTTTCTTGTTATGTAAGATTAGCTTATTTAAGTGTCTTCTTGCTTTGGCTTATAATGAAGTTAATATGGATTTATTTTATATAAATTTTTAAGCCTATTTACAGAACTTTTACTATTCATATTAATAAAATTAGGAACAGTTCTGAGACACACACCTGGAATTTCAATATTTTGTTTAACATTAAGCAGTTGGGTAACTTTTAGCAATGCAGAGTATCTAGCTGATCAGAACTGCCACACATAAACATTCTAGCAGTAGCCCCTGTTGATGAATATATTAAATAATGTCAGGCTTCCCTTTCCTTCACAGCTGCCACCCATGCCAAAGGATTACAGCCCACAGCTGGTAGAAATAATACAAACTATGCTCAGTAAAAAACCTGAGGAACGACCCAGTGTGAAAAGCATCCTGCGACAGCCGTATATCAAACAACAAATTTCTTTGTTTTTGGAAGCCACAAAGGCGTAAGGCATTTTCATTTGAGTGATTCTGTGCAAAATATTCGTGTTATTGTTGTCTTTTTCGTACAGCTTTTCCTGGGCTTTGTAGCAGGATAAAATAAGTTTTGTTATGTGCAGCTACAAAGCATATGAACATGAATTGCTTTGAATTCTTTGAGAAATACGAGGATGTTAGAGTGGAAAATATTTTTTTTCTGCAAATTTTTTTTTATTTTTTTATTTTTTATAATTTTTTTTTTTTTTTCTGCAAATGCAGAATAATAGTAGTGCTTAGGAATACAGAATTGGTAGAAAACATACACCTTTCCATGTGGTTCTTGAGGCCATTTATCATCTGGGAGTTGAAAAAGCAAGTTCCTTTTGATATACGCTGATATAATTATTTTTCTTTGTCGGGTTTAGTCAGTTGTTTTACTGCTTCCAGATGGAACTGACCTTGGTGCTCTGCAGAACCAAGTGTACGTTGCTGGCAGAGTCTGAACCGTGTTTTTAAGCTCCTTTTCTAGAATTGAAAATGAGGGTGTTGCGCACAGTCTGTTGAAAAAGCCCAGTATCTGATACTCTTTGTATGAAAGCTCTTTAGTGGAGTGGATTTTTTTTTTTTTAATTAGTATAGAAGAAATATCTTAAGACCTTGTTGATAGTGGTTGAATGAGCAACTTTCATTTCCTTTACAGGAAAGCTGCCAGAAATCATAAGAAAACAGTGAATTCTAAACCTAAGGACCCTTGTTGTGTCATCTCAGCAAAGAATGAATCTCACAGCAGGAATGTTACACACCAAAACCACTCCTCTGAGCAAGCCAGAAAATATAAAGTTGTAAGATATGAGTTTTTTTATGTTAAGAAAAACCCCAACAAACCCCAAATCCCTCCTCTTTTTTCTAAATAAAAAACTCCATTTTATAAGAAGTGCTTTGAGCATGCCTGAGAATATTAGAATTGAATCCCAGCAATGTGTAAAATTCCTATTAGGGAAGGAATTGTTTTTAGATAAGAGTGGAAGTAATTAAACAGCTGTGGATCTGTGAAGATAATTGCAAGATCTATAAGATGTTAACTAAACAACACCTGGTTTTATGTGAGTTACTCTTAGAGTATTTGGGGTTAGTCACAACTAAAATTGTTTATTGTTGAAATTCTTTCCAGTGGTTAGAACAAACCTTTTGTAGTGGTTAATCTTGTGCATATTTTTTGTTTTCTGTGAAAAGTCTGCTGTTCTGGGTTTGAGCTTTCACTGTTGAAATACTGAATATATGTGGTGGAGCACATCTTAAAAATTCTTGGTGCTTGTTCCTCCCTTAGGGAAGAGCACAGTGAGTACAACTTTTCTTTCATGGTCCTGGTGAAATGTAGGTGTACTCCATGTGTATAAGCCAATACCTGAAATAGGTCATTTGCAAATCTGTATCTCTTTAAAAATGTGGATTTTGACTTTTTTGAGGCTCCTAATCTGTTATTGATCATAATTTCCTTTCAGTTCATGTGCTCTGGTATGTTCTTGATTTTCTTTAGGTGCTTAGAGTATTCTTTCATATGTGTGTAAAACCCAAAAGATAATGACTTTTTTTGGTTTTCTTTTAATCCTAGGATGAAGAAGATTGCATCAGCAAATGTAAAGCTACCAAAATTTGTCCCTCAGAGAAACCAGCTGTTGAGCTGGAAAGAAAGCCAAGCAAAAATGATCTGAACAGCTTGGGAGACTCCATAGCTACAGTCAGTGGAGTGAACATCGATATCTCCCTGTCTGAAAGGATGAAGTGTGGAAGTGAGAAGTGTGGCAGCGAGAGTATTCCAGAGAATAATAAAGCAAAGCATTTACATGTTCCAGGCCATTCTAAAATAACATCTAATAACCCACCAGTTAAGGAAGATGGACAGCAGCAAAGAGCAAAACAGGCTTTTAAAGCTGAAAGTGTTGAGTCTAAGCCACCTTCTGTCGATTCTGTAGAAGATGATGATGACGCTTTGAAACTCCTGCAGCCCGTATCAAAAGACCAAAAGCAAACTGACCTGGTAATGCATTTATGCTTATTTGAAGTAGATTTAACCAGTGGCTGGCTCTTACAATTTAGAGAGCTGCTGCACATATTTTTCTGTCAAAGTAGGATGTTGTTAATGCAATTATTGAGATTCTTAAGTAGTTAGGAGCCTTGGTTTCAGATTTGCAAAGGCAATATGGTGAAGTAGTTTTGGGATTGCATCTATCTAGATGACTGGAATTCTGTTTTCATGGGGAAAAATTTGCTTTCCCAGCTGAGAACAGAGAGGGTAAGAATAGTTTTGTAACTTTTGTTCTATGCTGTAAAGAGGACTGAATAATCTTGATTTGGATGGGGAGCTAATTGGTGGTGATTGTCTTTTCACTGCATTTTGGTCTACTATGAGATTTTTAATGAGAAATCATTATTTATTGTAGAGCTTGGATTCTACTGAAAAGCTGCTAGCACCCTTTGTTCCTGTTGTAATTCAAGTAAGTGTCCTTCTTTGAAGGTTTAGTAGCTAAAGATGCTGGTACAGCAGGTATTTTATCTATCAAGTAAGAATTTATTGTGGTTGTATCTGTGCTGTGTTAAGGTGGTTGCAATCCAAATAGTAAAGTGGCCTGTGTTGTTTTGTTTTTTTTTTTAAGTGTGTTTGTGTAAATCTGGAAATGACATGTCTGCATTTTTTTAAAAAATGCTTTTACTTATTAGAATGATGTCAGTCATGGAGCTTCAGGAGATGCTGAGGGAAAAATGACCTTCCACTTGCAGCCCCACGGCTCTGTCAGTGAACCCCCTCTCTCACGGCAGCAGAAGAGAGAGCTTGCTGAAGGCTGCTCAGAGAAGGTGCAGATACTTGAAAAATACCTCTTCTCTTTCCTTTAAGACTCCTGTGTTTTCCCTCTTTAAACGTGGCACCTATTTTCTGAAAAAGGGTGGGTGTTTTAATGCTGTTCTTGTTTCATGTGTGTCTGTATAACTTCACTGGTAACAAATGCAGATCACTGAAGGTGACTGTTAGAAGCAGCCTGAGTAAATCTTTGAAAATCCCAGCAACCCTCCCAGGGATGAGGTGGGTGTGCCAGATGGGCTGTGCCTTTGCTGGGCTGCAGTCTTTCCTAGGAAATTCCATCAGGACTTCTCTCTGTTTGTGACTACAAGGCAGTACCTTTGTGGATAAGGCTACTTGTGGGGGGTGGTAGCTTAGCAGTGCTTTAGAACAGGTGTGTAATGCCCTGAGCTTCCGAGTCAAACTGTAGGAAGAAAATCTTGGCATGCACACAGGATAGAGCTCCTGTCAGTTCTTCCACACTGAGCAGGGAGGTTTCTTTGGGGAAGGGCCCAGGGCTAGAGAAAAGGGTGGTTGGTGATTGATAACCTGTTTTTCTCTTTGGGTTTTGCTGTTTGGGGGTGGGGACAGTTGTTGCAAAGGCATTGACTGAAAAATAGTCTGGGAGGAGGGGGATAAGATATAGGGACGGAGGGGAGGGAAATGGTTGCAAGTAGAGATATGAGGAGGGAAGGATGAAGCTGGGAGATGTGAAGAGGTTACAATAGGATTCAAAATCTCTAGCATCCAGCTTTACCATGCAAGAATATCCTCTAGATTGCACAGTACTTAAATTTTTTAAAAAAAATATATATAAATTCTTGCTGACTTCTCTGTCAAGTTCAGAGCAGTTTCTCCTCGGCCTCTACCTGTTCCTTCTGATGTGACCCCAAAGACAGCCCAGAGGGGTGCAGAGCACCCTGGGCCTGCAGATAGTGCCAAACCCAGTCAAGCAGCCATTCCAAAGGTTAGTGATGAAAACCGTGTCTGCTTGTTTTTGTCTCATTCCTTCTGAGCAATTTGTTCTCTGAGTGTGTGCACAGTGAGTAAAGAAATGTGTAGTAGCTTCCTACCTCATGGAAGTCCTGCCAAGCACCTGCTCAGTGTGGGATGAGCCTTGCTGAGCCTCGGAGGTCAGAAGCCCCTTTTCTAGAGTTCAGATTGGTCTCATTGAAGACAGCTTTGTAATAAATAATTAAGCATTAAATAATAGCTCCCTCTCCCATATCAATTGAAAAGGATTTTTTGCTTAATAGGTGATTAGAAAACAAAAGCCATAATGGTGATTGCAAATTAATATCTAATTAACTTCCTCTGAAGGAGCGGCCCTTGTCAGCAAGAGAACGAAGGAGGCTGAAACAGTCCCGGGAGATGTTGCCCTCTGGTAATTTTTATGTTTTCATGTTAACAGTTTATGTATAAGTAGGCTAATAACTTCTTTGTGAAGAAATGATAACTTCTTCTGTTCTTCGCTGCCATCTTCAGAAAGATGCATTAAGGGTCTAGTTCTGTGTTATATAAAAATTTCTGTTAACATGTCTGTGTTTTTCTGCTTTTTAGTTATGTTCAGTTGTGTTCTCTGTTGACAACTTGTCTTTGAAATGTACATGAAATGTAGAATATTCATTTTCAGACAGAAGCTTCAGTGTTTTCTCTTAGCAGAATACCTACCTCACTGCCTGTCTTCTGCCAGGTGATAACTTTTTCTTGCATGAGCATGAAACTAATTCAGAATACATGCAGCTTAGTTGTAAATATTGTCAAAATGTCATCCTTCCAGCAGTTCCAGCAAGACAATCATTAAATGGTGCAGTAGGTGAAGCGAAATCACTTGTGGAAAATTGTGTTAAAGTTCCTCAGTCCTCATCAGATCCCAGTATTTCTCAGGTAAACTTTGTCAAAAGTATTTCTTCCATGTAAGAACAGTAAGTTATGCCATATTGCTGAATTACTTTCAGCTATTAGAATTGTTATTTATTTCCTCTTCCCTTAGAGAAAGAGAGAAGCCCATTGCTTGTCTGATGATGAGTTAAGCTCTTCCACAAGCTCTACAGACAAGTCTGATGGTGATTCCAAGGAGAAGTAAGGATTTTGTTTAATACTGTGCAAGAGTTTTCACTGCTATACTGGACCTTGACTGGGAGTGGGAAAAAAATGGCTTTCACACTTGATCTCTGCATAGTGAGTGATTGAAGAAGTATGTGATGCATAGAGAGAAACAGCCCCCTTGAATTACTGTCTCTCTGTGACTACACACTTTCCATGCTGAACTTTCTGGGCCATGGGATTGTGTGCTTCTGGTTTTTGTGAACTGTAGCTTCCCAGGAAACCAATCTTCCAGCACCAAAGGACATCTACTGTCAGGATGCATTAAAAGCACAAGTTAAAAGGTGCTAGTGTGCTTCCTTTCCGCTGTAAATGAGGCTGAATTTATTTCTGATTTTTGTCAGGGTAAGCAGCTTTCAAAAGATGCAATTTGTTGCATTACCAGAGTCAGCAGTAGCCAGTAGGATTGTGGAGTTTTGCAGTGACCGGGCTCGGAGCCTTTGTCAGATGAAATAGTACTGATGTTGCTATTGATAAAACTGCACCACAAGAAGGAATTTTACTTGGAATACTTACTAGCACCTCACTAACCTCATTAGAAGTCCTTGGAATGCAGGGTGGAAGTTGCATTATGATGGTGACTGAATTATTTCTTCCTACTCTCCTAGGAAAAGCAACGTGAATGAAATGAATGACTTGGTGCAGCTGATGACGTGGACACTGAAAATGGACTCCAAGGAGAACTCTGAGTGCTGTGTAACCTCGACCCCAGCCCCAGAGTTTAAACTTCATAGAAAATATCGAGATACTTTGATTTTGCATGGCAAATCACCTGATGAATCAGAGGAATTAAAAATGGAAGAGATTCCTTCAGGTCTGTTCCTCTGGGATTCTGTGGTAATACTTAGAGTCATCCCATATTCTTCTGCAGAGTATGAAAATGGTCTGTACTGAAAGTAATTACTACGGCACTGATATTTTGATTGTATTTTATTTTTAATAGATATGTTATCAGTCCCTTACAAGATCAGGAGAATGGTAGAAATCCTGAGATCTGATGTGGTGCAAGGATTGGGAGTGAAACTTCTTGAGAAGGTGTACAGAATCATGGAAGAAGATGATGAAGTGAAAAGAGAGGTGAATGTCTTTCATAATAAAATTGTTTAATTTCTTTATAAACCTAAATAAATGAGCAGGGTCTTCACCCTATTGAGATAGGGTAAATCTTCATTACAGAAAGTCTTTATGTAGCCATGGGCAGGCAAGGGCCTAAGTATATTGTAATTTTCACTCTTAAGTTTGATTCTAGATGTAGACTATGTTCACCTGCAACTTCTTCAGAAACCATCAGAGCTTTAGAACTGTGCCATGGTCCCTGAGTTTGGGGAAGATGCAAGGAATGCAAATAATTTTACTCTGTGCTGTTTCTCCAGTAGTAATTTCTTCTGTCTCTCAAATTTTTGCATTCACATTACTTGCCTCATGCCCCTTATGTCCAAAATAAGAAATAGTTTAACATCAATCCCCAATAGATGTGAATGAGCAATACCTCCTTTGATTCAAAACTTGGTTACACTTACCCATGCAGTATTTAATTTGTAACCTATGGTGATCTTATATTTTAAATTTTTGGGTGGGATTTGGAAGTCTCTTGCTTTTAGATAACAACTTTCATCTTTCTTCTCTCCCATCTACATTGCCAAGCTTCACATGCTGCTTTCTGCTGAGTGCTTTGGTATTTTACTGTTAATATTATGGTAGCTCCTGCCTTTTTTCAGTGTCAGTAAATGTTGTGGGTTTTGTTTTGTGTGTGTTCTGAACAGCTGCAGTTGCGGGAGCACATGGGAGACAAGTACGTGAGTTACAGTGCGAAGGCTCGGCATCTGAAATTCCTTGAAGAAAATGTGAAGCTCTGACCAGAATCTTTTCCTTGGAGAAAAGAACTGTTTTCTAGCTCCTCTGATAGACTGGACCAGCTTACAAAGCAAAGTTTATCCATTGATCTCCTTTGCTGGAATCAGGAGGTGAACTTGCAGACAACGTTAGAGTTTGTAGTAATATTTTTCATGTTAAAATGTGAACCAGGCTATCACTTTCTCAGAAGAGAAACTGTTTAGTTTAGTTTTTATTCTCTTAAAAAGTTGCTTTTCATAGATGCAAATAGGGGCGGATACCAAGTTTTGTATACTAAGGAGTGTCAAAAAAGATTATGTTCTGGTTTGAATTTGTCATAGCAAAAGGTTTTTGGTATGGTCTCATACTAAATACAGTAACGAAATCTGCCAAGGCTCTGGTGTGATAAGCTATTACATCAGAGAGTTGTGAAAATTTAGCATGAAGAGACAATTACTAATTTTTGTAGAGCTCAAGGTCCTCAGGTTCTGAAAATTGCCAAGTCCAAGTGCTGAAGGGGGCGGCCGTACTGCTTGTAAGGAGACACTTTGCACTTGTGTTTTGTTACTGAGGCAGTCACCAAGGTGCGGGAAAGCCTTTGGTAACTGGATAAAATAAGTTTGAAAATGTTTGAAAGGAATGCAGCCATGGTTACCATGGTCCCAGCTGGAGAAATCCCTTTGCCTTATAAATACTAATTCCTTTTAGGAACGAAAGTGCCCAAAACCAGAATCACTTAGGGAAAAGAAAAAACACTTATTTCTCTTTGTTTGCATCCAGAGTGTCTGGCTACAGCCCCCAGGCATTGTTGTGTACCACCCCTACAAGAAAAGCACATGTTTTTTAAATAATAAAGAAGTCAAAGGGAATTGAATTTGTAAAATAAAATTATAAAAGAACCACCTGTCTCTTTTCCTGCCTGTAACTGAGCTACTGTAATGTCCAGCAGCTGTGAGGAAGGTTACTGACATGACAGTAGTAAAAAGAAATGCCATACCTATGGATTCTGCTGCCTCTCACACACTACATTCTCAAGTTACAATGTTTCAAGAGCTGTTGTTACTTGCTCTTCCCAGGGAAATTTATTTTAAACAAAAACTGCCCCTCTGCAGTCTCCTATCCTAAAAAAGTTATTTTCAGAACTGGGCGTATGTACCATTTCACAGTATTTGTTACAACCTGGCATGAGTGACACCTTGTTTTACACATAGTTAGAAATATTTCAGTACAAGTCCAGCTGTTTATTGTCTTTTAGGCTATGGCAACAGCTTACCTAGATTAATTTGATTCACTGTGTGACTTTTTAGTGGAATACTTGAGATGTGACCTCCAGTAGCCTTCTGAAGTTAATGCCCCCATCCGTGTGTCCCCAGTGACTCCCCTAAAACTCCAGACCCAAGTTCAAGCCTTCATGCTCCCTGCAGAGCTTGGCTGTACTCATGGTAGTATACAAAGTACTAAGGAAAAAAAACCCAAACACTAAGCCAAGTAGCATCTCTCAGTGGAAATTAATTTAACAAAATTTAACAAAGTAACAGCCTGAAAACCATAATTTTTAGCTTTTAGAATGTCTCTTTGGCTTCCTGTCTGCTGCCTTCTTCTCTTCCGTGCCCGACTCCTGGACAGGCAGCCACTTGAGGGGGTTGCGGCGGTACATGGGCCACGGGGGGAGCGTCAGCTGAGGGCAGAGGAGGCAAGTCAGAACATGGACACTGAGATGCTGAAAGGCTGTTTAGTACAGCTTCTTAGGAAAATCTTCATCCATAACTAACTAGCTATTAGTCCTAAGAATATTCATCTAGTTTCATACACATTTACAGTTTACATTGCAAAGTCATGCTCAAGTATGTGACTAAAGCACCCCAGGTCATTGCAAGGAGGAGGACAGCACCCACCCTGAAGTAAAAAGGACTCCTGAGGTGACACCAGCATTCCAGCACCTCCAGCACTACACTGAGACCCTCCCCTTGCCTGGCATCACGGGTAAGTGACTGCAGCCAGACTGACTCGGGCATGTTTAAGTAAGTAAGGAGCAGATGGATGATGATGCCAGAGAATGACAGGGGCTTTTCAAAACAGTGCAGTGTGTGTGTCTGTCTTCATTAGCGATTGGTCAGATCACGTTGTATCTGAATGCTTGAAAGGTGTAAGAACCACGTGTAAAACTGGACTGGGAGCACCCCAGTAGGAATGGGACACCTCTCATGCATGGACAAGGAGTTACTCCTGCAATGCCATACTCTGCCTCCTTGTCTCTCTCCTCAGGCAGCAGGGGACAGCTGCAAAATTATCACGACAAGCTGCTACTGCACAGAAAGCCTCCCTGTCCTTTCTGTTATCAATGCTGTCTGCTGGACTTAACACTAACTTTTAATTGAAGTGAAAAATGAACTCGAAAGTGGTATAAAATTGCAAAAATTCTGCTAGCATTTCAAAAAAAGCACTTAATGGCCTGCAAAGCAATTTATGCAGATCAAAGGAAGTACAAATATGTATTAATAAATCTGAATTGCATAGCAAACATCAGTCTGTGCTGACAGCCCCTCAACTTAGCAATTACTCCAGATTAAGTAGTGCATGTATTTTCTGGTTTGGGGAAAAAACATTCTTACCAAACATGATAAAGCAAATCCAGCCATAACTATGTAGACAGTCCATCCAAACTGTTCAGTGATGTATCCATAGATGAAACCAATTACCTAGAAAAAAAAATATTTAAAAAAATCAGACTTTAAATGAACAAAAACATTTCCCATTACATGATTAAGTTGCAGGTGGTGGATTTAGGTAGGAAAACACAGGTTTTTCAAAAGCATAGTTCATACATTTTTCTAACCTTTTCAAGACTGCAGATCAACGATGAAAGTAAAAGATGGGAAGAAGAAAAGTTTTAATCTATGACAGCCCCTCTGACTGTGTTTAAAGCTTTTAGTGACTCCAAGCAATAACAAAAATATTTGTAAGATCAAAAACCAAAACAGTCCTTTATTTTCTCACCCACAGATCTATTATACTTACTGCAGAGACAAGAATGATTCCTTGAAAAATCTGTTCTGCTAATTTTTGGCCCTTGTAGTCCTGCGGAAAGAGACACTTTTTAGCCAGTTATTCAAAACACAAACCTGCCCACTTAACTCTTTCAGGTTAGATCCTACAGTCTACCTGACCATGGGTTCTCAGCGTTTTTGTTCAACTTTCAAACCAGATTGGAATTATTTTTCTTACAGTGTGTGAAAACACCTCCTCTGCAGGCTTGACCACATCACCTAGAAACAGAAGCAAGCACTGTCTGATCAGGGTAAGTAATGCAAGTTCAAAATACCATTGTTGTCACCTTAACCTCACTAAGTAAAAGCTGTATCACCACAGAAGAGGGTGTGCCTGAGAGGGCACGGTGTGTGTGGCACCTGTGTTTTGGAAAAGACTGACATAAAAATATCTCCAAGGCGGGTGCCAACAGGATGGTGCCACGCTCTCTTCAGTGGTGCCCAGCGACAGGATGAGGAGCAATGGCCCTAAACTAAAACACACCAAGTTCTACTTCCACAGGAGTAAGAATCTGATGTTGAGGATGGCAGAGCACTGGGACAGGCTGCCTAGAGAGGTCGTGGAGTCCCTCTCTCTGGAGACGTTCCAAATCCACCTGGATGCATCCCCGCTCCAGGTTACCCTGCCTTGGCAGGGTTGGACTAGATGATCTCCAGTGGTTCCTTCCAAACCCAACTAATCTATATTTGCACGACGTTAGAAAACGTGGCTCTCTGGGAGCACACTTTACCTTCTGTCCGTCTATGGCACGGGCAGGAAAGCACAGAGGGGCTCCCCTTACACAGCTGCGTAATACCTTCCTTTTACAGCATTCCAGTCCCAACCCGCAGGTCAAAAACCGGAATTACGTGGATTCATCCTGCATCCCCCCCAGCCGTGCCTCGTACACGGGTACCAAGCCGGTGCAGGGGCCGCTGAGCCCGCGCCCGGCCGTGTCGCCGGGCGGGCAGGGGACACTAAAACCCGCGCCCGCAGTGCCCCGGTGCCGAGCCCCGGGCGGGCCCTACCATCTGCGTGGGGATGGAGCGGAACACGCTCAGCATGGCGGCGGCGCCTCTCCGGCTTCTTCCCGCTCCTCCTCGCAGCCGTCTCCGCGCTCCCGGGCGGGGCCCTGCTGTTCGCGGTGCGCGGCGCGGCCTCCCCGCGGCCACCGGCGCTCGTCGCGGCGGAGCGGAAGGCGGCTGCTGAGCTGGCCGGAAACACGCCCCGTCCGCCCCGCCCAGAGCTCCGGCGGCCGGGGGTGCCGCCTCCAGCCCCGGCCATCGCCTCCGCGCCGCC